>JAFEMH010000009.1:292500-617500 GCA_022495995.1 Adenophora triphylla var. japonica
GACAATAGCATCCTTCAAGCACTGAAGCGCCAAGTGGACTCTGTGTTTCAGCAATTCGTTAGTCAAATGTGAATCTTCAGGTTCTTGATCATCAATATCCGAATCTCTTCCAAACCTAATAGACGGCGGAGTGAAAGGAATCGTCGTAGAAAAGAGGAAATCATAGGAGGGAGGGGCTTGGGGACTAGTGACAGTTTCGTGTAGCTAGGAAGCTTAAACAACTCAACAGTTCACGGATGTAAGTACAGATGTAATACACAACTGTCCACACATCCACAATTAAAGCAGCGTAATTTATCTATATCTTATAACAAGATTGCATTCCATAAATGGAAAAAGCCCGTTCAAAAATGTCGATTTCAATGGCAACAAAAATGGAAAGTTTCATTAAGGGTATTTTCGAAAATGCATAATTCATCTCTATATATATTAAAGGAAGTGGTAAATGTTGTCACAATCAAGGGCAAATTTGTCATTTTTCATTGCTTTGAATAAGACAAAAATTTAGTCAGCCAAGAAAAGATGCTTTGTTTTTATTTGGCAAAGAGAAAATGACACGTATATGTAACACTTTGACAATTGTATGTATGCACACTCCACGAGAAAACAAAGTACTTGCTCCCTACTCTTTCTATTCTCTTTATCATTTTTTATGATTAAAAAAAAGTACTTGCTCCCATTGCTTTGAATAAGACAAATATTTATCAATTTTCATGAATGAATTTTCTATTTTATTGATTTAACTTGCAAGAAAAACTCTACATTAGATTAGCCTGCTGAATACATTTTAGATTGTTGACCAGATCATTTTTTAAAAATTTGCATGCGTTTTGATTGGATTAGGCAATGGTGCACATTTCCCATTGCTTTGAATAAGACAAATATTTATCGATTTCCATGGATGAATTTTCTATTTTATTGCTTTAACTTGCAAGAGAAGCTCTAGATTAGATTAGCTTGCTGAATACATTTTAAATTGTTTACTAGATCATTTTTAAAAAATTTGCATGTGTTTTGATTGGATTAGGCAAAGGTGCACATTTTCACATGTTGTCCTCTACTCATTTAAAAGAGTCAGCCTATTCCTTCTTTCTTCTCTTCTCATACTTTCTCAATATTTAAAAAACACACACAAACACACAGATACACAGAAACTGAAGGAAACACAAACACACACACAAGCACATAGTTACACACCAAAACACGCAGAAGCACACACTTTCACACACGAAGTTTATTACTCTCTCTGTTTGATGAGTAGACTCAGGTAATCAGGGTTATTCGTTTCTTGGCTTGGCAATCTCCGGATGTAGATCTTTGATATTGCAACCGAGGTTGCAGCCATGGCGGAGTTATCTTCTTACCTGATCACTTACAGATCTGAACCTTGCTTTACCCTATAATAAAGTATTCAAAGGGTGGTGTAGGTTTATAGAAAATGGTCATGGAGAGAATTGGAGAAGATTGTTGATTTGAAGAAAGGATTAAATTAGCGAAGGAGAGTGTTAGAAAAGATGAAATTTGGCTAGGGATTTTGAATTTGGAAGGATGAGAGGGTTGAATTTGGATCTTACCGGAATGAGGATTGAGGAAGCCGGTCGGGAGTAGTTTGGAGAAGGAGGGATAAATGGAGGCGATGGGCGGCGGTGATGATGGTGGTGGGAGGCAGTAGTGGGTTTGGGTTTGGTCGTCAGATTGAGATTGGGAGTCTTGATTTTCTTGAGAGTTTTTGAGGATTGGAATCTCTTTCGGTAATGAGTGGTGCTGACGTTTTTTAAGGTGTGGCGGTTGTAGGGCGGCGCCATTGATGGGTAGAAAAAGAAATCGAGAAATTGGGTAGAGATGTAGATAGATAGATAGATAGATAGATAGATAGATAGATAGATAGAGAGAGAGAGAGAGAGAGAGAGAGAGAGAGAGAGAGAGAGAGAGAGAGAGAGAGAGAGAGAGAGAAGCAATGTTTGAAGGAAAGAGAAATAAGGGAGGCAGAGAGAGTTTTGAAATTAAAAATTAAAATGTAAGAGTATTAAATTAAATGCAGTGATTTAACAACTTATTTGAACACTCACTCTATTTAATCGTCTAAAAAATGAATAAGCAAAAGAAAATTTAATTTGCATTTGAAATATTTTTTTTGAGAAATATACTAATTTTAGTAATTATATTTAATAATTATTTAAATGTTTTTATTTTTTCTATTTAGTGAAAATATTTAACATTTGACTAAAAGAGACAATTGAATAAAAATAATTATAAAAATTTCATTTTGAATAATAAAATTTATCAACGAGACTCCCAAAATAAAAATGTGTGCCTCTTATTACAGATCGAAGAAAATATTCTTTTCTTTATTTATTTCACTTAAAGGTAAATATCGTATTTTTTAAGTAGAAACTGTATGTTTAAGTAAGAAATAATATTATTACTACATCTGTCTCAAATAAATTACCAATTTTGGTTCATATTTGATTGATCTTCGAATGTTGTATATAAGAAAGTAGTTGAGAATGTATAATAAGAGACTTTTATTTGAGTCGTGTGTATCACTTATCGTTATATTTTGATCATTATAATTAAAATTGTTAATGTGTAAATTTAAAAAGTTGTTGTTTTACTTCTTCACTTATACTTATTATTTCATCGCAACCAATTTCTTTTTTTTGTAAATTAAAAAAAAAATCTTATATCGCCGTGCATCGCACGGGGGTACTGCTAGTAAAAAGTAAAAGCAAGAATTATAAACAACTGTCCACACATCCACAATTAAAGCAGCGTAATAAAAAGTAAAAACAAGAATTATAAATGTTCACTGGTTTTGATCCCAGCAAATCAGACTTACGTCCAAAAACTTTTCATTATTAAAAACTTTGATGTTTACAAAAATACGAATAAGTGAAAATTAAAATACGAAAATACTAAATAAGTTCTAATCACCTTCTATGACAAGAACAGACTCCCTTTCCCAAGTGGGTCATATTCTAGTCAGAAGTAAAACAAAGAACTTGACTGAAACCTAGATGTGAGCTCGAATGTAAGACACAACTTTCACTCACAATCTAAAATCACAATGTTGAAAACGTGAATCACAACTGTGTATTATCTCTCAAATTCACTCCAAAGCCGTGTCTTCTTTTTGTACTGATCACTTGTATTTATATGCACCTTGAGAAGATCTTCACGAATCCAACACCTTTCTTATGTGAGTTTTCCAATTCCTACAAGGAAACATAAAGCACACTCACAAGGAAAGAGATTTTGTTAGTAGGTTAGTCCTAATATAAATATATGTACATAAATAAAAGATATTTACAATATTAACAATTCTAAATCTTTCCATGAAAGCCCCAAAATAAACTTGCCAAAAATGTGACATTGATTCGAAAATAGGAAATCAATTGTTTCCTAGAAACTCACTATTTCAATTTCCCCCTATTTTGGACTTTCTGATCAAAATCAAATATTTATGATGATCACATTATGACTAATATTTTCAGAAATGAAAACTCCCCCTGAATGGATGTGTGTGCAGATGTGTCAACACATCCACACACAACTGCATAGAACAGATTAGTACTAAAACTTGCAATTAACTAAACATAACCAAAACAACCATTCAGCATCATGTTTACGATTACAGACCACTTGTTTAAACTAACAAATATAAAAAGAACAGAAATTAAAAGATTGTCTTGAGAACCGGCACAGATTAAAACAAAATGAGAATTCACTTCAACTCCCCCTAAATTCAAAGATCCCAGCTTCTCCAGGATGAATAGTTAGGAGCAGCAACAAACACAAAATCACCAGCACCAGCAGCAGCTTTATCTCCCCCCCCCCTTTTGACTAGAAAGCATTGAATACCATCTCTTGAGTCTATCTCTGAGAGCTTTGAGATTATTGGCTTGTGATTGGGAGGCTTGCATTTGAGAATTCAAGGCTGTGGTGAGAGCTTCAGCAGCAGCAATTTCAGCATCAAGATCTGCCATCTGAGCTTCAAAGGAGTTTACAGATGTAGGGCTGGATGTGCCCACATCCTGCATAGCAATTTCTGGCACAACTCCTAGAGGGAGATCAATAAATCTCTGCTTGGTATCTAGAAGGGTTTTGATCTCCTTAAACAATTCAAACTTACTTATTCTAGCTTCTCCTTTTTCTGGCTTTACCCATTAGGCAATTAAAATTTGGGATATGAGGGAAGGGTAAGGAAGGGACCATTTTTTAGAGAGGGATTCACCATACCCACAAATCTTCCTAAAAATAAACTCTCCAAATTTGATATTTTTCTTTGCACCTAATCTGTAGAGTAAGTCTGCTTGTACTCTAGTCACAGAGGTCTTGTTGTTGGAGGGGCAGAGATTGGCAGTTAAGATGAAATGGAGAAAGCAGTAGAATGAGCTAAGGGATCCACTTTCTAAATCCTTTGGCTTAATGGGCCAGGCAGTTATTTTCCCATGGATAATGGTGGAGACAAGCTCTTCCTCAGAGACATCACAAACATGGTCTAACCCTTCTTCTAAGTCTAGGAGATCATTGATGACAGAGGATGAAAAATGGATAAACTTTCCTCTAACATAGACTGTACAAAACATGGGGGATGAGGGTCTGTCTAATCCTTCGGTCAGATTAGCATAGAATTCATACACAAGCTTGGGAAGGAAGGGGATTGGGTGATCAACAGTCAGAAATAAGCCTCTCTCCTCAAAAAATTTATCTAAGCCCAATTTTGAGAATGTCTCCCTATCTATTTTCATTTCTAAAATGAATATCTTATTCACAATTTGACCATACGTATCAGAGGAATCAGCAGATAAAAACTTGGATGATATGGGGGTTAAAACAGTAGAGGTAGAGAGGGATTTAGAAATACCCTTTTGAGCGTTTTGCCTTGAAGATGTGCATTTGGATGTGTGCACATCTACAGGCACAGCCTTTGGAGGAGGGGGCACTTTTTCAGTTTCAGCTTCAGTTTCTTCATCAGAAGGGGCATCAAGTGTTTGATCTTCCTTTTCTTGTTCGAGCTCATCTCGACCAAGCTTGTAGTTCTCATCAGCAGCAGTGTCATCACTGTCATAACTTTCATCAGATTGTTCCTCTTCAATAAGGGGTTCAAGGTCAGCTTCAGCCATTTTCTTCTTCCCTTTTAGTTCAATCGGCAAGTTTGCCAGGGGTTTCTCATCTTTATTAGTTGAAGGAGCAGGAACAGGTTGAGCACTTGGCTTCCTTGACCTGGTCAGTTGTGGCACTTCCTCTTCTTCCTCTTCATCATCACATGTGATGGCTGTTGTTGGTTTACCACCAGGCTTTTTCAAATTCTTGGCTTTGTTAGCCTCAGATAGCTTTCTCACCTTGTGAGACCTTCTTAAATTCCTGGAGGGTACAGTTTGAACCAGGTTCCCTTTTGGTTTGGAAGTGGGTAGCTTCCTTTTCTTGGTAAGGGGTGTGACCAAAAAAGGCACAGGGGCCACAGCAGGGGGAACCATATAAGGTTGAACAACAGGAGAGGGAGGAGGAGTGGGGATTTTTGGAGATGATGTAGCAATAGAGGGTTCTAGAGGAGGGGTATTAGTTGAAGGAGGTACCTCCATTGACGAATTAGATGAAGGAGATGAAGGGGGTATCTCTACGAAAAATTTAGGTTTCGCAGGTTGATCAACAACTGGATTATCAGCTATTGCAACTGAAATTGGTTCAATGTCGAGCACATCTTCCTTGTGCGAATTGTATTAATAGGATCCATTGACTCTGCAACGATGGTTAGGTAGAACTGGAGATACAAATTGATTGTAATGTGTGTGCGTGAGAAATTAAGGGAGAAGGGAGCAAGATTTAACAGGGTTTAAGGGGATGGGACGGATGTGAGGCTTCATAAATACTCACAGCTCCCCCTTTCCAACTAAAATTAGGATTCCTTCTCCAAAAATGATATGTAGCGTGCCCAGACAAGGTTTCTACTGTGGGGAGCGCCAGCTCCCAAGGAGGGGGAGCACCTGCTCCCAAGACGCCAAATCCTGTTGCAAGTTTCTGCCGTGGGGGAGCGCCAGCTCCCAAGGAGGGGGAGCACCTGCTCCCAAGTAGCCAAAATCCGCCGCAAGTCTCTGGAAACTGGGAGCGTCCGCTCCCATAGGGGGGGAGCGTCCGCTCCAATGTCGCAGCACACAGATCTCGTTTCCTTTTCTGAGTTCGTTTCCTTTTTGTTTTCCTTTTGGAATAGGATTGTTTGTCCCTTTTGATTTACTGCCTAGATTAGGATTCTTAATTAAGGTTGGAACTATAAATACTTTTTAGGATTATTATTTTCTCAATTTTTGAAGAATAAACATATTATTTTCTTCAAGAGTTCTCTTTTCTTTTCCTAAGAAAACTAAGTCATTTCTTGGCTTGAAAAGTAATCTTATTAATTTGATTACTAGGATTATGTCCTTTTGCGAGGAATAATTCATATCCATGTTCGTTGTTGATTTTCAAGGGTTTTGTGTTCATAATTCTGCTGCGTTTTTCTCTTTTGTGGATCCGTTCTACATCAGTTGGTATCAGAGCTAGAAGATTCTTGGACGATGGCTAACGACGGTCCTGCTGACCTCCAGGAAACGTTGGCTGCCCTCACCGCCAGCATGACGGCTTTAAACACTTCTATAATGCGGATGGATGGATGAACGTGCTGACCACTACAAGAAAAACAGGTTTTAGCGACGGAAAAATCCGTCGCTAAAAGTCAAAAATCCGTCGCTAAAACGATTTATCGACGGATTACCGACGAATTTATTCCGTCGCTATTGTTTAACGACGGAATTTCATGTCCCTCGGTAATTTAACGACGGATTTATCCCTCACTAAATGATTCCAAACTGTCGCTAATAATATGGATGGGACGACGAATTTATGACTTTTTGCGACGGAATAATCCGTCGTTATTGTTTAAAATCCGTCGCTAAAATTTATTACATATTTTCACAATTTTATTAATTTTTTTTAAATTTTCTTTTTTCAATATTTTTTATTTTTGATATACCAAATTACCGACGGATATTTCCGTCGCTAATTTGATATTTTTTATTAAAAATATTTTATATATATATATATATATATATATATATATATATATATATATATATATATATATATATTTAAATATTTTTAAATCAGTCCCTTAAGATCTATTATTGTCAAATCAGTTCCTCAAGTTCTATTATTATCAAAACAGTCCCTTAAACTTCCCTTATACCACAACCACCATCAACCACCACCAACCACCGTCTCAATCACCGGCACCCAAAACAAAGCAAACTCTAAATTCATCAAACAAGGTCCCAAAGAAAATTCAAGGTCCCAGCATAAAATTCAACGTCTCTTATTCTCCATCTTCAAAGATACTTACTTGGCTAACAGATCTGCAACAACAACACCAACACCATTCATAAAAACATAGAAATTAAAACTAAATCTGAAAATATCAATAAATATTTTGGTAAAAAAACATTTAGGCATTCATTTTGGAACAAAAATTTCTTGAAAATGAACATTCATTTAGGGACGGAGGGAGTAATAAATTTTCTCCTGATCATTTACCTTCATATAGATATCAACATCGGGATCAGGCTTAATATTAGCGTCTTTCTCTCTTCTAGACAACTCGCCAACATCTCTCGCATTTATAAGACAATAAGTAAATTTGTTCAAATACTTTATGATAACAAAAATTGTAAGAAAAATTTGTAGACATAATTAATCTAGTTACTAACCATAACGTGATCCAACCCCTGGCATCTAGCGTGAGAAAGCCTAGGTTTCTCTAACAGTCATTTCCTATGTGGAGATCATGTTGATCGATATAGCGCATGTTCTCTGGGGAACGAACTCGTGCATTCCATGGCCGTTGTAAGTCACCACCCCGGAGCACTATATATGGAGATTAAATTAATTGAACCATCAAACAAAAAATAAACTTGTAAATAAATCCAAAAGTCAGGGCGTCTAAAAACACGGTGGGCATACCTTAAGCTCCTTATCAAGTTTCCCAGCTAAAGCCAACAATATTGTTGTCTTTCCAGAGCTTGGAGGACCTAATAGTAATGTCATTCTGCAGAATTATGGCATTAAAATTCAATTTACGAAATGATTTAACATGTGGAACTATATATGAATTCAGTTTATGGCCAAATTTAAGCCATATGTTCTAACCTGCGAGGCTTGACGACTCCACTAAGATCATCAAGGATAGTTACATGCTTCTTTCGATTTGGAAGTACATGAAATATGCTCAATAGAGACTGTTTAACGTAAATTATGAGCATAATATCAGGATCATCATATAAAATTTAAACAAACTAAATTGAAAAAATAATGTTGTTGCAGTTGTTACCTCCAAAATACTGAGATTGAAATTGATGAAGCTAGGCAAAGCCCTGCTTCCTGTAAAAGCATCTGTCTCTACGGTCAAATGCTCGAATCGCACTTCTATGGTAGGGAGGTCGATCCCAACTCTGGAATATCCCAAGCAAAAACCCCATTATTAGAAAAATAAAAGCTTAGCTTTCAAGTCAGCATTAACCAAATTCATAAAACACAATCTTATTAAAAAATGCATTTTTTATCTAAACAACAGAGAAAATAAATTATTTCTAGGGTTAGTACTGGTGGTGATGGCGGCAGAGGAGGAGAAACCAGTGGCTTGGATATCGGAGGAGAAGGTGTCGGCTGCTTATATGCCGAAGGAGGAACCGCCGGTGGTGACTTGATGAGTGGTGGAGCAGGGATTGGGGTTGGTGGAGGAGGTGGCTTCACCCAAAAAAGGGGAGGCGAACGAGGAGAATCAATGGAAAAGAAGAAGTGGGAAGGGGCTGTGGGAAGGAATGTGAAGAGAGAGAGAGAAGATGAGGGAGGCTGCCATTGATTCCGACCGGTGATGTTGAATTGAGGGGGAAGATGAAGCTTCCGTATAGAGAGAGAGAGAGTAATGTTAGCGTGAAGAGAGAGAGAGATCAGATGAGGGAGGCCGCGCTAAGAAATAAAAGGGATGTGGATAGGGTTTTGATCTAGGCCATTGATTTAAAGTAAATGGATGGTTGAGATGATAATTCAAGTGAAATAGTTTATTAAAATGTGAGCCATCGGATCCAAGTCAAATGTATTATTATAGATGGCTAAGATGGTGATCCATGTCAAAGCTAAAAATTTAATAAAAGAAATGTCAAATAGTTAATAATGCTTAATATTAATAACAATTCTTTATAATTTAAAAATATATTGCTTAGTAATATATTTGAACCCCTAAACCCCACTCTATACCCTAAATAAATTACACCATAAATCTTATACCCTAATAACTATAATAATTTAAAAATTAATAAAAATAATTACTTATAACTCTAATAATTTAATATATGTTATAATTTCATAATGATGGGTGTATAATAAGTAATAATATTTAATAATAACAATAGTGATAATGATAGTAATTAGTAATAAAAACAAGTAAATATCAATAATAATTATTAATAATTTTTTATATAATTTTTTGAAAAAATATTCAGTACTAAAAAAAGTCTCAAATAGTTTTTTATATTAAAAAAAAATTAAAAAGATTATACTTACCCTATACACTATACCCTATACCCTATATACTATACCATATACCCTATATCCTATACCCTATATACTATATACTATACCATATACCCTATATGGTATAGGGTATAGGGTATACCCTATAGGCTATAGGATATAGGGTATACCCTATAGGGTATAGGGTATACCCTATAGGGTATAGGGTATATCCTATAGGGTATAGGGTATACCCTATACCCTATATACTATAGGGTATAGGGTATAAGGTATAGGGTATACCCTATAGGGTATAGAGTTTAGGGTTTAGGGTATATGGCATAGGGTTTAGGGTTTAGGGCATATGATATATGATATAGAGTATAGGGTATAGGGTATACCCTATAGGGTATAACCTATAGGGTATAGGGTATATGGTATAGGGTATATCCTATACCCTATAGGGTATAGGGTATAGGGTATAGGGTATAGGGTATATCCTATACCCTATACCCTATATCCTATACCATATACCCTATATCCTATGCCCTATACCCTATGCCCTATACCCTATACCCTATAGGGTATACCCTATAGGGTATAGGCTATAGGGCATAGGGTATAGGGCATAGGGCATATGGTATACCCTGTAGGGTATACCATATAGGATATACCCTATAGGGTATAGGATATAGGGTATAGGGTATACCCTATAGGGTATAGGGTATAAGGTATAGGGTATACCCTATAAGGTATAGAGTTTAGGGTATAGGATATAGGGTATATGGTACAAGGTTTAGGATATACCCTATAAGGTATAGGGTATAGGGTATACCCTATAGGGTATAGGGTATAGGGTATAGGGTATACCCTATAGGGTATAGGGTATAGGGTATAGGGTATACCCTAAACCCTATACTCTATACCCTATACCCTATAGGTATAGGGTATACCCTATAGGTATAGGGTATACCCTATAGGGTATAAGGTATACCTTATACCTTATACCATATACCCTATAGGGTATACCCTATACCCTATAGGGTATAGGGTATAGGGTATACCCTATTGGGTATAGGGTATACCCTATAGGGTATTGGGTTTAGGATATACCCTATAGGGTATTGGGTATAGGGTATACCCTATATGATATTGGGTATTGGGTATAGGGTATAGGGTATAAGGTATACCCTATAGGGTATATGGTATACGCTATAGGGTATTGGGTATAGGGTATATGATATACCCTATACTCTATACCCTATAGGGTATGGGGTATACCTTATAGGGTATACCCTATACCCTATAGGGTATACCCTATACTATATATCCTATACCATATACCGTATAGGGTATACCCTATACGCTATACCCTATAGGTTACAGGGTATACCCTATACCATATACCCTATACCCTATAGGGTATACCTATATCCTATACCCTATAGGGTATACCCTTTACCCTATACCCTATAGGTATACCCTATACCCTATAATATAGGGTATACCCTATACCCTATACCCTATGCCTTATACAATATACCATTCATATACCCTATACACTATATTCCAAATAAAATATGAATTCAAATAATTTTATACTTTATAAAATTAATATTTGATATTCACTCTTCAAAAGATATATATTCATTTTAAAAATATAAATTACAATTAAATAATAAAAAAGTTATGTTTCATTTTTTTAAATGAAAGTTTATAAAAAAAAAAGAGAGACGGACTATAGCATATACTTTTTTTGATTTCTTTAAAAAAAAATTGGATAAAAAAAATTACTTGAGAAGTTGTTAAGTAGTGATGTTTTTTTAAATGTTAAGTAGTGATTTTTTAAAATAAAAAAGTTAAGAATTTTTAGTTAAAAATATATTTTTTTTTATAATTTTATCATATTTGGCCTTACATCATTTACATTTGAGGTAAACTTAACAATTATGTATTAATAAACATGCATTAAACTGTATATATTAAAAAAAAAAAAAATCCGTCGGTAATCCGTCGCTAAAAGAAATTGGAATAATATTTTTTTATTTTTTAATTATATAGCGACGAAATACATCCGTCGGCAAAAAAAATTTCCAATCCCTCGTTATTCCCTCGCTAATCCGTCGGTAATGAATAAGAAATAATATATTTTTTTTTACTTTATATAGCGACGGAAGTTATCCGTCGTTATATTATTTTCAAAAATCCGTCGTTAATCCGTCGCTAAATGAAAATAAAATAATATTTTTTTATTTTTTTAATTCTATAGTGACGAAAATACATCCGTCGGCAAAAAAAATTGCAATCCCTCGTTAATCCGTCGGTAAACCGTCGGCAAAAAGAGGGGCAATTTTTTGGCGCCACTTTTTACGACGGAATAGTGAGGGAATATTGTCCGTCGTTAAATCCGTCGTTAAATTCGTCGTTAAAGTTGTCGTTTTCAGCTTTATTTTTTTTTATTTTTTATCCCTCGCTGATCCCTCGCTAATCCGTCGCTATTAGCGACGGAATTGTGTTCGTCGCTAAAATCCGTCGCTAAATGACAGTTTTCTTGTAGTGGACACTCGCCATGCTCAATTGTTGGAGGTTTTGAATCGTCGTAATAACAACATCGGAGGCGAACGAGTTGCTAGGGTTGAACCGGTCGCGGGAGCCATTGGCAACGAGGAGGCTCGTGCAGTTGCCCACCGTCCCAAGATAAGGGCAAATATTCCTAATTTTTCGGGCGAATTAGGGATTGAGGATTTCACCGATTGGCTGGCTGAAGTAGAGAAGTTCTTCACGTTGATGCAGGTCGAGGAAGAGAGGAAAGTTCCATATATCGCCTACAAAATGAAGGGAGGTGCTTCTGGATGGTGGACGAATCTGAATCGACAACGGCAACATGAAAATCGCTTGCCCATTGACCGTTGGAATCTTATGAAGTATGAGCTGCAGAGACAGTATCTTCCTGAGGATTATGAGCAGCATCTATACTTGAAACTTTTGGCTTGCAGGCAAGGGAATCGATCTGTCGATGAATATACTAAGGACTTTTATTCCCAATCCGCTCGGGTGGACATGCGCGAAACAGATGAGAAACAGATTGCACGGTTTGTTAATGGTCTTCGCGTTCCTATTAGCAATCAAGTTGAACTTTTTACATCTCATTCTCTCTCGGATGCTATTTCTAGATCTCACAAGGTCGAGCGACAACAATCATCCTCTTCTTTCAGGCATTTTGGTGATTCTTCTTCCGGGGGTACTTCGAGTCATACAGTTTCGAGGGCTCCTTCGACTCATGACAAAGCACAACCTGTCGCACCTAAAGAAACTTCAGAGGTCCGCGCACTCCCTGCCCCTAGTGGTAATTCTTCGACGGCAAAGAAGGATCTCGCTGCTGGGCGTTCCGCCTCGAATCCTTATGCCAAGTCTTTCGGTACAAAGTGTTATCGCTGCCAGGAAACAGGCCATATTTCTAGTAATTGTCCCCAATCGAGGAGAGTTACTTTGGTCGAGCACGAGGTTGATGGGGATGATGATGGTGGGGATGCCGAGGGTGGTGGAGGAGATTGCGAGGAGGTTTGGGATAACCCCAATAATGATGTTGGAGAAGATGATAACCACCACTCTCTTGTGGTTAGTCGTCTCATGCTATTGACCCCTGTTGTCTTTGATGATCAAGGATACGAGGATAAGTGTAATCGTTGATAGCGGCAGTAGCGAGAATCTAGTAGCTTGGAGCTTGGTGCAGAATTTGAAGCTTCCGATTTAGAATCATCCCACCCCATACTCTGTGGGTTGGATTAATGCAGCCTGCGCTATTAAGGTACATGAGCAATGTTGGGTTCCTTTTTCTATTGGTCGTTATAGTGACATGATTTTGTGTGATATTGTTGATATGACTGCATGTGGGTTGTTATTGGGTAGACCATGGTAGTATGATCTTGATGTTGTGCATATGGGGAGGACCAATATTCTTAATTTTAAGAAAGATGGTGCACATTTTCATTTACGTCCTCTGAAGGATGTGGGTTCACCTGCAGTGGAGAGGCCGACACCCATTATCTCTTTGTGCACTTCTTCTGAATTTATGGATGAACTTCATAATGCCCCTTGTGTATATGCGGTGATTTATAAAGGTTTTGTGGGAGGTGTTAATGTGGTTCCTGTTTCTCTTCAATCCGTGTTGCATAAATATGAGTCTATCATGCCCGAGGAGTTGCCGCCTGGGTTACCTCCTCTGCGCAATATTCAACACAACATCGATTTGGTTCCGGGTGCTTCTCTTCCCAATCTTGCCCATTATCGTCTGAGCCCTGCTGAGCATGATATTTTGCGGGAACAAGTGGAGGATTTGTTGAAGAAAGGGTATATCCAAGAAAGTTTGAGTCCTTGTGCGGTGCCCGCTCTACTCGTACCCAAGAAAGACGGTACTTGGCGCATGTGTATTGATAGTCGGGCGATCAACAAGATTACTGTCAAGTATCACTTTCCCATTCCTCGCCTAGATGATATGTTGGACATGCTTCGAGGTGCTAAAGTTTTCTCCAAAATTGATTTGCGGAGTGGTTACCATCAGGTTCGTGTGCGTCCGGGTGATGAATGGAAAACCGCTTTTAAGATGAAGGAGGGGTTGTATGAATGGTTGGTTATGCCTTTTGGTCTATCTAACGCTCCTAGTACCTTTATGCGGTTGATGAACCAAGTACTTAAGAATTTCAACGGCAAATTCCTAGTTGTTTATTTTGATGACATCTTGATCTTTAGAAAGACTGAGGAGGAGCATGTCGGTCATGTTGAAGCAGTTTTACAGGCTTTGAAGGAGAATGAGCTATACATCAACCTTAAGAAGAGTAGTTTTATGCTTTGACGATTACTATTCTTGGGGTATGTTGTTTCGGAGGATGGCATTCATGTGGATGAAGACAAAGTTCGTGCTATTCAGGATTGGCCTACTCCTACGACTGTTAGCGAGGTACGGAGCTTTCATGGTCTTGCTACTTTTTATCGCGCTTTATTCGTAATTTTAGCACTATTATGGCTCCTATCACTGAATGTATGAAAAAGGGGAAATTCCTTTGGAGCGATGAGGCTTCTTCTGCCTTTTCCTTGATCAAGGAAAAATTGACTAGCGCTCCATTGTTAGTATTGCCGGATTTTACTAAACCCTTTGAGCTCGAGACGGATGCATCTGTTGTGGGCATTGGAGCTGTTTTGACTCAAGGAAAATGCCCAGTTGCTTTTATGAGTCAGAAGTTAGAGGAGTCGAAGCGTAAGTGGACAGTATATGAGCTTGAATTTTATGCAGTGGTTCAGGCCATCAAACATTGGGAGCAATACTTACTTCATCGTGAGTTTATTCTTCACACGGATCATGAGGCTTTGAAATACATGAATGGTCAGAAATCTTTGAACCGTATGCATGCTCTATGGGTGGCCTATTTACAGCAGTTTACTTTTGTTATTCAACACAAAAGTGGACAAAGTAATAAAGTCGCAGATGCTTTGAGTCGTCGGGCTTGTTTGTTGGTGGCCATGCATAATGTTGTCGTGGGTTTCGAGTGCTTGAAGGATTTATATGCGACCGACCCAGATTTTGCGGCTGATTGGGCTCGATGTCAGGATGGTATTTTTCATGGACCGTTCTTACTTCCACTTGGATATTTATTTTACTTGGATCGCTTGTGCATTCCTCATGGTTCAGTTTGGGAGAGTCTTATTCAGGAAATTCATAAAGATGGTCATTGTGGTAGAGACAAGACTGTTGAGTTGGTTACGAGGAAGTATTTTTGGCCCCATCTACGAAGGGATACGTATGCAGTTGTGAGAAAGTGCATGGTGTGTCAATTGAACAAGGGTCAAGCGCAGAATACGGGTTTGTATACTCCCCTACCTATTCCTGAGGGTCCTTGGGAGGATATTTCTATGGATTTTGTGCTTGGGTTACCTCGTACACAACGTGGTAATGATTCGGTCTTTGTGGTGGTTGATCGTTTTTCAAAGATGGCACATTTTATCCCTTGTCGCAAAACTTCGGATGCTTGTCATATTGCGGGGTTGTTCTTCAAGGAGGTGGTGCGTTTGCATGGAATTCCCAAAACAATCACTTCTGATCGTGACACAAAGTTCTTGAGCCATTTTTGGCGCACTTTATGGGGTTTGCTTCGGACAGAATTACAGTTTAGTAGCTCTTTTCATCCTCAAACCGACGGACAAACAGAAGTGGTTAATCGTTCGTTGGGTAATATGATTCGTTGTCTATGTGGGGAGTCTCCGAAGAAGTGGGATTTGGTATTGGCTACTACAGAATTTACTTTCAATAACATCACCAATCGCACGACCAAGAAGTCACCATTTGAGATAGTGCACCAACGGCCTCCATCCCATCCTCTTGACTTGGTTCCTCTCCCCAAGCTACCGGGTTATAGCATTGCGGCGAAGCATATGGCGGAAAAGTTTGATGCGGTACAACGAGAAGTTGCTAAGAATATAGAGGCATCCAATGCAAAGTATAAAGCCGATGCGGACAAACATCGTCGGGTGAAGGTGTTCTCTGTTGGGGATTTAGTTATGGTGCATTTACGAAAGGAACGGTTTCCCCAAGGTACATATAGCAAGATTCATCCGAAAAAGATTGGCCCTTGCAAGATAGTGAAGAAGATCAATGACAACGCTTATGTCGTAGAGTTGCCGGAAGGGTGAAATATCTCTCCTACGTTCAATGTATCGGATTTGGCTGAGTATTTTCCTGATGATCCTCTTTATACGGACACGAATTTGAGGGCAAATCCGTTTAAAGTGGGGGAGCATGATGTAGCGTGCCCAGACAAGGTTTCTGCTGTGGGGAGCGCCAGCTCCCAAGGAGGGGGAGCACCTGCTCCCAAGACTCCAAATCCTGGTGCAAGTTTCTGCCGTGGGGGAGCGCCAGCTCCCAAGGAGGGGGAGCACCTGCTCCCAAGTAGCCAAAATCCGCCGCAAGTCTCTGGAAACTGGGAGCGTCCGCTCCAATGTCGCAGCACACAGATCTCGTTTCCTTTTCTGAGTTTGTTTCCTTTTTGTTTTCCTTTTGGAATAGGATTGTTTGTCCCTTTTGATTTACTGCCTAGATTAGGATTCTTAATTAAGGTTGGAACTATAAATACTTTTTAGGATTATTATTTTCTCAATTTTTGAAGAATAAACATATTATTTTCTTCAATGGTTCTCTTTTCTTTTCCTAAGAAAACTAAGTCATTCCTTGGCTTGAAAAGTAATCTTATTCGTTTGATTACTAGGATTATGTCCTTTTGCGAGGAATAATTCATATCCGTGTTCGTTGTTGATTTTCAAGGGTTTTGTGTTCATAATTCTGCTGCGTTTTTCTCTTTTTGTGGATCCGTTCTACATCAAAAAAGGTCTCAGAAAACCGAAATACCAAAAAGATCCCACAACGGCTATAACCCTTTGATATTTCCACACAATAAATCAGGAAAAATAGGGATTAAATTAAATAAAAAATTTGCTTACCTTTTATTGTAACATGAGATCACTTCAGCCATATCTTTTCAACAGAATCCATTTTGAATTTGTCATGCCTTTTCCAATGAGGATTGATACATACCTTTCTTTTTCATGGGAGATTTTGGAAATAAAAAACATGTTAAGTCAATATTGAGAATGAAAATAAATTAACTAGCATATTTACAAAGCACCCTATATGACCTAATATGCAGTATGTCTAGCATGATGCAACACACAGGTGAAGAATAAATCTTAGCATCAGATGTGGCATAGGATTTGAGTCACATTTAGGGACATATTTAGATTACAAAAAGTCAATGGGCAATAATCTAATCTGCACAGCCTCTAGGATGCATCCACCCATTTTTTATTGTGGATATTTTGCATTTTTTGAGTAGCTTTCACTTTTCTTATTTTCCAAAGATAGCCCTTTTTTTTCAATGATCTTTTCAAGTTTGATATCAAACTTTATCTTGAGAATCACTTGATCACAATGGTTTGGCTTTATACAAATGGGTGAAGCAGCTCTTTCTCATTGATTTAAAGCACCCACTGTGAGATATCTAATAATATTATATCAAGTTATCAAAAGACAACATGAACAAGAAATGCCCACAATTAAGTGATCAGAAAATGTCAAGGATGTAAGACTCACAAGTGACCGGACTGAGATTAATTCGTGCTAATGCATGATTTTTTTTATTTTTTTCAGTTAAATAATATACAGATGTGTTAGAGGATGTGAGCACATTTGTGCTCACAACCTTAAATATCACACAAGCCAAGAGACTTCCTCAAGGAGGAAAATCTCTCCAAATCTAATGTCTTTGTAAATATATCAGCCAATTGATTTTCAGTCCCAACAAATTTCAAACACACAGTTTTTTGTTCCACAAGATCCCTAATGAAATGGTGTCTAATATCAATATGTTTTGTTCTAGAATGTTGGACATGATTTTTAGATATGTCTAAGGAACTTTTGTTATCACAAAAAGCAGTCAAGATTTTGCTATTCAATCTATAGTGTTTCACCATTTGATTCATCCACAGCAATTGTGTGCAGCAACTTCCAAGGACTACATATTCTGCTTCTGTAGTGTACAAGGACACACAATTCTGCTTCCTACTATACCAAGAAACAAGGTTGTTCCCTAGGTAAAATCAACCACCTGTAGTACTCTTCCTATCATCACTATTTCCAGCACAGTCTGAGTCAGTATAGCCTACCAAATTGGTGTTTGTCTCCTTAGAGTAGTGCAACCCTAGGTTCACAGTCCCATTAACATATCTGATTATCCTTTTCAAGGCTTTAAGATGAGACACTTTTGGATTTGCTTGATATCTTGCACAGAGACACAAATTGTACATAATATCACGTCGACTTGTTGTGAGATACAACAGACTGCCTATCATGCTTCTGTACAAGGTCTGGTCAACACTCTCACCATCTGAGTCATGGCTCAGCTTTTGGGAAGATCCCATTGGTGTTTTGATACCAATTGAAAGTTTTGTATAGCTAGGAAGCTTAAACAACTTAACAGTTCACGGATGTGAGTACAGATGTGACACACAACTGTCCACACATCCACAATTAAAGTAGCGGAATAAAATGTAAAAATAAGAATTATAAACGTTCACTGTTTTTGATCCCAGCAAATCAGGCTTACTCCCAAAAACTTTTCAGTACTATTAAAAACTTTGATGTTTACAAAAACACGAATAAGTGAAAACTAAAATACTAAATAAATTCTAATCACCTTCTATGACAAGAACAGACTCCCTTTCCCAAGTGGATCCTATTCTAGTCAGAAGTAAAACAAATAACTTGACAGAAACCTAGATGTGAGCTCGGATGTAAGACACAACCTTCACTCACAACCTAAAATCACAATGTTGAAAACGTGAATCACAACTGTGTATTATCTCTCAAATTCACTCCAAAGCCGTGTCTTCTCTTTGTGCTGATCACTTTTATTTATATGCACCTTGTGAAGATCTTCACGAATCCAACACCTTCCTTATGTGAGTTTTCCAATTCCTACAAGGAAACATAAAGCACACTCACAAGGAAAGAGATTTTGTTAGTAGGGGTTAGTCCTAATATAAATATATATACATAAATAAAAGATATTTACAATATTAGCAATTATAAATCTTTTCATGAAAGTCCCAAAATCAACTTACCAAAAATGTGACATTGATTCGAAAATAGGAAACCAATTGTTTCCTAGAAACTCACTCTTTCAGCTAGGAAAAATTGACGGAAAAATGAAGGGGTTTGACTATGCCATTAACGAAGAATCTGAGGAATTTCTGGGCGGTGGAGGTGTTGTTGCCCGGAATGGGAATGGGAATGGGAATGGGAACGGGATTTGGTGTACGTCAGGGGACGGAGAATGAAACAGAGGGAACATAAAGGAGGATGAGAGAGGAGAAACGTGGGGAGACAAGGGAGCAGGAACATAGACATTTGAGATCGAATAATCGATTGAAGATAAGGATTAGGATTTCGTCAGGCAAATCATTCAGTGATAATCTACCTTCTGCAACATCTACAGGTTCGCCGGAACAATGCTCGTTCTTCATTTTCCAGGTGATGATGGATCTTCTTTCTTTTAGGTAGGTGTCCACTGTCCAGTTAAACCAGTCTGGTTTCCAACTTTTTAGTTTATTTAAGGGAAGGCACTATTAGGGCATTGCAAAAACAATGTGGTTTTGAAAGGGTAATGGAGGAGAAATATTAATTTATAGAGAGAGAGAGAGAGAAGGTGGAGGAGATATTTGATTTTAGAGATAGAGTTAGGGAAGGGATGAGGTGAAGGTTGTTTTATGTGAGGAATGAGTGGGCGGCGGGTGAGTGTGGGGCAGGGGTGAAGGTGGGTGGGTGGCCGGAGGTAGGGATGGTGGTGGGTGATGGAGATAAAGGGTGAAGAAGACTTGATCTAAGTTGAGAGGGGTTAATTGGTAAATAGATAATTTACATTATAGCCCTTTTATTACTTATTTTTACACTTAAAACCATTGTATTTATGTTACATTAATTGGATTGATTTTCAAATTTTGCCCTTTAAAAAGTGGGTCACGTGCATTGCACATATCTATTTAACTTAAAAAATGGATGTCATTAGCACGAGATAACTTAAATGAGCATACAAAACAGATGAGGTAATGTGTTTGCAACGAAACTAGTTTAGCTATGAAATCCAAACAAGCTCTATAATTGGGTACTATTGTTGCATTTTTTCCATAATATTATTACTGTTGTTGCATGTTTGCCCTGATTAATCTAAAATCTGTCGTTACATATTTAATATTTCAACACTTAACACAAACCCTTATTCTTCACTTTTTACCCTTTTTAACTTTTTAATACACACACACAAGATTACTCCCCCCCCAAAAAAAAAAAATAACGCGATTCTTTCTCCTTCACCCATTTCAATCTGGTCTCTATTTTCTACTTCATCTTTTCAATACTCATATATCTTCATCTCCTCAATATCTCCATCTTTTAGTTTATTTGTTGAAAATTCTCAAAATATATTGTATTTCTTCATAAATTAGGATTTATTTTGTTCAAAATTTGGGTGGAAAACTTCAAAAATTGGGTGGATCCGGAGAAAGAAGTAATCGCCATAGCTCACCGATTTTCCTTGTTCCGATCGACTAGGCTGGCCGAAAATTGGTCTTAAATTAGCCACACCCGATCGAAAATAATTGTAAATTATAAAATGTTGCAAATTTCGATTGGGTATGGCTAATTTATTGTAAAAATATCCGTGAACCAGAGCCAAAATAATTGAAAAAATCGGTTGGGTATAGCCGAATTTCTTTTTAACTTCCGGCTAACTAGTGTCAAGAATTTTTTTTTAAAAAAATAGGCGGGTTATGGTCGGACATTCAAATAAATTACCTTGGCATCTCAAATTTATAGCCATTACCACCACGAACTCGACTGCAATAATTAATGGCCGAAATCAAAACCCCCTTAAATAACCCCTTTGTTGTTGCGCTTGTTCGTCGACATCGGAGGTGGAGCCGTCGATCTTTTCAAATTTCCTCCGATATTTTTGTTTTTCAAATTTATGAAATTTTCTCTTTAGGATTGATAAGATTTCCTTGATTTTTTATATAGGTATTTCATTTTGCACAAAAACTGAAATAGTAAAATGTGGTTGATAACTTAGATTATGTAAAAAAAAGGTTTGGGTGGAAAAGGGTTTAGGTAAAGGTTAATTAAAACATTTCATTAAATGACATTTTTGATGTAAATTCTATTACGGCTATAGTACTCAACAATTTCACGGTTTTTATAACAACTCTCTCTCATGTCATCATAACTCAAAAATAACAAGGCCAACAACTAAAATTTTAAGAAAAAGAGTTTTGCTATTTAAACACTTTCAGTTTTTCTGAATAAACACTTAAAATAAGTGTTCTTCCAAATTTCAAATGTAAGCCAAAATTCGTTTACTCTCCTAGAGTATCCACTGATTTTCACTTTGCACCCTCATTTAAAAATTCGGTATGTTTGATACCTAAGTTTTCAATTATTCCCACTACACCCCAGCTCAAACGGCCGTTAGAAAACTAATAAATTTATTGATATTTACTTATTTTGACTCAAAGAGGTAAGGACTTAATGTCTTTTCACCTATGTCTTCTTCAACCCAAACTCACCACCATCACCACCGCATTTCCACCCAAACCACCGCATTGCCACCATTAACCGCCAATTTCAATCTACAAAATCAAACAAATTGCAACCCTGCCACTTCAACCGCTACTCCCAAACTGCAACCTAGCCACCACAATCCAAAGTCCACCAAAATTTAGCAAACCAAAATCAAAATAAAAAATCAAACCCAACTTTGGGCTTTAAATTTATGCAAAATCAAAATTAAATTCACACCCAAATTAAATCTAGAGTTCCAAAATCAAGCATATTCGAAATTGAATTCAAATTCAAACTCAAATTTGGGTTTCCAAAATCTAACCCTAATCCGGAGTTCCAAAATCAACCCAAAGATGGGTTCCTAAATCAAGCAAAATCGAATTTTTCTCAAAAATTAATTGAGAATTTGCCCCATAAGTTTCTTTTGGAACAAATTACTTCTCACTAAGTTCCTCATTGTATTAAAATGCCCCATATGTTCTCATGTTGTATTATGTATAATACAACATTTAGTTATGCAGTAGTTTAAAATCATAATACTGCATTCGCACCACCGCCTCCGTCACAGTCCAGCTCCACTGCCGCCGTCTGTTATCGCCGCATGCCAGATTCCGGTCAATTTTCGCCGGAATCCGGTTAATTTTCACCGGAATTCGGCAATTTTTGCCGGAATCCGGCTGCTGATCATCGGAATCCGGTCTCCAGAGGTCGGAATCTGGTCGCCAGTCCATGGGCTTCGGACTCCGGTCACCGGCGGCCGCCGGAATGCAGTATTATGGCCTTAATTGATGTTGTATTTTCGAAACATAATACAACATCATAATACAACATTGGAAAGGAACTTATCGGGCATTATGAAACTTTTTTAGAACTTATCAGGCATAGTCCCAAATTAATTCTCCTTTTTGCATAAAAAACTTGCCCATTTTTTGGCTTACATTACAGAACACATCGACCTTAATTACGCCATCTTCAATTCCAGCCCCGACATTTACCATGCTAAAACCAAGCTTCATTACGATAACATCTTTGAATCTCAGATCGATGGGTTTTCTTTTTCTTTTTATATCTTCATCATAATTCCTTTTTCTTTTCTTTTTCCTTTCTTTCAAAATTGATGTTTCTTTTACCTTTTTCTTCAAAATTGTTATTTCCTTAATACTATCCGTAGTTTTGAATAAATTTATATTAAAAATATTGAAATGTCCATCACATTATAAGGCACATGCAATTTAATGTTAGTTTTCTAACATTCGTTTGAGCTGGGGGTAAAATGAGAAAAATTAAAAACTTAAGTGCTTAACATAATAATTTTTCAAACGAGTATGTAAAATGAGATTTCATACTTTGTAGTTTGTAGGATTAAACGTATTTTGATCATGTACTCCGTATATGAATAAATGCTTGTGAGATGCAAAGAGGGGAAAAAAAAAAAAATAGGAAAGGCGTTTTTTTTTTTTTCCCGTTTGAATGTGCTTCTTCCCATGCGTGAATTCTGCATATCCGTCGCTTGATGCAGCCTTCTTCTCTCCCTCTCCTTAAATCCATGCGACGAGTTAACAACAAAGAACGCGAGCTCACTGTTCTTTACTTGCACACCCTCTTCAATCAACACAGACATGTTTCCTCCTCAACGGCCCCCAAAATATCATCTTCTTGCTCGCCCCAATCCGTGGTCAGAACAGCATGTTCATTGGTCTGTGAATCTTACTATCGCCATCAAACCCATTTTCAGTCAACCCCTCCTTCACTAACCCTCTCAATAGATTCCTCATTCTTGACACCTGATCAGGCCATAACCGTCGTTGCTTCCCTCGCCGACGAGGCTGGGTCAATGGTGGCTTTGAGCTTCTTTTACTGGGCTGTTGGGTTCATCAAGTTCCGTCATTTCATGAGGTTTTATGTTGTTTTGGCGACGTCGTTGATTGAGATTGGGAATTTGGATAGAGCCCATGAGGTTATGCAATGTTTGGTGAGGAATTTTTCGGAGATTGGGAAGGTGAGTGAGGCTGTATGTATGGTTATGGAGATGCGAAACCAAGGGCTTGTTATGAGTACAAGCACTCTGAATTGTGTGGTTGGTTTGGTTACAGAAATGGGTATGTTTGATGTTGCAGAGAAGGCGTTCGACGAAATGTCTGAAAGAGGAGCCTTTGCGGATTATTGCACTTTTAAGTTAATGGTTTGTGGTTATTTTCGAGTGGGTCGTGTTTCAGAGGGAGATAGATGGTTGAGTACGATGCTGGAGAGGGGTTATGTGGTCGACAATATGACTTGTACTCTGGTTATTAGTGCATTTTGCGAGAAGGGCTTCGTCAATAGAGCTTTGTGGTGTTTCCATAAGTTGGTTGAGATGGGATTTACCCCAAATGTGATCAACTTTACGTGTTTGATAAATGGGTTATGTAAGAGAGGTAGTATTAAGCAAGCTTTTGAATTGTTGGAGCAAATGGTTGGGAATGGCTGGAAGCCAAATGTTTATACCCATACGGTGCTGATAAATGGCCTTTGCAAGAAGGGTTGGACTGATAAGGCATTTAGACTTTTCCTTAAGCTTGTTAGGAGTGATAATTATAAACCGAATGTGCATACATATACTGCTATGATCACTGGGTACTGCAAGGAGGGAAAGCTTAATAGGGCGGAAATGCTATTGGCCAGAATGTATGAACAGGGGCTGCTTCCTAATTCAAACACTTTCGCTACTCTAATTGATGGACAGTGTAAAGAGGGGAATTTTGATCGTGCCTATGAGTTGATGGATATAATGGGTAAATCAGGATTAGCTCCCAATATTTGCACATATAATGCAATCATTGATGGACTTTTCAAGAAAGGAAGGTCTCAAGAGGCATATGAACTGATGAGCAGGGGTTTCAAGTATGGACCGGATGCTGATGTGGTTACATATACCATCCTTATATCGGAGCAATGCAAGCAAGGAGACACCAAGGAAGCATTGGGATTTTTCAATAAGATGATCAAATGTGGTATCACTCCTGATATACATGTATATACAACATTGATTGCTTCCTCTTGCCGTAACGGAAGAATGGAAGAAAGTCAGAGGCTTTTCGATGATGCAATAAAACTTGGTTTGGTACCAACCACGGAGACTTATACATCCATGATATGTGGATTTTGTCGAGAAGGAAATGTCTGCACAGCTTTGAAAATTTTCCAGAAGATGAGTGCACATGGCTGTACACCAGATAGCTTTACTTATGCTGCTCTTATAAGTGGACTGTGCAAAGATTCTAAATTGGACGAGGCAAGAACGTTCTACAATGCCATGATGGACAAAGGACTTTCCCCATGCGAAGTTACTCGACTGACAATAGCATATGAGTATTGCAAGAAAGATGAGTTTCTGATTGCTATGGATGTCTTGGACAGATTAGACAAAAAGCTATGGATCCGCACTGTTAACTCCCTTGTCAGGAAACTTTGTAGTGAGACGAGAGTAGAGATTGCAGCATCTCTTATCCATACATTAATTGATAAAAATGATAAATTGGATCGAGTAACTCTTGCAGCTTTTATGACTGCTTGTTATGATAGCAACAATTATGCGCTGGTCTCTAATCTATCAGAAAGAATTTCCAAAGGAATTGGATAGCAGCACAAGCTAACTTTTATGGAGACTTTCCTCTTCCATTGTGAGGTAAACTATCTTTGAATACTGCGAAATGGTTGTCCAGTAAAATGTTCTTATAATAGTTGTGATTACTAGTATGAAAGCACTGTGTGGGATGAGTTAACTTGGTAACAAAAGCAGTGTTCTTTTATCTTATCAAATACTGTATAAGATTTGAAAGAGATGTAGTTGTTAGTCACTGATCGTCTTTTATGAATAGCTCCTTCCCGTTGACTTTTCTTTCCCCATAATATCTTCAAGTATCTCGCAGTTGATTCATTTTGCTAGACGGAGGTGAAGCCCCATGAACTCAATGGGGGAGGGCAATGGCTCACTTCAGATCAGATTTTGGAAATATTCCTTATTAGTGTTCAAATTTTACTTCTTTACGAATATAAGGTTGCCCCCATATACTTTACTAAAGCATGATACTAGTACTATTTTTCACTTCTGTACCATGTTACTAAAGTTATGGGTCATTTTTACAATGCCCTTTGACGCATACCAAATTTAAATTATTTTTTAGCTTCTCAGTAATCGCCAGTGTGAATCTGACGTGCATAGCCAAAATGAATTCTTCATAGCTCATGTTTTTGTCCTGAATGATTGTTACTTTGATGTAAAAGTAATAAAGTTTGTGTTTGTTACTTGAGAGAAATTCCTGCTTCATAATATTACTCGTTTTTTGGTAAAATCGTGCTGCCTTGATTCTACTTTGTGCATGAGGCCAATACCTTTTGTTGCCCTTTTACCGTTCACTTTTTGACATAGGGAAGGTCGATGCTCAAATCATGAACAATTATGGTGAATGGCCTTCATTTTCCCTGGGAATTCCACTCCAGGATCTATGCATCTTATTTGAATTCCATTTTATGAATTTACTGGTGCTTATGCATTTTATTTACTAAATGATGCATTCCCTTCTATATTGGAAAATATCCATTTTTTTATCTAACACAAGTCAGTCTGTCTTGGTCTATGTCCTGAAAACTGTTCATGATTATATGCAAATCCATTTCATGTTTAGATTTCATATATGCATTGTTTATGAACTTCATTAGTTTTGTTGTCTTTTGATCTTTCCATCCCAAAAAGATGTTCCCATTTGCCATATTTGCTTGTCAAAAAAAAAAATAGTCTCATTTCCAAAATTGTTAGGTTAACAAGGAAGAAAAGGGAGAGAAAGAGAGCAGTGTTCAGTGAGAAGAATTGCTAGGGGAGTCATGAAGTAATAAGCAAACTTCATCAAGGATAGTGATGTAAAAGAAATTAAGTTGTTATAATGTTTGAATAATCAAATGGGACTATCATTATGAGTCGGAGAAAGTATATTTACTCGGGCAAAAAATAGAAGACTCTTCATCGCAGTTTTAAATAAAGAAATTTAAAGTAAACAACCGTAGAAAATGTGACTTATGCAGTTCTTTTTAAGCTACGCGTTCATATTTGCATTGCTGTTTTTGCAGAATGTGGCAATTAAGTAGATAAAACATGGACAGTAAATGCAGGAAATTGGTTGCCTGCCTGCCTGCCTGAAGATCCATGATAATCTTGGTTTGGACTCCTGGTGATCAGACCACCTAGCTAGCTTTACAGCAGGTCAGTCATTTTTGCCAAAGGACATTTTTATGTGGGTACTACTCCTGATCATCTTGAAAGGTAGGTACTAAATGTTGGGTGCGGAAGCTATGATAGGCAATAAACTTGAAATTTATTGAAGATAAGTTTTAAATGAACAAGAGTAGCTACAGCTCACTCTCTTTTACAATGCTTATTTGCTTCTTGGCTTAGATAATCAACACTACAAATGACTCAACTATTTATAGTGTTCTTAGTATAGGATTCTAGACAAGAATACAAAGAGTTGTTCTTATCTTGAAATTTCAAGACATTTTTATCCTCCATGAATTTACCACATGTCTTTTTCTCGATTCAATGAACTCTCTTGATTTTTCTAGAACAAGATTACAAATTAGGATTTTAACACCCCTCCTTAATTTGTAATCTTGACTTGCTTCTCGGTTGCTTCAAACTTATCGAAGGAAACAGATTTTGTCAGAACATCAGCTGGATTGTCGTTGGTACCAATGAACTCCATGATAATTCCTCCTTGGATGCTTCTTCATAATTGTGAGTTTCACAAGCGAACAATGCAGCATCACCATCACCATCACCAGGCTCTCGTATATTTCACTTAGCAAACGTGTTTGTGTATCCGATTTTCATCTTCAGAAACATCTATACGCTGAGGCAGAACCGGATTGTTGACATTTTGTGCTTGAGAGGTCCTAGCTGGAAACCGATTAGCTAGAGATGCTAATGGATCTTCATAAACGGGCACATCCACGACTTGTTTTCCTTTCCATTCCCACCTAGTAACTTCATCAAAGACAACATCTCTTGAAACAATGATTTTTGTTGGTAGCAGGATCGAGCGGCCTATATCCTTTGGATTCATCGCTGCAACCAATAAAGAGAAGCTTTTTACCTTTCTCGTCAATTTTCTCGCGAGTGTGAGCTGGAATGAGTGCATAGGCAATGCTACCAAAGACTTTAAAATGATCATCTCTTCGCTTCTTCTTGTACCAAGCTTCGAATGGTGTTTTACTTCTAACAACTTTTGTGGGAGAAAGATTGAGAATGCACACATATGTGTGAATTACTTTTGCCCGGTAAGCAGTTTGGAATTTTCTTTCCTTTCGACATGCTTCTTGCATCTCCACGATTTTGCGATTCTTTCTTTCAACTGCCTTTTGATTCCAATTTCTTCGCAGTAATCCATAAATGGATGGTAGAGTAATTCACCTCTACGGTTCGTTCTTAAAGTCTTTATCCGAAGCCCACTTTCTCACTCAACAAGAGCTTTGAGATTCAAGAATGTAAAGAATGCATCAGATTTTTGAAAATAAACCCACATCATCCTTGTTTAGTCATCCACAAAGAGAATGTAATATATCATGTTCCCTGGAGTAGGAGTTTGTGTAGGACCACATATATTAGAATTAACAAGCTCCAACGGTGCTATTGAACGCCTAGATACTTTTGGGAAGGAATCTTGTGCATTTTTCCATAAATACAACCTTCACACACTTAACTATTCTTTTGATTGAAGGATGTTCGATCACCATATTTTTCTCCTTGAGCAATTGAAGACCTTTGTCATGTAAATGGCCATAACGTAAATGCCAAAGACGTGACAAATCTGCACTTTTAACTTTGAGTGCGTGATCTTCGTGAAAAGGCAAAATGAGAGAGAAATTCTTGTTACTCATCTCAATATTTGCAATAACAATATTCTTGTTTTTGTTAAGAATTTTGCATCTCCCATCATCAAAGTGAACAGAAAAATCCTTTTGGATGAGCTGACTAACACTAAGAAGGCTGTGGTGAAAGATTAGGCATATAAAGAACATCAGTAATAAATTTTTGATCACCTTCCTTAGTTTGGACATTAATTGTTCCTTTTCCCTCGACACTTCTTCTTGAGCCTGTCGCCAAGAATAATTTGAGTGCTGATTTTGTATCAAGATCCACGAAGAGATCACGATCACCTGTCATCATGTGATTGCTGCAACCACTTTCCAAGTACCACAGACTTTTGGAATCCTGATAGTTACTTGAATAGAACAAGATTTCTTCCTTTGATTCTTTCAAGAATTTTGCTTCTTCCGTTTCTTCACTTTCCTGTTTGTTTTGAAACCAACAATCCCTTGGGGAATGATTACGGATTTTTCATCTTTTTTTTTTTTTTGATATCCTGGACCACTAGCTCCCGTCCCCACAGTGTCCTAGCGGAGGTAAATCGCGGATATGCCCAAATCAGTCAGGGTGGCAGCACCCCTTATACTCCTGGCCCCAAGGGAGCCCTCCTACAACGCGGTAAGAAATTAATCCACAAGGATTCCCCTTGGGGGGAATCGAACCGGTGACCTCCCCTACGGGAAGCCACCCAAGATACCATTGGGCCATGGCCCATTAGGTCGGATTTTTCATCTTCTATATACTCCCTCCGTCCCGCTAATATTAGCACACTTTCCTTTTTGAACGTCCCGCTAATATCCGCACACTCTCAAAAAGGAAACTTTATATTAATAAAATATTCACCCAACCCCACTCATTCTCTCTCCTACATTATTTTAATACTCACAACACCATTATAATTTATTACACCCTCCACTCATTCTCTCTCCACTCATTCTTTTACACTCACAACATTTTATTAAAATATCATATTCCTTAATTCCCGCGCAAACAGTGTTTGTGCTAATACTAATGGAACGGAGGGAGTATATATAAAGGTTGAAGTGCATAGAACACTTCAACAAACTCATTTTCCCTCCAAAACATAAATGATTCTAGAATATTTTTTGCTTTAAATCAACTAATCAATAAAATAATTAATTGTCTTACTTTTAGCCACTATACCTAAACTCCTTTTTTTTTCACAAATTCATAAATATCATTGTTTTGCAAACTTTTAATTTTGCAAGTAAAAAATGAAATATAAAAAAACAATAGTAAAAATACATTTAGAAACACAAGAAATTTTTCATTTAATGAATTGATATTTTTGAAATGTGGGTAATAGTAATAATTGTTTTTTTTTTAAAGACTCAGAGGGGGTCAAGTCATGGTTGGGTGGGTTGGACTCCCACAAGAGAGAGCTAAAGCTTTGAATTCGAGTAAACAAGCAAGAGATATATAATAATGATATTTAGATATTTTTTTTCATTTTTTCTTAAATGAAGAGTGTTTTTAAAACGGAAATAGTTATTGATTATGTTTAGAAATTTTTAATATTATTAAATTAATGTGATGATATATTTTTGTTGAAAATTTTGTTTTCAAAATTATATTCTCTTAAATTCTTCTTTGTTTTTATTAAAACCCTTTTCCTTTTTCTTCATTAATTTCTTCGAACGAAGTGATTTTTTTTAGCTAATAGTAAAAAATAGAGGCATTTACAAAAAACCACTTTAGAAAGATGGAAATTACAATAAAAAACACATAAGTTTGAAATTACAAAAAAAAATTGATTTTTTTATCAGTTTTGTTCAAACAACTGATAATTTCAGTTATCACTTGTTTACAACTGATAACTGAAATTATCAATTGTTTGAAGCACAAATTACTCTTCAAACAACTGATAATTTCAGTTATCTCACTTGTTTGAACAACTAATAACTGAAATTATCAGTTGTTTGATCAAAACTGATAAAAAAAATTTTTTGTAAAAAAAGAAAAAAAGTAATTTTTTATAATTTTTCATCTTACATGTTTTTTTTTTGTAAATGCCATCTTTTTTAAATGAGTTTTTTGTAATAAAGCCTACAAAATAGGCTTGAAATCTTATTTAGCCACTTTTTTTATACAACTTTTGAGTTTATTGTTGATATTTTTTTGTTCATTAAAATTCCAAAAAATAATAAAATAAAAAACTGAGATTTTAGTGTTTTGTTGAACCATCTTCTTAAAGATTGGTATATAATTAAGTTTCAATGAGTGTTATTTAAATGAACTTTCATAAATTAAAAAAAAATGGTAAATACAAAGTATAAAAAAGGATTTTCAAATTTTGGGATAATTAATTTGCATTGAAATTTTAAATTCATTCTTTTTTTGGGTTATAAATTTTATATTTATTGCTAAAACAATAAATATGGCGTCATAACTATTTCAAAATAGTTTTCTAAAAAAATCTATTTATATGGGCTTTTCTAAATAAAAACTATAAGAATTTAAAATAAGAAAACTATTATATAATATTGGTTAGAAAATACAAAGTATAACTTTATAAGATTATATCCAAAAAAAATATTTTTTAAAAGACGCAAATTAATGAAAAAATAGAGTTGTTGATAATATTAATTACTTAGAAATGAGATAATTATTTTTATTTAATTACAGTCATGCAAATCAAATGAGATAGTTATATTAACTACTCCCTCCGTCCCAATCTAAATGTCCAAAATGAGTTCGGCACGGGAATTAAGGAAAGTGATGTAGAAAAGAGAAAAAGTTTAAATGTTGTGAGTATGAAAAATTAAATAGGAAAGAGAATGAGTGGGAGGAATAGTTAGGAGAGAGAATGTTGTGAGTGTAAAAGTAAAGTAGGAGAGACAATGAGTGGGTGGAATAGTAATAAAAAATTTCCTTTTTTGGGTTGGGACATTTTCAATGGAACGCCCAAAAAAGAAAATTGAGACATTTAGATTGGGACGGAGAGAGTATATGATTTAGTTAATACTAGTACTAAACCCCCTGCCAAGGGCACGGAGTGACACATTTATATCTGGTTCAACTAAAATCAATTCCTCCCTTCTTTGATCAAAATCTTCGTGCTTGTATGCCAAGGGCACAACCATTTTTACCCTCCAACCATTAGAGTTTGTTTCTTGAATTCATACAAAAGTTTAGTTATAACCCTAAATGAGTTAATGGCTAGTAAAATTGCATTTATAATTTTTCAACCCTTAAAAAAAATCATATAATATAGTATAGTACTATATGTTCAATATCTTTAATTAATTTTCAAAAATAAATAAATTAATGAAAGATCCTAACAGAAGAAAAAAAAAAGACAAATAAATTAGAAATACACCTAAATAATGAATGGGAAAAAAAAAAGAAAAGCAAATTTAAATTCTCTCTCTATCAAACCCCTCACCCCCAATCCCCAACAATCTTCCCACTTTCCCTTCGAAAACCATCCCAACCCACTACAGTTACACTTTACATTTAAGCCTCACATCTAACATTTAGAAGAAAAAAAGAAACAACAATTAAAAAATAATATCAAGTAATATCGGTAAAAACCCCAAAATAATAAAATGGATCAAAGAAACAATTGATTGTTCAAATAATAATTAACTATGTTCCAAAAACAAATGACTTACGGACCTAACTCCCACTCCCACTCCCACTCCCACCAAACTAATGACACACTTTTTCTGTTAATACATAATTTATCTCTCTCTAAAGACTCGTGCCAAGGAGGCAACAACAGGTGGTGGTATTGGGAACCAAAGCCCTGTTCTTCAACTTCATGCATAATCCGTTGCCCATATTTTCCGCCGCAGTGGTGATGAACTAAAGAAATTGTTCGAGGAATGCATCAAAGATTTTCGAGAGTTTTTGTCTCCTCTATCAACCCCATCCCACTACAAAATACATTTAAGAATTAATCAATTAATTTCTCTAATTCTGTCTACCACATATCAAAAAAATATGCAGATATGAAACAAACATTAAATCAGAGGATAATCAGTATCAAAATCAGTAAGACTTAAAGCAGATGTGTGAAAGAAAAAGAATAATAAAAGCTAGCAATATTAATAAAATGGAAGAACAACACATCTGCAACATACGAAAGAGTGAATGGGATTAAAAAAAATGTAAAGCAACGTGAAAGAAACTATCTTTCAATTGAAGCCATAAAAAAGCAGACTTTGGGTGGCCTAATAGAAATTCAAAAAGGAGGGTTTTTTAGTAGGTAGATGAGAGAGCATGTGAATAGTGGGCAAGTTTTCTTTTAATTGAGGAGAGGGAAGTTACAAACGGTTGAGAAGGAGATTTTAGACCGTCAGATTATTTTTTGAGAATCAATCTCAGCCTCTCTTTGTCTCGACGGTTATTCTCATTCCCTATTGTAATACTAGCCTAAGCCCGTGTCCAAGGCCACGTTTTTTGTTTGTTTTTTTTTTTTTAAATTAAAAAAAAAATTAAATTTAAATTTTTTTTTGGGCAAAATGTGAAAGGGACCAAATAGTTCCTCCATTTTGAAATTCAAACTGAATGGAGAGAGAGAGAAAGCGTGGGTATGTGTGTGTGTTTTTTTTTAAAAAAAAGATTTTTTTTAAAGGGAGGGCAAAATGGGAAAGTGACAAAAAAGTGGGGGCAAAAAGGTAAAGTTGGCAGATGGAACTGTTCATGGAACAGTGCCACCCTGCTGCCATTTATACTATAGATAGATTATTATCAAAGTTTTTTTTTTTGTCGTGCGTTTAACGCACGGGTGTTAAACTAGTTTGCAATTAAAGAAACAATTTTTAGATTCACGGTTAGACTTCTTGCAAATATAAGACAACTTGAAATCTTACGAGAACTTTGTGGTGTCTTGGCTTTCCAAATATCTTTCCTCTCAAACTTGTTAAATTTTTCCTTATTGGAATTCAAGCCTCCTTTGAATTCACTTTAATTTTGGAACCTGATAATTGCTTTAATTGGAATGCTTTTTCTGTTGATGAATTCGTCAAATTGTAATATAGATTATTATCAAAGTTTTTTTTGTCGTGCGTTTAACGCACGAGTGTTAAACTAGTTTGCAATTAAAGAAACAATTTTTAGATTCACGGTTAGACTTCTTGCAAATAAGACAACTTGAAATCTTACGAGAACTTTGTGGTGTCTTGGCTTTCCAAATATCTTTCCTCTCAAACTTGTTAAATTTTTCCTTATTGGAATTCAAGCCTCCTTTGAATTCACTTTGATTTTGGAACCTGATAATTGCTTTGATTGGAATGCTTTTTCAGTTGATGAATTCGCCCAACGGTTGATATTTGCTCATGCGCAAGAAGAGATCTAGTCAACTCATACATCGGCATTTTGGACATATCCTTTGATTCCTTGATAGTTGCTCTTGCATGATCAAACTTTGGAGGGAGATTGCGTAGGACTTTTTGTACAATTCTTCTTTATTCGATCGTATCGTCACAACCTTTGATTTGATTTACGATCTCTGAGACACGTGAAGAAAAAACCTGAACCAATTCACGATCTTCCATTTTATGATTATCAAAATCTCTCCATAAAGATTGAAGCTTCCACTCGATTGCTTTCTCCGTTCCTTGAAATTCTTGTTTGAGCACTTCCCAAGCATTTATGATTATTTTAATGCCAAAGATACGAGTATAAATTGTTTGAGCACTTGGCTAGGTGAATAAGCGAACAATGAAGATGAAGTATATGCTGTCATTATATTCAAATATGGCATATTTTTGTTGCTTCGATGCCAAATTTGTTGGGTGGGGAAGCTATATTAAGGAATAAACTTGAAATTTATTGAAGATAAGTTTTAAATGAACAACAGTGCAGTAGCTACAGCTCACTCTCTTTTGCAATGCTTATTTGCTTCTTGGCTTAGATACTCGACACAACAAATGACTCAACTATTCATAATGTTCTTACTATAGGAATCTAGACAAGAATACAAAGAGTTGTTCTTATCTCGATACTTCCTCCGTCTCGAAATAATCAATCTTCTTGCTTTTTTTGTTGTTAACGTGAAGTTAATTTAAATAATTATTTTAGGCTGATTTAATTATTCGAATGAACGTTTAAAATTTGTTATTGATAATATTTATAATGATATATTGATAACAAATTTTAAATTTTCATTAAGATAACTAAATCATCCTAAAATTATTGCTCAAATTATATTCATGTTAACAACAAAAAAAGTGAGAAAATCATTTTGAGAGGTGGGAGTATTTCAAGACATCTTTATTCTCCATAAAATTAGGCAAATTCTAAATACAGGGAGTTTAAAATACAGGGATCCCGGGAAATTACTAATTTGCCCCTTTATATACCAATTTTTTTTTTTTATCATTTCAAACACTCTCTCTCTCAGACTCTCCCTCTTCTCTGTGAACGAACGAGAGAAAGGCGATTTCAATCGACTCGCAACAACGGAAAAAGGAAAAATCGATAATGGTGAGAGTAAAAATCCCGGCGTCCCAACCCCGCCGCACTGGAGCCGACGCTACCGCCAAAGTAATCGTCGCCGGAGCGTCCTCTTCGACCGTGCCCGTAAAGAAGGTAAACTTAAACCTAATTTAATGGGACATCTCGAGTGAAACCACTCGAGATGAATCTCGAGTGGGTTTATACGAGATGTCTCGTATAAACCCACTCGAGATGCATCTCGAGTGGTTTCACTCGAGATGTCATCCCACTGTTGTTGTTGATTTGTGTTAGATTGTTTAAAATTGAATCCAAGTTTTGGCATAAACTGGGTAGCAATGAACTGGGTTTTAATGGGACATCTCGAGTGAAACCACTCGAGATGCATCTCGAGTGGGTTTATACGAGATGTCTCGTATAAACCCACTCGAGATGCATCTCGAGTGGTTTCACTCGAGATGTCATCCCACTGTTGTTGTTGATTTGTGTTAGATTGTTTAAAATTGAATCCAAGTTTTGGCATAAACTGGGTAGCAATGAACTGGGTTTTAATGGGACATCTCGAGTGAAACCACTCGAGAAGTGGTTTTATACGAGATGTCTCGTATAAACCCACTCGAGATGCATCTCGAGTGGTTTCACACGAGATGTCTCTAATGTATTGTCTCTCTCTTATTTGTGTTTTTTGTAGGCACGTGAACCTATGACCGTTTCAGCTAGAAAGAGGAAGGCTGATAAGCGTTTGGAGAGAGAAGAAAACCGGAGGAAGGCCCGGCACGAGGGAGCCACAGCTGATGATGAGCAGGAGGAGGAGGCAGCGGTCGATAGGGATAGTGGGGAGGAGGAGGAGGATAGTTCTGATGGGGAGGAGGAGGAGGATAGTTCTGATGGGGAGGAGGAGAGTGATAGTTCTGGTGGTGGAGGTGGAGGTGGAGGTGGAGGTGGAGATGGAGATGATGATGATGGTGGAGGTGGAGGTGAGGAGGAGGTGGAGGAGGAGCAGGAGGAGGAGGAGGATATAGTAGAGCCTCCTAGACCACTGAGACATGGGAGGAGGCGGGGTCAGGTTGTGGCTATCGGGCGGGGACGGGGGAGGAGGCAGGGTGTGGAGGGGCGACCATCATGGCAGCTTGAGAGGGACCCTGGTGGTGGCCCAGAGGATGTTTCCTTGCTATACGGGTTCGGTGATCACCGAGCCGGACAGATTTGGAGTGACTCCATTAGTGAGTCATTAGTGACTTTCCAGACGAGACTGACGCATCTGGATAGGTAAGCTACTAATTAATGTGATATGTTTAAAATCTTGAAGTCATTTATACCACACACACACCGTAAATATTCCTTTACTTATCCCATGCTGCTTTTCTCGAGAATTGATTATATTTTTTGTTTCGAATCAACAGGTTCGACCGTGATGCGCATCCGGCTGCCGATAGAGCCTGGCTGGCCCTCGTGGATGCGTCGGGCCTCCAGCAGCTGCACGGTGCGGTCATTCAGAGGCCGAACCATGCGCTGCTTACGGCATTTTTGGAACGGTGGTCTCCTGAGACTAACTCGTTCCATATGCCTTGGGGGGAGATGACGATCACGCTGCATGACGTCTTTCATATCCTAGGTATGTTGTTGTTATATACTACACTCCGTCCCGCACGACTTAGGATTTTGGTCAACTTGAGTTCACTTTGACCGAGTAATTTAAACAAAAAAATAATTATCCAAATAAAATTCTAAAAATTGTTATTGTATCAAGCCTATATGAACTGTCTACATTCATGTCAAGACATTACCGTTTATTTTTATAAATTCATCTCTTGTACCGAAATGTTTATGTTCATTTTCATTTTACAGGTATCACCGCAGTAGGCCGACCTGCCGGTATCCGGACCCGCCCGACCTATCCCAAGATCCGTAGCCACCTCCAGCTGATCGGCACCGGGTACTCATTGAGGAGGTCGAGCGCCTCTTTACTCAGCGTAGCGGGGGCATGACCGATGCCCAGCGTGCGTCCGCGTATATCCTGCACCTATTGGGTTGCACGATGTTCGTGGACAAGAGCGGGGATAAGGTGCCCGCAGCCTACCTTCCCCTTTGCATGGATCTAGACAGCCTCCCCACTCTCTCCTGGGGATCAGCCACTTTGGCATATATGTACCGAGAGTTGGGGAAGGCGTCCAGATCCGGATGCAAGCAGATGGGCGGTTGTGCGGCTCTCCTAGAGGTACATCTTACTCCATTCACTTTCTTTTTACTGTCTACTCCCCCACCTCTCGTTATTAAATGTTGCATTTGAGTAGTTTTTAATACTTTTTTACATACATATCAGCCCGGATATACGAGTACTTTCCGGGTTTTCGGCGAGTTACCGATTCGCGCAAAGCAGGGGCCGCCGAGCGCCCGTAGATGGTCTCGTGATGATTCGGGCTGGGAGGTCGTTCGATCATCTTGTGCAGTATCGCCGCATTCTTGACAGGATGGGGGCTGACAGTGTGAGTTATTCATATTAAAACTGTTATACGTTTTTGTGTCCTTCCTTCCGATATTATGTTGACTTTGCCTAACAATGTCTACTCACAGGTTATTTGGACTCCTTATGGGACCGGGTCGGACACGATACTGCCTGTTTCATACTACAGGGGTGTTATACGCTTCTGTGACATCACTGAGGCGTATATGGCTGATCGTGTGACCAGCAAGCCGGTACAGCAGAGGATCCCTGCATCGCCCCCATAGCGAGCGAGATATGCGTTTTGGCAAAGGGTCAGAAGGGGTATCAGAAGCATTATGGTGGTGACATAGATCAGACTTGGGCAGATTGGGTTGAGTTTGGCATGGCGGAGTTCAGGGCCGATACCCGTTGGGGGCCACTATTTACAGGAGATCATCCCGCGCCTGTTCCTCACGTCTAGATGTGCATTCATGGCATCAACCCAAGGGAGTTTGGATTCCACGCGCAAACGGAAATCACCTACCAAACCCACACCATCAACCCCTGCTAGTACTCCTACGTCTCATCCACCGCTAGCTCCTTCCGGTCGTGGGAGAGGACGGGGTCGAGGTCGAGGTCGAGGTCGAGGACGGGGTCGAGGACGGGATCATGGTCAGGGACGTGGAGAGGGAAATGGACATCCCAATCACACTAGTATATACGACTCCGCGTACTTGGCGTATTTTCCGCCTTTCATTATCCCTTATATTGGAGGCATCACCAACGTCAAAGGAGATGGTCATTGTGGCTATAGAGCCGTAGCATTACAAATATACTGAGATGAGGAGTCGTGGGGCCGAGTTCGCCGTAATGTTACACGAGGTGCGTGATCACCAAGAGCTTTATGAGAGAGTTCTATCTTGGATACCGGTATCGGAGCCGTTACGTAAGCTTGCTTGTTATGAACCGTGGGCGCCCGACTATTATTGGATGACGCTCCCGCAGGTTGGGCACATCATTGCCACGAGGTATAACGTGGCGTTTATTTCGTACGGATCTAGCGGTGGCAACTTATGCCTTCCGGTGACCGTACGTGCGGGAGTACAACCACCGACGGACACAGTTGTGCTGGGACAAGTCCCCACCCATTTTATAGCGGTATGATACTTTACTTTATCATCTATATTATATTAGTTATATTTTGTTGTCCTACTTATAGTCGTTATATTTGATGGCCTTGTATTTAACTGTTAATGCTTTTGCAGCCTTCACATGTTAGGCAATGATTACCCCATTCCACCAACACCGCTCCTGGAGGTCCCAATGTGATCCAAGCGCAAGGCAACCGCACCTCCCATACCAAGATAGGACATCGTAGTACGCCGACTATATGAGGAGGACAAATGATGCAAGAAGACAAAGATTACATTTGGGATAGTATATGTGTTATGGTTTTTTATTTATCCACTTTGTATGAATGTTTGAATTAATTGCTTTCGTTTCGTAAACACTTTCATTTCGTAAACAATTTGGCGATACTATACGTGTAATGGTATATTCATCCCTCCCATGGTTTTTGTGGAGATGTCCTATCACATTCACAATCAAATTTTATTCCAAGTTCAGTCTCTTGTTAGCTTTTCCTGTTGCTGAAGTGAAACATTAGCCTCTGATGCATATCTCGTGCCAGTCTACCCGAGATGTCCTCTTGTATCTCGGGTAGACTTACACGACATAAATCTCGTGTAAATGTACCCGAGATATGTCGTGTAAGTCTACCCGAGATGTAAGAGGACATCTCGGGTAGACTTACACGAGACGGGCAGGGGCAGCGATGGAACAAATTAGATCCCTGTATTTAAGATCCCTGTATATAAATATATCCATAAAATTAAGACATTTCTTTTTCCCGATTCAATATTAATAACAAAAAAGTGGGAAGATTCTTTCGAGAGGGTGAAAGTATTTCAAGAGATTTTTATCCTTAATGAATTTACGACATGTTTATTTCCGATTTAATAAACTATCTTGATATTTGTAGAAAAAGATAACAAATTAGGATTTAAACACTATCGCTTTGGAATAGATGTGAAGTGAATGTTAAGGCCTGAGAATTAATGTAGTATACTAAAAGGAACATTATCTCGTTTGTTTAATCCATTTGATTTGAGACAAACATTTCCAAGGGGAAGACACAGACAGCCAGCCAGCCATGAATAAGGTTGAATAAACATTCGGCGTTGAAGTCATTCCAAGTGAAGTGTCGTGGACGATTTTCGATTATTCATTTTTATTTTTTACTCCCTCCGTGCCCCATCCCGAAGAAAATTGTTTCCCATTTTAATTTTATTATCAACTCAATCAAAATTTAATTATAATTTAATAAAAACATAATTATTCATATGCAATTTTAAAACTTGTTATTGGTTTAATGTTATGAATAATACGAATCACAATTGAACGAAATAAAATCGACGGGCTATACCTAACGATTGAATCCCAACATTTATTAATAGGGTCAATCCAGTTTCCACTGCACATACGACCCATCCAAATAAGGTCCGTCGACCTTGCTAATTGTGCGACCATCTTTGATTCTAACCTATATTCGTACGAAATACGACCATTCATATAATCCATATACAAGGCTAAGACACAGAGTCAGTTCGATATCGAATATTCAGGTGACCTCGATCAACCAACACGTGCGTTCATTCATGTTGTTATGTGTAACTGTCTCCTACAATCACGCATATCGTTACGCACACATTATCTTCACGATTTAATTGATTTCTAATTATGCTACGGAGCTCGTATATATACCAGACTACATTTAACGTAATATAGTTTTGGCTATTTGGAGATTACATCGTTGAATACAGTTTTATATAAACTCATAACACTACATCTTATCATCACGCCGGAGAGTATTAGCCGTATAACAACCCGACTAGTCGTTTGTTCGTGATTTCAGGTCAAATTTGATAGTAATCAACCTATTGCTTCAATAATGTTGATTTGTATCGTTTCCTGCGTCATTAGTTTGGTTACATTTTCGGGTTACGATAACGCTAGACCTCGAAATCTCACACAACCATTAACATGGTATCTGACGGACATGCTGATACTGCCTCCAGTGATACAATGCGCGAGAATGTGGGAAACACGGATGCAGTTGCCAGAAACCGCACATCAAACTTACCTCCTACTCCACAGAGGCATCCCACTAGAAGGGACATTCGCTCTAACAGTGTGGTCGATGGCATGGGTTTGCAAGATGGGAGAAAGCAAAAGAGGCCCATGACTAACCAAGGGGTAAGCCAGCATACCAAACGAGTCTAAACAGGTCTAACAATTGCAGGCGACATTGTAGGTCACTCAGCTTCATACCTTAGTAGGAAGGATATTTTGTTGGAACGAGCTAGATTATTGCAGAGCTTGCTCGAGTTACAGAATGAGTTACTCGAGCTATTCGAGTTTCCTAAAAAGGACGACAGAAGATTGTAAAGGGTAGCTACGTCTCTCACTTTTCATAGACATGCTAACGGAGGTCCTAGACCGTCTGGTGAAAAAAGGAGGAATGAAAAATAGTTAGAGGGGGGTGAATAGCCGTTACAAATTTTTTGCCCTCTTTTGAAAACGCAACCTCTTGCTTACAAAACCGCTTGCAGTCAATAAGAAACTGCAAGTAGAGTTGTAAAATGCATAGCAGAATATTTAAGGTTACAAAGCGGTTTAGAGGTGCGGTTTTGATAAGCGATTTTCAGTGCGGTTATAAAACTGAAAAGTGAGTTTTGACAAAGTTAACTGCAAACACAATTAAGAATAATGGATAACTATATATAAGATCAAACAGAGATAAAGATAAATAATTAGTAAGCACAGTAAATAAAAATGCAGAAATGTAAGAACACAATATTTAGAGTGGTTCAATCGTAAATGATCTACATCCACTACCAAGATTGTTAGTCTTGGATTTTCTAAGAGTATGATTTTATAATGAGTATGAGAGATTACAAAGTTCAAAGTACAATACTCAGATTTAAAATCTGTTATATGAAGATCAAATCCTAGACTATAACTGGTATATCTCAAATGAATAATCTATGTGATTAAACAAGAGAGGTGTGTGTGTTTGACAAGATCAAGGCTCTTTGAATCTAAGAGATGTAGAGCACAATGATTCTTGATGGTGTATAAGGCTTGATTTCTGGGCTGGGAAATATTTCTTGAAGGAAGAAGATGAAGATTCAAAGGCTGAATATTTTATGGGCAGAGCTTCAATTTCTTATGAACACACAACAAATTTCAATTTCTCAAGCAATCTTCAAGTGTTGAAGATTAGGGGTATTTATACCCAAGCACCAAGAAACTAGCTGTTGGACACAGCTGTTTACAAGGACTGTACTGGTGCTATCTGATTGATCCACAAATCCACTTTTGTCCTTTGGTACAGCAGTTGTAGATAAAGTTGATCAGACTCCAGCTGTAAATAAGGTAGTTATGACACCTGTCACCTCTTCAAGATCCTTGCAGATCTTCTCTGACATTGAATCACGTGACAAGATTTGGTGATTGACTTTTGTCATTGTTGATGTGAATTCCAACAGTCATAAGTGGTTCACTTAAAGTCTTTAATCATTGGATGCTGTCTGGTATGAGTGCGGTTGAGTAAGTGCGGTTTCACCAGAGGAGGTTACTTAGTGCGGTCAAGATATTGGAACTGCAGTTAGCAAGTTTGGTTCACTAAATGCAGTTTGCACATGGTTGTTCAAGAGCGATTTCAGATAAGGAATTCCACAGAGCAATTTGCTTGGAGCGGTTTGCAAGTGCGGTTTTGTTGAAGCGGTTTGAAACCTTTGAACTGCAACTTCATATACAATGAGTCTTGTGCCAGTCTTCAAGCCTAATTTAACCTATTATATAAAATAAACTTAGCTAAAAAATTGAAGTCTAAACTTCATTACATATGACTCTAAAGTCCTTAAAATAGAGATGAGGTTATGGTATCAATCAAATCTTAAGCTAATCTAGGAGGGTTAAAGTATGCATACCCAATAATTATCAATACGGGAATATGATTGAATTGAAACGTGTAAAGTATGATTACTCCACCTTTCACTTTCATATTATTTTCTTGATCATTGTACCAACTTAGGAGACCTTTTCTAGAACATGTTTGCATGACTATCGATAACACATCAATTAGGCTATTCGAAAAGCGATATATAACTATTTTATTTGATCTCGATTTGTGAGCCTTTAAATTTCTAGTCACTTAGAAAAAAAATTCGCTAGAACCCCTTTTGAGCCTTAAAAGATAATGGAAATTTCATACAAAGTTATTTTATACCACCATTCACCTTCTTTGGTATCTACATTATTCTACCCTTATACTTATACACTATTTTATCACATTTTCAAGAAAGTGAAACTAGGAAAATTGTGGGTTATGTTTGGATAATCAATGATTGAGTGGAAAGTGATCAACAAAAAAAAGAAAAGAAAAGGGTTATGTATTGTGGTGAAAAAGAGGGATTTGTGCAAAATATTTAATGTATAAAATTATTCATGATATATATACATGCAATGCAAAGCAAATAAAGAAAAGATGAAGAAAATCTAAAAAACCTTGCCCTCTCTTGTGTTGAAATGGAAAGTAACCAAAGGAAAGTAAGGTGATCAATCATTTGTGTGAAAATATGCAAAATTCTAAGTTTTGGGGTTGAAACATGGGTTAGCATTGGATGAGTGGAGAGATAAATTCAAAGTGAGGATATATTTTGAAGACTTTCTAGTTATTGCTTGACATCGTATGTCCTTACCATCATTTGGAACCGTGAACCTAGCCCACGATTTTCGTGATGCATTAAAAGCCACCTTAAAGAGTAGCCGGGTTGACAGTTGTGTTTAAACATGCTTATGAGTGTCCTTATGCCTTATTTTCATCTTATTATCATTGATTTAAAGCATGTCTTACTTTGGTGACAATAATCTCACATTATTCATTCATATTATCATATTTTGGTGGAGAACCGTAAGGTAGATGCATCCATGTAAGTATAATCACATGTTCATAATAATGCTTATAGATTATGTGTGTTGTAAAGGTCTAAAACTTGAATGGCCAACAACCTTTTATATGATTTGAATATCCCAAAAATATTTTAATTTATCTTATTTTATTTTAGTTTAGATATTAGTTTTGTTTTGTTCTGTTTTGTTTTTAGTTTTTATCTTACTCGAGTTCGAGCAAAATATAAGTTTGTCGGTATTAATATTTAAAATTTGTTATTGATAATATTTATAATGATATATTGAAAACAAGTTTTAAATTTTCATTAAGATAACTAAATCATCCTAAAATTATTGCTCAAATTATATTCATGTTAACAACAAAAAAGTGAGAAGATCATTTTGAGAGGTGGGAGTATTTCAAGACATCTTTATTCTCCATAAAATTAAGACATTTCTTTTTCCCGATTCAATATTAATAACAAAAAAGTGGGAAGATTCTTTCGAGAGGGTGAAAGTATTTCAAGAGATTTTTATCCTTAATGAATTTACGACATGTTTATTTCCGATTTAATAAACTATCTTGATTTTTGTAGAAAAAGATAACAAATTAGGATTTAAACACTATCGCTTTGGAATAGAAGTGAAGTGATTGTTAAGGCCTGAGAATTAATGTAGTATATTAACGCAAAATCTAGGGAGAAACGCGTTTCTCTATAAGTTATGGAGAAACGGGTTACGGGTATTCAGAACCTTTTGAAAGGATATCCAGAAATTTTTTGTGTTGGCCATGACTTTGTCCCATGGTTACTTCTGGATATCAGTCTCAAAGGTTCTGGATATCCAGAACCCTTTGAAAGGATATCCAGAAGCTTATGAAAGTGATATCCAGAAACCTTCAAAATGATATCCAGAAACTTTCAAAATGTTTCTGGATATTCATTTGATGGTTTCTGGATATACATTTGAAGGTTTCTGGATATCCAGAAACCTTCAATAAGCAATTTCTGGTCTTGGCCTTGGATTTGGCTTCAAATCTATTTTTTCTGGATATCCGTCCAAAGGCTTCTGGATATCCGTTCCAAAGCTTCTGGATATCCAGAACCCTTTGAGACTGATATCCAGAAATTTTCTTCTGGTTATCAAACGTATAGCTTCTGGCTATTAAAAACGCGTTTCTCCATAATTATGGAGAAACGCGTTTCTCAGCAGACATACTCGTATATTAAAAGGAACATTATCTCGTTTGTTTAATCCATTTGATTTGTTTAATCCATTTGATTTGAGACAAACATTTCCAAGGGGAAGACAGCCAGCCAGCCATGAATAAGGTTGAATAAACATTCGGCGTTGAAGTCATTCCAAGTGAAGTGTCGTGGACGATTTTCGATTATTCATTTTTATTTTTTACTCCCTCCGTGCCCCATCCCGAAGAAAATTGTTTCCCATTTTAATTTTATTATCAACGCAATCAAAATTTAATTATAATTTAATAAAAACATAATTATTCATATGCAATTTTAAAACTTGTTATTGGATTAATGTTATGAATAATACGAATCACAATTGAACGAAATAAAATAGACGAGCTATACCTAACGATTGAATCCCAACATTTATTAATAGGGTCAATCCAGTTTCCACTGCACCTACCACCCATTCAAACAAGGTACCATCTTTGATTCTGACCTATATTCGTACAAAATACGACCATTCATATAATCCATATACAAGGCTAAGACACAGAGTCAGTTCGATCTCGAATATTCAGGCGACCTCGATCAACCAACACGTGCGTTCATCCATGTTGTTATGTGTATCTGTCTCCTACAATCACGCAGATCGTTACACACACATTATCTTCACGATTTAATTGATTTCTAATTGTCCTACGGAGCTCGTATATATACCAGACTACATTTAACGTAAAAAGATAATATATTTTTGGCTATTTGGAGATTACATCGTTCAATACATTTTTATATAAACTCATAACACTACATCTTATCATCAGACCGGAGGGTATTAGCCGTATAACAATCCGACTAGTCGTTTGTTCGTGGTTTCATGTCAAATTTGATAGTAATCAACCTATTGCTTCAATAATGTTGATTTGTATCGTTTCCTGCGTCATTAGTTGGTTACATTTTCGGGTTACGATAACGCTAGACCTCTAAATCTCACACAACCATTAACATGGTATCTGACGGACATGCTGATACTGCCTCCAGTTATACAATGCGCGAGAATGTGGGAAACACGGATGCAGTTGCCAGAAACCGCACATCAAACTTGTCTCCTACTCCACAGAGGCATCCCACTAGAAGGGACACTCGCTCTAACAGTGTGGCCGATGGCATGGGTTTGCAAGATGGGAGAAAGCAAAAGAGACCCATGCCTAACCAAGGGGTAAGCCAGCATACCAAACGAGTCTAAACAGGTCGAACAATTGCAGGTGACATTGTAGGTCACTCAGCTTCATACCTTAGTAGGAAGGATATTTTGTTGGAACGAGCTAGATTATTGCAGAGCTTGCTCGAGTTACAGAATGAGTTACTCGAGCTATCCAAGTTTCCTAAAAAGGATGACAGAAGATCGTAAAGGGTAGCTACGTCTCTCACTTTTCATAGACACGCTAACGGAGGTCCCAGACCGTCTGGGGAAAAAAGGAGGAATGAAATGCCTCCCTACTCCCACATTTCCATAGACCAAACTGGCGACCTAAAGGATAGGCTGAACCAGCAAAGGGAACAGGAAGCTGACTCAGCTCAGAGGAGAGAGCTCGAAACTGATAGGGCACATCGTAGGGCATCACAAAGGGGAGAAAGGTCATTTCTCCGTCGGGAAAGGAGAGAAGTAACTCCCCCAAGTAATGAGAGACAAAGGACCCTCTCTAGGAGGGAACCCCACCATGAGCAGAGACAAAAGTCTAACTCTGTCTCCCATAAAAGGAGCGACATGTACGTTAGGAACTGCTACTTAAAACGAAGATTAGATGATATGGATGCAGAAAGGAAAGCCACCAACGGGAAGATTGAACGAAATGACTGTACTCTTCGACCTTTAGCCAAGGATATGCTCGACAAAGGACCTAATGCAGGTTTCAAGCTGCCCATATTAGAAAGTACTTAGGTGCGACCAATACCTTGAATCACATGCAGCACTTTGAGGCCACTATGTGTTTGGTCTCTTCTGAGGATGACGTACTATGCAAGGCATTAACCAGCACCTTCAAAAGTGCAACACTAACTTGGTTCCGTGCTCTAACCACCGGCTGCATCACATTATGGAGTTATATGAGAAGGAAGTTACTCAAAAGGTTCTCTGCAGCTGGGGCTCATAAGAAAAAGTCACTGATCTGAACAACATGACTCAGGACAAGACAGAGAGTAATATTATATACTTTACCAGGTTCAAAGAGTTGGTTGACCGAATTGAGGAATACCTCATGGATAGGGAGGTCATCAACTGCTTTAGAAATGGAGTGTACTCTCTCGATCTGGATTACGAGCTCCAGGTTAGGAGGGAGACCACGATTAAGGAGCTATTTGAGAGGGCCTATGATGTGGTCTTGGCTGAGGAACGTAAGGAATGAAAGAAGGACAAAGGCTCAAAACATTCAGAAATCACTGAGTCGACTAAGGGGGGACAGGTAAATAATAACGACAACAATGGAAAAAATAGAACTAGGGCGACTGAAAGAGTCCTTGAAAGCTTCACCCCACTCACAGTTAGTCGGACTAAGATCATGAACACGGTCTACCTAGGTCCCTCTGCCCCAATGAATACTCAAAATAAATTCAGAAGGGATAATGGTAGGTACTGTGAGTATCACAAGGACACCGGTCACACCACGGAAGAATGTATGAACTTAAAGAGGGTCATCCAAAAATGGGTAAATGAAGGAAGGTTGGATAGGTTTGTGAAGGGAGATCATCCTACAGGAGGAGATCGACCTACAAGAGGTGTGCCAGAGCCAAGGCAACCTAGACTGACTTTGGGGGTAATTGCTGAGGAGACAAGAAACACTGCTCTCAAACACAAGATCTTCCAATTAATCAAAGCTCCCTACATGCCTCCCAGAAGCTGTGTTCAAGATGAGGTGATCAGTTTCTATCCCTATGAGCTGGCCACCAGCATGACTGTAAGAGATAAGATTTTGGTGATTACATGGCTTATTGATGATTACACGTCAAGTAGGATTTTGGTCGACACGGGGGCCTGCAAGGATATTCTCTACTACAAAACCTTTATAGACATGGGATTGACGGATGCCAAGTTTTCACCTTACTAAGGTCGACTGGAGGGCTTCACCAATCACATGGTTAACGCCAAGGGACAAATAGAGCTGGAGATCGATATTGGACAGCATCCTTTGAGAATAACAGATAAGGTAACATTTATAGTCATTGATGTTATAAGTGATTATCATGTTATACTGGGTATACCTGGACAGGTCACTCTAGGAATGGTTCCCTCAATCCCTCACCAAAGGGTCAAGTTCCCCACCATGTTGGGCATTGGGTGCGTTCTAAGCACGGCTAGAGAGTACCTAGATCACATGCTTTGGTCCAAAAAGAATAGGGAGTTGGAAATTGATACTCCAGAGGCAAGCTAGAAGTTCTCTAAATCTGTCACATCTACTTCCAGATTATCTATGATCAAGAGTATAGAAGAGGTGACCCATCCCTCACACGACTATGTCGTGATTGAGCGGACACGTCCCTCTGAAAATACTTGGGTCTAATAAGATACAGTTTTGGTCGAAAAGATCATCATTGACAACCTATGCCTACGAGTCAACCAAAACTCAGGGGCCTCCAACGGGGAAATAGATGCTGAGATAGATGATATGATCAAAGTGGAAGCTCCACACTTGGGAGATGTGGAAAGAAAAAGGGTCAGAGAGATCATCATTGAGACTCTGTAGTTTAGAGATGGCCCTGAGCTGGAACCAGTAGACGAGCTGTGTTTTGGACAAATTTCAACAAGTAAATTTGTCTTTGATGAACTTTGGGCACAAATGGATTATAGTTTCTCTATCAAGATGAACTCAATTATGTAACGAGGAAAGCCCTTGAACAAACATTCTCCGGCATAAAACCTCGGGAGGTTTTAGGAAAAACCTACCTCAACCAATATTGTTTTATTGAAGTTTGAGTTTTGGATACAAAGTGCAGAGTAACAGTGTGTGAGAATGATAGCTAGGAGTGCGTGTGTATACATGTGTTACCTCTTCCTCGTTAAATACTAAGAAAAGATAACGGAAATAACAAAAATCAAAACTGTCCCTAATATTTCACCTTGAATTGCGGTCAGGAAGTTAATGCGGATCATGATGGACGTTATAGAGTAACGGATGTGGACTTGGTCTTCACATGAAGTCGTGGTTGAGTAGAATCAGCGTAGACTAGGTCTTATTTTATGCATAACTTTATCCCTGAAAAGTAGGAAGAAAATAACAGACTGCTGCAAGACATTAGTTCAAGGCGTAATTTCAAGATGTAAGACGTAAGGCGTAATTCAAGACGTAAGGCGTAATTCAAGACGTCAAGTGACATGTTGATCCAAGATGTCAAGTCAAGATGTCAAACATGGTGAGTCAAGATGCAAGACGTCAGTGGAAGGTGTCAATCCAGGATGATCAAGAACGTTAATCCAATCCAAGACGATCCAAGATGTTGTCATGCAGCTGAAATTTTCACCCCAAACAAGCTGGAGGATATGGAGGTCAATCCATCTTACCCTGAGCAAAAAATCAGAATAGGGAGACAATTGTCATCGGAAGAAAAGGTAGAAATAGTCGACCTATTGAAGGAGAGTACATATGTCTTTGCTTGGAAGGTAGAGGACATGAGGGGAGTCAAAGAGGAGATCGCAGTACATCGCTTGCAAGTCAACCCCACCATGAAATTCAAAAGCCAAAGGCTAAGGATTTTTGCCACAGACAAAGAGATGGTCATCAAGCAAGAGGTAAACAAACTTCTTAGTGCAGGGATAATCAAGAAAGCGTCCTACACTACTTGACTGGAAAACGTAGTGATGGTTAAGAAAGCCAATGGAAAGTGGAGGATGTGTGTCGACTTCACGAATCTAAATTTGGCATGCCCAAAGGACAGCTACCCACTTCCCCGGATAGACAAGTTGGTCGACTCAATTGCTAGACATGCTACTCTTAGTTTCCTCGACGCTTATTCTGGGTACCATCAGATTAGAATGTACGAGGATGAAATTGAAAAGATAGCCTTCCAAGTAGTTGGAGGGATCTATTGCTACTCCAAGATGCCCTTTGGACTCAAGAATATTGGAGCTACTTATCAGAGGATGGTGAACAAAGTCTTTGCTAGTCAGATTGGCCGAGACATGGAGGCATGCATTGATGACTTGGTCATCAAAACCAAGGCCGTTCGACATGTGGTCGACCTAAGGGAAACCTTCGCCAATCTACAAACAAATGACATGAAGCTGAATCCAAGCAAGTGTGTATTCGGGGTAGCTGCTGGCAAGTTTCTGGGGTTTATGGTGTCACAAAGGGGCATTGAAGCCAATCCAGTAAAGATAAAGGCCTTGGTAGAGATGCAGAATCCTACGTGCATCAAGGAGGTCCAACAATTGAATGGTAGGATCGCAGCTCAGGGTTGCTTCATCGCTAAGTCAGCTGAGAGGTCTCTCCCCTTCTTCAAAACATTAGGGGTACGAAAAACTTTGACTGCACGATCGAATGTTCCTCGTTGTTCCAACATCTCAAAGAATACCATTGTTGAGCAGCCCAATTCAAGGAGAGTGTTTGTACGTCTACCTATCAGCTGGAGATCGAGCAGTGGCCGCAGTTCCGATAAGAGAGGAAAATGGCCTTCAGAGCCAGTTTATTATGTAAGCAAGGCCTTGTCTGACATAGAAGGGCTATACTTCAATGCTGAAAAGGTCACTTACGCCTTAGTGGTAGCAGCCAGAAATCTCAGAGCTTACTTCTCTGCTCACCCTATTGCCGTACTAACTAATGCTCCATTGAGGAAGATATTGCACAAACAAGAAAGCTCAGGTTGACAGCTCAACTGGTATATAGAATTGACGGAATTCGACATTGAATACAGGCCTCGAAAAGCATTGCAAGCTCAACCTTTGCCAGATTTCTTAGTCGAGCTTACGTTCACCAAGGAGGATAATAGGGAGAGCACGCCAAAAGAAAGCTTGAAAGGGAAAGAGCAATCGAGCCAATAAACGATGAGCTTACCCAATCATTGCTGGAAGGTCTACTCGGATAGGTCTGCTACTAAGAATGTTAGTGGAACTGTAATTGTGTTGATCGAGCCAGAGACTGGTAGAGCTTTTGAAGAAGCTCTAAGGTTCAACTTTCAAGCCTACAACAACCAGGCCAAGTATGAGGCCTTGATTGCAGCGGTGGAATATGACAAGTGATTTGGAGCGCCAAGATCATAGCTTATTATGACTCACAACTGATTGTGCGTCCAGTCAAGGGAAACTATGAAGTGATCAACCCTGATCAAGTACTGCGAACTGGTGAAGAAGTTGGTCCAAGACTTAGAGTTTTGGGAAATACAAAGGGTAGGCCGCGAAGAAAATGAGTTGGCCTACCTACTCTCCAAACTAGCTACTTCAGACGAGCAACATGGAAAACCAATCTCTTACTTAGAGCATCCAGCATACGAAAGAGTGCAGGTTCTATGCTCGGTCTACGGCTCTTAAGTGTTGGATTGATGAAATTAAGGCTTACATTGAAATAGGTGAGCTACCAACTGACTAGCAAAAGGCGAGAATGATCAAGAAGAAGTCCCCTAGGTTTACTATACATGGGGACGCATTGTTCAGAAGATCAATTGTGAAACCATTATCGAGATGTGTTCATCCTATGGAAGTTCCTCAACTTTTGCTCGAAGTGCATAGTGGAGTATGTGGTGGACACCCGGGGGCCAGAACTTTGGCGAACAAAATACTCACCTTGGGGTACTACTGGCCTCATCTAAGAGAGGATGCTCGTTAGTTTGTGCAAAAGTGTGATAAGTGGCAGAGGTATGCCGACCTACCAATGCTCCCTACAACTGAACAAACACCTCGCAGCTTGGCCGTTTGACATGTGGGGGGGGTATACTTGATTGGACCCTTCCCACCCGCTCGAGGAAATTGTAAATATGTGATTGTAGCTATTGATTATTTCACCAAATGGACTGAAGCAAAGCACTTGGCAAAAATAATAGAGGAAAATTGTCATGACCCTAAAGCTAGGCACTATTTTGTTCACATGTTGAGCACGTGTATGTGGTGTGTGTTGCATATCATTTCATGCTTCACATTATATTTGTGATTATTTTGTGTTAGTTTTCACATTTTAATAACTTAGTTGGCATTTTTAAGTATGTTAATAAATTAAATAGAATTATTTAATGACTAATTGAAACTAATAGGAGTTGTGTAGTTGAATTAGTAAGTGTTGAAATTTAATTAAAAATCTATAAAATATATTGAGGTGCTAAAGTGTAAAAGTTGAAACTTAAGAAATCTAATTGTAGCAATTCAATTCTTGGAAGAACTTAGGTGAAACTTTTATTCAATGTATATCTTCCTTGTAGTGAAGCTTCATGAACAAAATAAAAACATCAGCAATGTTGGCTCTCCTTTGTTTCTCTTCATCTTATAATTAGGTTTTCACTCAAAAATCCACCATAAATCCAAACCTTGTCCATTCTTCAATCCGTTTACGTCAAAATGTTCGGGAAGCTGAGTAGATCATTTCCATCCGATTAAAATTTTCATTCTTCATTTTATTTCGGAAGGTAAGTTATTATTTTCTTCTTTTAATTCTTGTTCATATGATGCTTTAAGTGAGATTTATGATGTATAAATGTTGCATGTCATTTTGGAACATTTTCCTTGAGTTGGAATGGCTTGAAATGGATTTTTATTGGGTTCAAGCATCATAAAAATAAAACACCAGATAGAAAGGAAAATTAGATGAATTTCTGCTGAAGGGCACGACTCGTGCTGGAGGTCACGAGTCGTTCCCAGCTTGGCCAGTCGTGATACGAGTCGTGCATATAATTGCACTCGTGCTGAATTATGTCACGAGTCGTGCTGGCTGGCACGAGTCGTGCCCTGCCCTGTTTCTTGCTATGTTGAATTGAAGAAGCTGCATCCAAATTTTAAGCAATTATTACTAAATACCTAATACGTCTTTTACCCAATTGAATACCCTAATCAAAGTACAATATATGAACTATCAAATGATATCTTAACTTGTCCAAAATGGTATTAGGAAGGTTATGTAATCTTGTCTTGAAAATGGTTGGAAAACAATATTAGAAACTTAACCAAAGTTGGTAAAACTTGGCAAAATAACCTTTAACATTTTATTGAGGTTAAGCAATGTTGTATGTGAATATGTAAGACTTATTTGAGATATTTTGTGCCAATACATGGTTACGTATTCATGGTGTTTTTGGTTCAATAGTGTATTGAAACATAAGTTGCACTATTTTGTTGGTTTAAACATGAGTAATACTACCATGTTAATTTATTGATATCCCGATTGTGGATTTATTTTCAAGTATTGGTTTATGTGCTTGAACGTGTGTATCAGCTGATGTTTATTAGGGGTATAATGGTATTCGATCAATTATGGATTAAGCTCTATGAATTGATCGAATTATATTATACTTGTGACTGTCCCCTTCTGTTGGCCACATTTGGGGTTATAGCTTCTGTTCTTTGCCAAAAGCATTTACAGATAGCGAGTAATCTTATTTGGTTCTCTGAAAAATGAGTCTTATAAAATGGTGGATATGTATAAACAGTTCACCAAAGAGAGGAGTTAAGACTCCCATGTTGTACGACATGTTGTTCAGACGGGAAAGGTAAACCGAGGTAACGTAATGTGTTTACAGCTTTAAACAAGGTGTTATGTGTAAACACTAGTACTTAAATGCCCCTGCCAACGGCACGATCAGTACAAAAGGGTAAGCACTGGGGAGAATGAAAGTTAAAAAAAAAGACAACTTTTCTATCTATAAGTCGTTCTGTGCCACTCCAATGTACATCAATTATGTCTTACTCCCTCATTCCCATAATGAACGACCAAACTTAACGCGTTTTTATTCTTATTTAATTTCCAAGAGAATATTCTGATGCACCAAAATTGTGTATTTCAAATTCTCAGCTTATGTAGCATTACACGTCGAAATTAGAGAGAGAAACTAAAAATGCCTTGAGCAGAAAGGGATAGGCCTGCATGGAAGAATTATGGTAAAAGATATCAAACTAAGATCTAAAACGCGCCAACATCAATTACTAAAATTACTGTACCTTAAATGCATAAGGTCTATAAAAATGGTCACCTTCTTTGGTAGAAAATGAGACACAAAAATTATGTTGAATAATAAAGCTCATTTCAAAATAGAGAGAGTACATAGAAACTAAGACATTCATCTCAAGATAAAAACATTGAGAAGGTTATTTTGAGAAATGTTTTTTTCTTATATGCGTAATAATTGACCCGAGAACTTAACTGAACGTCATGGATGGATTCCCCATAGACTGAAAATACACATCTAGCTAATTGGGAATACCATGACCATTTATCCTAAAAGCTTACGTTGATGAACTAAGATCAAACTGGACAATAATGGAGAGAATGTTCTTGTGTTTAAAAAGCAATTATTTTCCGCATATACTACTGCGTCAAATGATGCAAATAAAAGTAAATAAAAATGGTATTACCTTTATGCTATGGCTTGCTATAACCTGCTTGCATCTTTGTCTCTTGCCCTACTTCCTTATTGACCTATGCAAACATTTTATAAATCATCACAGATAGGTGAAGATTTAAATGCTAAATAACATAAAAAGTGCGTCCATGAAAAATAAAAACTTTAGAATTGATTAATAAATGGGAAGCGTTAAATGCCTCAATTATTTGGAGGAAAAACAATCATAAATCATTAAGAGAATAAAAAATACAGTATATAATTAACATTCATTATCTATAAACAATATCAACAAACAAAAGTCAAGAGGTGCTTGGTTCATGGTCGAAATTTGCAACAAACAAAAACTTTGGACTGCAAAAAACAGTGCACTAACACACTTAACTCGTGCTTGGAAAGTGTAAGTGTAGTTCCTCCGGTATGAAGGGACCCTGCTAAGCGCTACTGATCGTACTCCTAACCTATGATCGCCAACGAATCCACATTAATAATTCAGTATTTCATACCATTTCCAATAAAAAATATTATATTTATCAATTTTCAAACTCATCTTAACTACTTGTTCAAGATTTTTTATCATAAAAATATTTTCATAAAGCAAAAATATAAGACTTAATAATCACAATGGCAATGTCCAAACTCAACTCAAACTTAATCTCAAATACGATGGTTCCAAATAATCAATCTTAAGCAACCATTATAAAACTTTTTCAGCTAATATCAAAAAACTCACCTTCAGCCAATTTTAATAAACATACTCCCAAAGAGAAACTCATTATGACACGTTGCGAAATGAAATTATAGCAGTACCGAGAAGCACCAAAATCTTACCAAACCTAAGAGTTTGCTCCATCCAAAAATTTCCCAATTCAAATCTATAAACTAAAACAATGTTCCTAGAAATTTTCAAATGTATCAAGTGGGAGAGGGGATAGAGAGGACCTGAAGGCCAGTAGGAAAACATGGAGGATGAGTGGTTTAGGGACCTAGTGGGAAAACGTGGTTTTTGGGTTTAAGAAGTGGCTTAATCTGTTTAATTTTTTTGCTGCCGAAGCGTTCTGGTTTATTGACAGTGCATCCACTTCTTAAGTAGTTTCTAAATTAATACTCCCTCTTTCTTCCTAGTTAATTTATATCAATCATTACAAAAAAGTATTAAAAAGTAAATCATTTTTCTCATAAAATTTAGATATTATTATAAGGCTAAAAACGGATTATTAACTATTGGCCATACGATAAGAATCTGTACCTCAATAGTAAATGATCGGAGGTGTGCATGTCGCAGACATTGTTATGGAGATGGTCGAAAGAGGCATCAACACCAACATCCATGGCTAAGTCGAGAGACTTGCTGTCGGGATTATGTAGCTGAAGATTTCCTTGTTAGGCAGACATTGACCGCTGAGCAATTCGCCACTACTGTTGACTTCAGTTGATCCATCCATGGAAAAGTTAGCCACTTTTGCAGTTTAGAATGAAAGAATGAATATGTAGTGCAGAGACGTAAATGCAAATCAAATTTCCAAGTTCTGCACGAAAGAATTCAGAAAATTGTGATTTTAGTTCAGTAAAAAAAAGATTTTTTTTTGGAAATGCATTCAAAGCCAACTTTATTTTATATCCAAAATGCATTACAGAAGACTTACTATATTAAAACTACAAAATTCTACAAACATAATTATGGTACCTCACAGAACATGGAAGAGACAACCCCCAACCCCATCCCCTTCCGAAGAGCCAATAATAACCTGCGTGAAGTCCAAGAAAAAAATATAAAACCTGTGTTAGAATAATAAAATTAACATTATGGAAATTAATGAAAATACCCGAAAGAAACAACTTTTTGATCAAATAGCAGGGGAAAAATCCCAGATGGTCAGAGAAATAGTGTACGGGGCTTATCATAACAGAAAGATGCTTGGACTGGACTGCACCAAGAATACGAAAAAGATAGTGACCCTAAATAATGTTACAGAAATTGCCCAAATTGATCTATGGGTTTACACAATCAACCCATAAGTTCGTTTAGTAACAGAGAGGAATTAAGGATTGAAACACTGACCTTGGGTTAGGAGAATTGTTAGCGGATTTAATGGAGGGAGAATTTAAGCCGTGGTGTTTATCGGCGCCGGGCTCGCTTCTCCTTCCATCATTATTGTCGGTCTTTGTTATTTGGGGAAAACGGGATGCGGAGGTTGAGGAAGAGATGGTCGATTCCCCGAGTTAGAACAGTGAGAGAGGAGAAATGGTAAGAGAGAAGGCGGAGTAGCTATTTTCTCAGTGGAAGACGGGATGGAGAGAGAAGGTGAAAGGGAGAGAAGAAGAGATCAATTTTAGAAGATGGTACTTCTTTAAAAACTCAGACAGAAAATGGAGGAGGAGGGACGCGAGGAAGAGGCAGAGGGAAAAGGAGAGAACGTGGGGTGCTGAGTTAATATGGGTCATTGGATCAACTTTAGAAGAGTGAATCTCAGCCACCACTTATGTGGTAGATAAGAGGCAGTTATTAGCAACTTATATTGTATTATAGATGTTATGTGTTGCATCTTATATGTCATCTTGTTGCATCATTATAGGTTATTGAGATTTATTCTAACCCTTATCCCTTTTATTGTTTTAGAGTGCTCTGAGACAGGAGGACACAACCAGTGAGGCCGAGAAGGAGTTTGGAAGACTTTCTTTTGGAAATTGTCAGGGTATGTTGTATAGTTAGTTTGTGGTTGGGAGTATCATTCAGATACTACTCTTTTTTAGGACTTGTATATAGCACGGATTTTGTAAAACGATTTTGCATGTGTCTATGATGTAATTAAAACAGGTTGTTGTTTATACAAAGTTTGTTTTGTAAACCTGTCTCCAGGTGGATATGTGTCGTCGGTTTTATATTGGTTTGTGAAAGTTGAGTATGTATAATTAAAAATAAACAAAAGTTTTTATATTTAAGCGATTTTTACAATCAAGGGGGCCCTTCTGCTTGGGGCACGAGCTAAGGTTCAGGGTCAGGATTTGGTGAGGCCCCACAGTTGGTATTGTTGGTGTAATGCCCTACGCTGTAGTTATGTTTAACTTAAACCGATATGTATCATCTTTATCGTTTATTATAGAGAAATTTTATTTGGTTCATTATATGTTTACATGTTTATTATATTGAACTGCGTCTCTAGTTATTGTGAACAACTAGTATATGTTGATAATGGATAATCATGGAGATGTTTATATGCATGGAGATGCACATTACACTTATGGATACTTGCTAGAGAACAAGTATTGGACATGACCTACTTATGAGATTTATGACATGGTCTGTTGTCATGATTAAATCTCATGATAGTCGTGTTATTGAATTCTTTGTACCTGAGATTATCATCGTCTTCCACATGATGAATGTTGTGTTTAATGTAGTCTAACACTATCTTTAGTCGGATAGCAATAAGGGCTATGTTAGCACGATTGGATTCTTGTAGGGAAGAATGATAAGTCAAGAAGGGATTTGTCCCTCATATGAAGAGAGATGTTTGCTTGGGCCCCTCGATGAATAGTGTTGATGAAATGTATGGCCATACTCAAGTGATTTGATAGAGATCAAATGCATTTGGATTATCAACATATTCAGAATCGAGAAAGCATTGAACGGAATGAGTTGACATAGACCATGACTCATGTTCAATTGGACATCGTGGACAAAGGGATTATGACATTGGATCTATCAAGGAATCAAGCTTTGATGTTATATTTAAGTGGACATAATGATTTGCTAGAAGTCACTTATGTCTTGTGAGGTTGATGTTTCAACTCACTACCAACATAAAATATAATTCCTTAAGGGTCACACACAAAAGAACGAATTTGATTCAAGCTGAAAATTGGAAATTTGGGTTCTGGCACGACTCGTGACCAGAGGTAACGACTCGTGACCAAGGCTGAGACACGACTTGGTTTTTTGTCTCGTTTTGATCAGAACGAGTTGGGGCTCAAGGAACGACTCATAAGCACAAGTGGAAGCAAAGGGCACTATTTGTGTCAATTGGCACGACTCGTGCCAAGGCCAAAATTTGTGTCCGTATAGTTTTCCTTGGCTAGGAAGGAATTGGTGTTTTACAAGATTTCTACCCTAATTGTTAGGGGATTTATATGGGATATAAATACAACCTTGCAGCCATAATTTTCCTACTATAATATCATATTTCTAGGTTTATGAAACTCTAGATTTTGATTTTGATTTTGAATCAAAAGTCCCAAATTATTCCATAGTTTTGGCTTTGATTATTGAATATTGATTCAATAATCAAGAGGATCATCTAGTAATCCAACAAGAAGGTGTTCTTAGATTCGTTCACGTGTGGATTACCGATAGAGGGAGGTTGTTTTATCTCCTAAAGCTTGAAGCCTTCCGTTCGTTGATTCATCACAAGGTAAAGAACAAGGTGAAGATCCAAGTCTCATCAACGGTTCAAAGATTCGAAGGTTGTTCATCCATTCAAATAAGATTTGAATCCAAGATCCATTTTGAAAGACTAACATAATCGCATTAAGGTATGTAAATTCTATTTCATGATTTTAACTATTCATGTTAGACGAATTTCAAGGGCTAGGGTTTTGTTGTTATTTCCAAGTCTTTCGCTGCGTTTGTAACCCCCAAACCCAACAGTGGTATCAGAGCCGCGTCTTATCATGATTAGGTTAAAATTGGCATGCTAGATTTAATGTGATTAAATGCTTTACATGCTATATGTGAAATAGATCTATGATTTTATGTGTGTTGTTTTGAGAAAACAAGTATATATGATATACCATTATTATGATTAATAATTGGTTAATGTGATTAATCTTTTACATGGTATATTGGTCTATTTAATGTGATTAAAGTAGATTGGTAAATTCTCAAAATTGAAACAAATTGTTTGTTTAGGATTTGATGTTCGTTTTAATATGATTAACATGATTATTTGAATTCGTATATTTTGAGAATGGAATAATTATGTAGTTAATAATTGTTATTTATTACATGATTATTGGTATGATCCTAAAGTAGGATTTTATGTGAAAATCCCATGTTCATGATGATGTGCACATAAGTTTCATATACAACCATGCGATGTTTGTTATGTGTAAAACCTTCTAAATATTTAAGTCTTATTCCATTCCTTGATTAGAACACTTGTAAAGTTTTAGGGTATTTTGATGTAGTTTTAGCCAAAGTTGGGTGCATCATTATATCTTAATTTGTGATCAAGATGAGATTATGGTTGATGTAGTTTTGTCCACAGTCAGGTGCATCGTTCCGTGTCTCATATGTTTGAAAAAGGTTTTGACTTAATTGGTGCTTTCAAATGAGATTTGCCCAAGGCATAGATGAGATTTAAAACATGTTTTTGACATATAATGTCTAAGGAAATATCATAAAAGATCTAAGAGTTATATAGAGATATGATTGATGTTTCTACCTAAATAGCTTGATTTCGAGCATTAGCTAAGTTAAACCGGAATTAAGTGAAATATGAATCTTAGCCCACTATAATTATATGATACATGCTTGTATTAGAAGGTGTATAATTTAGTGGGAGTATTTGTGAAATATATTATTTGCTCTTAGATGGTAAATGTGTTAATATTGATATGTGTTCATATGGTTTGCATATTTTGTTGTAGAAATAGCATTACACAATAAATTGCGATTCGTTCTTATGAAGGACAAGTTCAAAAGGGACGGTACAGATAATTCTGATTGGATCAGAAGCCTAAGAATGGTTCTTAGGTAAATGTGCACGTTCTTGACGAATCCATTCCTGCTTAACCCACTGCAAATGTTGCAAAGGGCGGATAAGGAGCAACATTAGAAACATGTTGATGATTCTAATAATATTGCTTGCCTTATACTTGCCACCATGTTTAAAGATTCTTATGAAGAACCTTGAGCACATGGTAACTGCTTTTGTTCTAGCACAACGCACAAAGAAAATATTTCAAGTGCAAGCTAGGCAAAAGATGTATGTTGTGGTGAAGGCTCTTAATGCATGAGATGCAATAGGAGCAATCCGCAAGTATGTTAATGGTTAACATAAGAAAGGGGTTCATAAAGGAAGGTAAAGCAAATGTTTCTAAACCTAGGGCAAATGTTGCCAAAGCCGAAGAGGGTAAACCCAAAGTGTCTCAAAAGGATGCATTTTGCTACCATTGTAATGAGATTGTCATTGGAAGCAAAGTTGCTAGGCTTATTAGGAAGGCCTAAAAGGTGAAGAAGGGCAATATCATTGCTACTACTTCAAGTATCTATATGATAGATATTTTCCTTTCGACTTCTTGTTCTTGGGTATATGATACCGGATATGGATCCCACATTTGTTTAAATGTGCAAGGAACAAAGAATAGAAAGCTATTCAAAGAAGGTGAATTAAACCTATGCGTGGGAATGGAGCAAGAGTTGCTGCACTAGCCATAAGGACTTATGAAGTCACTTTTACCTATTGAATTAGTACTTGTTTTGAACAAGTGTTACTATGCTCCGGATTTGAGTAAGAGTATTATTTTCGCTTCTTATATGGATGATGAAGGATATAATTTTCTTATTGAGAATAAAAAGTTTTATATTTATTTAATGATATGCCTTATTGTATTGCATATGTCATTGAATGGACTTCATATCCTTGATGTTAAGAAACAAAATAATATTGAAGATATCTATAATATAAATGAGAAATCTAAACCGAATAATATGAACAACACGTTCATATGGCATTGCCGGCTCGGTCAGATAAATAAGAAACATATATCTAAACTCCATTAACATGGCCTTTTAGACTCATATGATTGTGAATCATTTGAGGAATGTGGATCTTATTTATTGGGATTATTGACCAAACCACCCTATACTAAGAGTAGTGGGAGGGCTAGTGACTTATTGGCCCTTACACATAAGATGTATGTTGACTATTAAGTAGCATTGCTGGGAGAGGATTTCGGTATTTCATCACATTCACCGATAACTTATCTAGATATGGCTATGACTATATGATGAAGTCCAAAGGTGAATCGTTTGAGATGTTTCAAACATTTCAAGATGAAGTACAAAACAACTTGGCAAAACTATTAAAGTACTTCGATTAGATCGAGGTAGTGAATATTTGAGCCAAAAGTTTGACAAATCATCTCAAAACTGTGAAATTGTTTCAGAGTTGACTCCACACGGAACACCACTATGAATGGTGGTCTGAAAGGAGGAATTGAACCTTGTAGGACATGGTTCGTTCGATGATGTGTCAAGTTGACCTTCCTATTACCTTTTGAGAATATGCATTAGAAATAATGCGGTTACACTGAATTATGTCCCTACTAATTCGGTTCCTAAGTCCCCACAAGAGATGTGGCATGGAAGAAAACTTAGTTTGTCTTTCATGAAGATTTGGGGTTGAAAAACTTATATGAAGAGACTTGTCTCTGATAAGTTAGCACTAAAATCTGACAAGGTTATTTTCGAAAATTAATTTTACAACCGCAAAGAGAACAAAATGTTTGTTGCTCTGTATGATTTGTTTCTTGAGAAATAGTTTCTCAATAAAGAATCTAGTGGGATTAATATTAATCTTGAAGAAGTTAAAGAACCCGAAAATAATATGGAACCAAGAGTAGAGACGGAACCAAGTTCACAAGGAGTTGTGGAACCGGTTCAAGATGCACAAGTCCATCGTAGATCGGATAGATTACGATCCGAACTCAAAAAATATTGATTTCTCGTATCGGAAAGTAATAAAGTGAAAGTCATTGAGACGATCCTACTTCCTATCTTGAGGCGATGCCCACTCCTAATTCGGATAATTGGTTAGGAACCATGGAGTCCGAATTACAATCCATGTTTGATAATCAAGTTTGGAACTTGATTGAGCTACCTGAAGGTGTAAAAACTAAAGGGTGCAAGTAGGTCTTCAAGACCAAAATGGATGAGAAGGTGTATACTTTCATGACTAAGGATTGTAGCAATGGGATTTAGGCATATTCATTGTATTGACTATTTTGAAACCTTTTTGCCAGTTACAATGTCAAAGTCTATTAGAGTTTCAATTGCCATAATCGCATATTGTGACTGTGTGGTATGACAAATGGATGTCAAACGGCTTTCTTAAAATGGAAAGATTCTTAAGGATGTGTATAGTACAAAACCCGAAGTTTTGTCGATCCAAGAAATTCTAATAAAGTATGCATGTTGCAAAGATCCATGAGATGGGTTGAAGCAAGCTTCAAGGAATTGGAATCTTCATTTTGATGAATCGGTCAAAAGTTTGACTTCATCAAGTATGAAGATGAATCTTGTGTATGCATGAAATTTAGTGGGAGTGTAGTATTATTTCTATTGTTTTATTACAATGATATCTTACTCATTGGAAAAACAAAGTTTCGACATTCAAGACTGTCAAGTCTTAGTCAAGGAAAGGTTTCTCAATGATAGATATGGGTGAAGCCGCTTACATCATTGGAATCAAGATCTATAGAGATAGATCTAAAATGATAAATTGGTTGGAGTCAAAATACTCACATTGACAAGGTTCTTAGATGATTCTAAGAAAGGTAACTTGTCAATGGGTCATGGTGTTACTCTTAGCAATACTCATTGTCTTATGACAACTGGTGAGCAAAAGGGAATGAATGAAGTTCCACGTGATCCGACATTCGGATCTGTCAGGTATGCCATGATTTGTAATCAACCCAACGTCATGTATGCTCTAAGTATGACAAGTCGATACCAATCTGATCCTGATGTGAACCATTGGATGGTAGTCAAGATGATCCTTAAGTACTTAAGAAGAACTAAGGATACGTTCTTGGTATTTAAATGGTTGGAAGTTAATCTTTTTGTAAGGGTTACATAGATACTAGCTTCCAAACTGACAAAGTTAATTTAAAATCGTAATTAGGATTTGTGTTTATGCTTATTGGAGGTTTGGTTTTGTTGGAAGAGTTCCAAGCAGAAAATCGTAGCCAATTCTACTACTAAGGCCGAATTTTAGCAACATATGATGTAGCTAAAAGAGGCAGTTTGAATCAAAAGTTTATTTAGTGTTTTGGAAATGTTACAAGTATCACTAATAGGTGGAACTTTGTTGTGAAAATTATGGTGTCATTTGTGCAAGCAATGGAACCAAGGTCACAACAGCGATCCAAACACATACTTAGACGTTTTTCGAGAATTCATAAGAATGAGAAGACGTTAAGATATGCAAAGTATCAACTAATGATGACATTGGGGATTCACTTACAAAGACCCTCGCATAGGCAGAAGCATGACAGTCATGTTAGGTCCATGGGTATTCGATACATAGATGGAGCCTAGTGCAAGTGGGAGATTTTTGGTGTAATGCCCTAGGCTGTAGTTATGTTTAACTTAAACCGATATGTATCATCTTTATCGTTTATTATAGACAAAGTTTATTTGGTTCATTATATATTTACATGTTTATTATATTGAACTGTGTCCCTAGTTGTTGTGAACAACTAGTATAAGTTGGTAATGAATAATCATGGAGATGATTATATGCATGGAGATGCACATTACACTTATGGATACTTGCTAGAGAACAAGTATTGGACATGACTTACTTATGAGATTTATGACATGGTCTGTTGTCATGATTAAATCTTATGATAGTCGTGTTATTGAATCCTTTGTACCTGAGATTATCATCGTCTTCCACATGATGAACGTTGTGTTTAATGTAGTCTAACACTATCTTAAGTCGGATAGAAATATGGGCTATGTTAGCATGATTGGATTCTTGTAGGGAAGAATGATAAGTCAAGAAGGGATTTGTCCCTCTTATGAAGAGAGATGTTTGCTTGGGCCCCTCGATGAATAGTTTTGATGAAATTGTAAGTACCCCAATCTGGATCACCCTCTTCCAAGTACACAGGAAACACCGCAGACTCACAAACGCAGTCTCGAAGACCTCTGACACTCAAAGCCCTCTCAAAACCCTCAGCCAAACCAAGGGAGGAACTTTTATGGGATAAAAAGGGACAAAAGGACCTCTTGGGAATTTTCAGAAAATTGGAAAAGCATTTAAGGTCCGTACGGACCTCTTTGTTTTAATAATTACTGAATCCTCTTAAAGTCCACAATATTCCCTCAAATCCCGGAGAACATCATTACCCCCCCTGCATGGTTGGTCCGTACGGACCTCTTTGCATGCTAAGATGGTCCGTACGGACCTTATTGCATCTAAAAGCTATCATGGCTGAATCTTCTTCATCATCACATATTCCCTCAAATCGAGGAAAACCAAAATATTGGATTACCAAGGAGGTCCGTACTGACCTCTTTGCAATTTTCTGGCACTATAAATAGAGGGCTCCCCCTCCCTCATTTTCACACAATTTCCTCTTCTCTCCTCTCCCCCCAGCCTTCAGGCTCCCCTCTAAGACCCTTTGGGGCACTCCCGGCCCCTTTCGGATCCTTCCGAGGCCTTCCGAGCCCCCTCGCGGTGCTCCGAAGCCTCCCCGAGATCTCCTGCGACGCTCCCGCGCTGCCTCGAGTCACTCTCGAGGTACTCTGAGGCCCCTCGTGGTACTCTGAGGCCTTGCCTGGTCTTTCTCGAGGCGTCCCGGCTCTTTCCGAGTCAAACCGGCGATCCCAAACCACGCCGAACCTCTGCCCGAATCCAACCAACGATTCCAACGCACGCCGAACCTCTGCCCGAATCCAACCAACGATTCCAACGCACGCCGAAACTCTGTCCGCAGACAACCGGCACCTTTTCCGAAGCAATCCCGGTCCGTACCGGAACACTATTCCGACCTCAAACACTATTCCCCTGCGGAAGACAGACACGAACCAACATTGGTAAGGCTTCCTTCCTACACTATTTCAATACATTTCAATAAAGCAGTGTACAATGTAGACATCCGACACAGCATGCATTTTTAAAAGCACATACACACACACAACAGTTAAAGAATGTTAGGGGTATCCGAAAGACTCGTTTTTACGAGGCGACTCGGGTGAGCTCTAAGATTCTAATATTCTCTTCCCGAGGAGTCATCTGACCTCCGAACTCAAAATCTCATCACACAACAAAAACAATTTATTTTTAAACTGATGCCCTTTTTCAATGTTTTGGGCTTAATAAAAACGGCGTGGCGACTCTACAATGCAAAAACACGGCGAGACACCTCCAACACGAGAAACACAGCGCCGCAAGGCCCTGCGAAAAATGCCAGATGCCGGGGCGCGACCGCGCTGCCTCTCGGATCCGGGCTATTTCAGTTGGTGACTCCGCTGGGGACTTATTGTTTTAAAATCTTTTTAAACAAAAACAAAAGATTTTTAAAAAAACAATGATGAGGGTCAAACTTTCATTTTACCCCTTTTCTTTAACTGTTGTGTGTGTATGCATGTGCTTTACTTTTTATTTTACAAGAAAAAAAAAAAAAAAAATACAAAAAAATGCATTTATATACATCTGTGCATACATTTAAAATTCTTCGAAAAACTTCTGTTTTACTCAGAAAAAGAATTTTAGAGACCGCACACTACGCACACTGCTGCCTCGGTTACACCGCACACTACTCACACTACTGCCTCGGTTACACCGCACGCTACGCGCACTGCTGCCTCGGATACACTGCACACTACAACCCTTAACCCGGGGTGGTCTCAGTTGCAGTTCGTTTGGCCTTCCTACGCCTCTCGGACGCGCACGGGATCATCCCAAACATCCCATCCTAGCCAAGCGTCAACCCTGCACGTTTGAGTCTTGAGTCACACTCGTCTGCACTCGCTGGTTTTTACCCACCCGTGTCATACAGCTTGGATACATATACCATGCCGGCCATTTTCTGAGTCAAAGCTCGGAACTCAAGATCCCTTGCGCAAGCAAAGCGATGAAAGGTCATGCTAAAATCTTGACCTGATCTTGATTTTCGAAGCTACACCCAGACGATGTTTCGTCCCGGATCTACATCCATGCTCACATGACACAATGTCATCAAGCCTTTGATACGTCAGCGATGACAATACGACCCAGCCAACGCCTAACGTCACAGATCCCTTGCGCAAGCAAGGTAAAGAGAGGTCATGCCGAACTCTCGACCCGATCTTGACTCAGGTGCTGGCTCGGCTCACTATTCACATGGCTAATGCATTAAAACGAACATAACAGGCTCGGTCCTTAGGTTCGGTTTTTTCTTTTAGGCCGGTGGAAACCGCTTGCCCTATAGGACCCTCGCCCGGGGCTGTCCACCCTGGGATGTCGAAATACAGGTGAAAAACGAGGGGCTTATAGCCGTACAGATGGTCTTCACTGACCCAGGATCTAGCATAGTTGCGAAAAAGAAGAGCAATCTTTTCCAACCTACCTAGGACTCTGAGAAAACACGTTTTAAGTAAATTAAAACAACATAATAAAAGAAACGGAAACCGCATGTCACGTGAGCTTTCCCCCTTTATCCAAAAGGCCTTCCCGTGTCTAAACCTTGCCCGTCACCCCCTCCAGCTAACAGAGAGTGATCGAGAGTACCCGGGAACCCGTCTCCCCGTGCCAAAGCCGCAAGGTCTAGCATCCTTCCCACCGCAGTCACCAGGGCAGTCCATCAGCTCCCCATGGCCAAGTCAGTGGATAACAACGAGGAAAATGGGACCTTACCCCCGAGAAATTTCCCAACCTTGGAAGAAGTTTGGCAGGTCCTCATGACTATTGAGAAACGCCAAGGTGAACAACAAGCCTGGATTGAAGGCGCCATGCACCACTTCGGGACATTAGCCACCCAACTACCTGGGGCTTCCAAAGTCATGACCGCTCCTGCAGTTTCTAACCTCTCTCATTGCCTCCCGGAGGTCAACCTGTTGCCCTCATACGAGCCATGCAGTTACGACATAAAGCCACAAGACCCCCCGGGGGAAAGCCTGCCCATTCAGCCTCCTGAGGTCCCGGTACCACCGCTAAACAACGAACACATCTGGTGGGACGTCTGCGATTGCAGTGGAATTCCAAGATGAAATGAACGAGGGCCATTCTCGAAGAAAGAAGAAACCCTCTTCTCAACAAAAACTGAAGGAGAGGTATGAATCCGGCGATCCCACAGTCGGAACCCTTGGAGAACCCTCAGGAAAGTTTGACTACTACGTCATCTACTCCAGCAAATTACCTCAGCCTAGCTCTGCACAAGGCCACGGCAATGTCTGCTCCATGATCAGCTGGGATGAGCTCCGCACCGCCACCGACGGCCCAAAGGTCCAGATACCTCAACCCTTGTCTTGGGAAGATCTCAAAGCCACTGTGGATGTTTCCACAAAAGCTATGACGGTGAATGAATTGAAATGCACAGTCTGGCCCTACGCCAATCAAGTTCCTCCCATCACAGAGATAGGGGAGGCAAGCAAAGTAGTAAAGCCAGAGGTGAACGTTCTGACACGTTCCGGCCAAATCCCGATGAATCCTCCCCGGGCAGACAAAAGGCCAGCCATACCTGAGCCACGAACTGAAAAGGGGCCCTACGCCAAAGAAGCTGAAACCCTGGACCCAAAGGCTGAAGATCCTGTCTTAGCTCAGCTCAAGCGCACTCAGGCTAACATCTCGCTCTGGTCCCTACTCACTTCATCTTACCCACACAAGCTCAAGTTGGAAGAAAGCCTAGCCCAGACCATGGTTCCCATCACGGTGACACCTGATGAAGCAGTTCAGATGATTGGCAATGTTAACTACAACAACATTATCACTTTCACAGAGCTCGACCTCCCAAAATTTGGGGCTGACCACAATGAGCCTCTCTACATAACAGTTCAACTGGACGAGCGCCGTCTCCCTCGAGTCTTGGTAGATGGGGGATCATCCATGAACGTCCTCCCATCCAAAATGATGGATTTGCTAGGGATCAAAGCAGCTGATCTGAAGCCCTCAACTCAGGCAATAAGGGCATACGACTCAACGTCTCGCCCAGTCTTGGGAATAGCCACCTTGAACCTGTGGTTCGGAAAACAAATGGTTCCGACCGACTTCCAAGTCATCGACATCCCGATCACATTCACTGCCATCTTGGGACGCCCTTGGCTACACCAGATCAATGGGGTGGCATCCACGCTCCATCAATGGGTAAAGTTCGTCTAAGGAACAGATCTAACCATCATCTACGGTGATAGCGTAGTCACCGAAAGGACCGACACAAACGGCATCCCGGTCTTAGAGATCAAACACGACGATGATGGCATGATGCTAACAGGGTTCACCATCGAAAGCCCAAAGGCCCAGGTATGCCACATAGACCTGCCTTTGATTTGGGACAAGATCCCTCCCCCGATGAAAATGATGAAGCACATGAACTACATCCCGGGGCTCGGTTTGGGAAAACGCCATCAGGGTACCCAACAAATCATCAATATCAAAAAACAGAATACCCTCCATGGCTTGGGATACTTTCCTACTCCCGAACACATTGCGGAAGACAAGCAAGCTGCACGGAAACGCTCCGCAGATAGCAAAAGAGGCTTGCACGCAATCTCCGATCTTCGCCCTTACAGCTTCGACATGACCAAGTACTTGAACGAAGACACAGGAAAGGGAAAAGAGCTGATCAACGCCAAACAAAGCTGGCCGACAACCATGGACAAGCTCCAGCGGAACCTGGCAAGATTCAGAGGCCTCAAGCCAAATCCCGTCCGAAGAGAATTTCTTGACACACCGCCTCTACCGGGACCCATGACCACCACTATTCACAATGAATTTTGGTTCGGAAAAACTCCCTCTTTGGTGGAAGAACTCGAAAATCTCTCTATCAACACTCCTGCCTTCAATAAGCGGGACGAGTATGCATTTGAGCTAGCAATGCCCAAGACAAAAGCAAAAGACTCCGCAGACGATGCTTGGAACGAGCCACTGCTCCACCTGCTCTTCAATGAAGAAATCGAGATGCCAGACCTGATCGATTTTGTTTCTGATAACTCTGTGATAGCAATGATCGGGAACGGTGACACAAAGCCTTTCAAACCCCGCCTCCTATCAAGCTCATTGCCACTCAATAACTGGGCCACCTTCTCCAAACCCACCGCCAGCAAAAAGGACATGATCGAACAACTTGGTCTGACCCCTCGAGTCCTAGAGTCCAGTGTCAAAACTCATCCCGAGTCCTTTATCTTTGAATTTGAGTCTCTCGAGTTATCTGATGGCCTCACGCCAGAAGATTACGAACTCATTGCCAATAATGTATTCCCGTATGCTCTTAATGAATGCTCCGATCTTTCCGAGTATCCTCTCATTGCATCTTTAATAACTGATAAATTAACTAACACACAAACAGTTAATAACGATTCACTTGATAAAGAAGCAGACACATTAAACGAACAATACATTAAGCACATCTTTAAGCATGTTGTCAAACGAGAGAAAAACCGGGCCCAAACTGCCGAGGAGGTTTTAACCAAAGTGAATTTGGGAACTGCTGAAGAGCCAAAAGAGACGCAAATCGGAAGTTTCTTCACCGGCACAGAGCAAGACGCATTGACTGCACTGCTCAAAGAATTCGTGGACGTGTTCGCTTGGTCTTACCAAGACATGCCTGGATTAGATCCAAACATTGTAGAACACCAGATTCCCTTGAATCCCGAGGCTAAGCCCATCAAGCAAAAGCTACGCCGAATCAAGCCAGAATGGTCTTTACAAGTCAAAGAAGAGATCGAGAAGATGCTCCGCGTCGGCTTCATCAGGGTAATCGAGTACCCCACATGGCTCTCCAACATAGTCACGGTCACCAAGGCCAATGGAAAAGTATGCTGCTGCGTGGACTTCCGAGATCTCAACAAAGCAAGTCCCAAGGACGATTTTCCACTACCGAACATCGACATGTTGGTGGACACTACAGCTAATTTCGAAGTCAAGTCCTTCGTGGACGGGTTTGCCGGCTACAATCAAATCAAGATGGCCGAAGAAGATCAAGAAAAGACAGCTTTCACAACCCCCTGGGGAACCTATTGCTACATAGTAATGCCGTTCGGACTAAAGAACGTTGGGGCTACCTACCAACGGGCAGTAACCGCCCTCTTCCACGACATGATCCACAAAGAGATCGAAGTGTACGTCGATGACATGATCGTCCACTCAAAGGGATCAGATGGACAACACCTCACAGACCTGAGAAAGTTCTTCAATCGCCTCCAAAAACACTCAATGAGGTTAAACCCTGCCAAATGCACATTTGGGGTCAGCCGAGGCAAGGTCTTGGGATACATGGTCACTGAGAGAGGCATCGAGGTTGATCCTCAAAAGATCAAGGCCATCATCGAAATGAGACCACCGCAAACTCAAACAGAGGTGAAAAGTTTCATGGGCCGCCTGCAGTATATCAGCCGCTTCGTCAATCAATTGACCTCCATGTGCGAGCCAATCTTCAAACTGATGAAGAAGAACGCCGACATCGAATGGAACTCAGAATGCCAAGATGCCTTTGAAGAAATAAAGGCATACCTTGTGAGTCCTCCAATTCTCTATCCTCCCCATGAGGAGAAGCCACTGTTGCTATACCTAACTGTGACCGACACCGCAGTTGGATCCATGCTCTGTCAAGAAAAGAAAGAGTCACGAGTCGAGAACGCCATTTACTTCGTCAGTCGAAAGTTTCAAGGCAGCGAACTCAACTACTCAGCCCTCGAGAAAACCTGCGCAACTCTGGTATGGGTTGTCGAAAAACTACGGCACTACATGCAGTCGCACACGGTACACTTGGTTTCCAAAATGGACCCAGTCAAATACCTCTTCGACAAACCCTCTCTGTCAATGAGGCTCGCCAAATGGTCTTTCTTCCTAGCAGAATTTGACATCAAGTACGTGAACCAAAAGTCAATCAAGGGACGGGCAATGGCCGAACAACTGGCTGACTTCCCAACCGACGAGGCTCGAGGCCCCAAACCACAATTCCCAGACGAGGGAATTTTTGCACTTGAAGGCGAAAATCGATGGCAACTGTTCTTCGATGGAGCAGCCAACAAAAAAGGAAACGGCATTGGTATGCTCTTGGTCGATCCCAAGGACGAGCACACCCCAATCGCCATAAAGCTCAATTTCGAGGTAACCAACAATGCCGCCGAATATGAGGCCTGTGCTGCCGGACTACAGGCCGCACTCAAAAGGAATGTCCAGAAACTCGAGGTCTATGGGGACTCAGCCCTGATCATCAACCAAGTTTCCAACAAATGGAAAACCATAGACCCAGGCTTGCAAAAATACCATTCCTATATGGAAGACCTCATCACACAATTCGAAGAGGTCACCTTCCACTACTTGCCAAGGGACCGAAACCGGTTCGCGGATGCCTTAGCCACCTTGGCCTCACTCGTGGAAATCCCTGAGGGAAAAGCAATCAAGCCCTTCAAAGTTGGGCGAAAGGAAATTCCTGCCTACTGTTGTGAGATCGAACCAGAACCCAAGCCCATCAATGAGCCATGGTACAACCAGATCTTCCAATACCTCAAGAACGGAGAAACCGCCTTCATGAATGAAGAAGGCCAACGCAGGGAAGGAACCAAAGCCAAGAGCATTATGGCCCTAAAATGCCTAGCCTCCCACTTTGTCATCCTTGGGGACATGCTGTACAAGAAACGCTACCAAGGACCACTCCTACGCTGCATCAGCCAGGAAGAAGCAAGCAAGTTCATGAACGAAGTCCACAATGGGGCTTGCGGTCCCCACATGAACGCCCGAGCCCTGATACAAATCATTCTCAGGATGGGCTACTATTGGATCTCCATGGAGGCAGACTGCATCCACTTTGTTCGAAGCTGCGACAAGTGTCAACGGTTCTCCAACCTCAATCATCTACCTCCCCACGATCTCTACTGCATGACTACACCCTGGCCTTTTGCCACTTGGGGAATTGACGTCATCGGAAAAATTGCTCCACCGGGCAGCAATGGTCACGAGTTCATCTTAGTAGCCATCGACTACTTCAACAAATGGGTCGAAGCCAAGTCTTACAAGGTGCTCACCTACAAGAAAGTCGCGCATTTCCTCAGGGAAAACATCATCTACCGATACGGCATCCCAAACGAGGTCATATCAGACAACGGCTCACACTTCGAAGGGGAATGCGACAGACTACTGGCTAAATTCAAGATCACACGCCACAAGTCTTCTCCCTACCGGCCACAAACAAATGGCGCCGTAGAAGCAGCAAACAAGACTCTCGAACGGATCATCCGAAAAATGACCACCCGAGGACGAGATTGGCCCGAGAAGCTGCACCTTGCACTTTGGGGCTACCGAACATCAGTCAGAACAGCCACGGGAGAAGCCCCATTCGCCCTAACATACAGGATGAAAGCAGTCCTCCCCATCGAATTGGAAATTCCCTCACTCCGAGTGCTGCTGGAAAATGACATCAACGAAGTCGAATGGCTCCGAAGCCGACATGACGAATTGGCTCTGCTAGACGAGCGACGACTAAAGGCCATGGAACACGTCCGAGCCTACCAAAGCAGGATGGCGAGAGCTTTCGACAAGAAAGTCAAGTCCCGAGACATCAGGGAAGGTGACCTTGTACTCAAAGAAAAGCCTCCCACTCGAACCAACCCACTGGGAAAATGGGAACCAACATGGATCGGCCCTTTCGTGGTTCAAAATATCTTCTCCGGAGGTGCCATGAAGCTGACAGACCTAGACGGCAATCCCTTCATGAATCCAGTCAACGGAAGCAAACTTCACAGATACTTCGCCTAAAGAAGAACAATCGTGCATCTCGTGGCACTCCATGTAGTGTCGAACTACGCAGACCTGAGCCCTCTAGTCCGGGGGAACATAGGCAACCTTAATTGGTCCGGTCTAAAAACACACAAAAAAGTCAAAAGTTTGAATGTCGATCAAGACCTCCATCAAGCTAAGCACTTTTCAAGAGCACGCCCCAACGTCACCCTGACTAAGTCAAACGACGGCGGCAATATCAAAGGACATCCGAAGGTCACTCAACGTCAGACGACTGACCCATGTCCACTTCCAAGCCAGGGGCTTGTCTTCGCCCTCACGCGCTTCAAAAAAAAAAGAGAAAGAGCTCGAGCAAGGGCTCACAAAAAAAAAAGAAGAGCTCGAGCAAGGGCTCACAAAAAAAAAATAAAATATATATATATATATATATATATATATATATATAAAAGCTCAAGCAAAAGCTGCGAAATTGAGGTCAAGAACCCAACGCCAACAAACAAGAGGCAAGGAAGCTACGGAAATGACCGTCAAAACGACTTGTCAGGGGATCATTCAACCTCTCAGCGAAGCACAAAGCCCAAGCAAAGGGGATTGCCATCAAGGCCCAGGTTGCTTCAGTCCGCAAATGCAACAGAAAAGTCCAAAGATGGACGCCGTCAAGATGCACAAAAGAAACAAAAAACGAACAAGAGATCTTGCGTCTCGACAAAGCTTTAAAAGTAAATCACAAATCACAAACGGTTACAACATTTCTTGATGAGTTCAAGCACGGTCTACTCTCAAGTTCACAACATTCTAAAAGACAACTTAATACATTTAACAAATAATGTGTTTGCAAATGCAATGAATGGACACCTAGGAGGTCATTCCGCGCCATCTGCGCTTGTCCCCTCGCCATTCTTTCCTTTCTTCCCTCGTCCCCGGCGAGTCTTCTTTCGCTCCACGCGAGCCAACTCTGCGTCTCTCAGTCCAAGATTAGGGGTCCTCCTGTGAATACCCCGTCCCGATGCAACGCGCATTCGGAGGTTTGAAATAGATAATCATATAAAGTCGGATCGAAATAGGATATTCATTTAGTGACACTCGATTTAAACCATATTAAAATATTAGTTTAATTTTGAGAGTCGCCACGCCACTTTGATATAGCCCAAAGCTTTGAAAAAAGGCTAAACAGTTAATTGGGTTCGGGGGTCAAGTTACAACAGAAGAAGAAACGTTATCACTCCTATTGCCCGACGAATCGGTCTTTCTAGCATGTGGGGTGTTGGTTGTGTGCGGTGTTTACAGGAATAGATAGAAGAAACGGGATCATGCATAAGGAGGAGGGGAGAGAAAGAATTTATTGATGATCACACCCTAGAACCTTTGAGTTAGGCCCTCGGAAGGTGCACTAATCAACGTTCATCCTTGGGGGATTGTTGATCATGGGATAATTATAACTAAGGTGGAAGGAAAGAAATAGTTCCTAGATCCATTGGGTTTCTTTGGCGAAACCTTAGATCATCCTCGGCTATAGCATATTTAAATATATTAAAACAGCCCTAAATCTAGCATATATGACATAAGCAAGAAATAAAGTAATTAAAATATACTAAGCATGCAAACAATAAATCTAGCATAATAATAAAGACAATAATAAAGACAAAAATAAACAGTAAGACTTACCTAATGATGGCAAGGCTTTTGGATCGAATCTATGAAGATTCGAAGAACGTTCTTGATAAAATATTTAGACTTAGAAAACTCGAGTTTAGTCTCAAGTTTTCTATGGAGGAAATCTCAAGTTTTGTCTTGAGTTTTCCGTAGAATGATTCTGTGTTTAAAGTGTGAGGCGGAGTGGGGTTTATATAGTGAAAGGAATTGGGGAGGAACGGTTACGAAAGTGATGTGGGAAAACTGAAAGGGTCGATCGGCACTTTTGAGAAGGGTCGATCGGCACTAGGGTTAGAGGGTCGATCGGCACTATAAAAAAGGGTCGATCGGCCATACCACGGGTAAAGGGCCGATCGGCACTTCGATCTGGCGTACCTTCCACGCCAACAATGACGGCGCAGGTACGGATGAAGGGTTTGAGGGATTATTAGGGTTTCTCATTAATTAAACCGGGCCAGACATTAAAAATGCTTTTTTTCGGGCCGGGTACTAACAGTAGCCCCTCGGCGACGCTTCTTGTAAGACAAGTGGGGTCGACGATAAAAGAATAGGATCCGTCCTGAAAAAAGGGATTTCAGGAGGTAAGGAAAGTGACCTTGTGGATGTGAGGTTTTTGGACTTGAGCTGAGTCGCAAAAGGATGACCAGGTAGGTCAAGCGGCTGGACCCACGTCGGGCTACCTACGTATCCCAAGAGGAATCAAGCCAAGTCGTAGTTCGAAAACGTGGGCGTTTAGTACCCGAGAGTGGCGGACGTGCAGCGTCTCAAGCCAAAGATGCGATTTGTGGCAAGGCTTTGGGGATCGAATCTAAGGGCGATTCGAATAATATTGAGAGATGTACGGAAAGGAGAATCAAGTATAGTCTTGCCTTCTCCGTGGGAAAATATGTTGTGTGTGGAAAGGAAATTCAAGTATAGTCTTGATTTTCCCCTTGAAAATTGTGTGTGATGGAACAAATCAAGTGTAGTCTTGATTTCTCTGTGTGAAGATTGTGAGATAATGTGTGGAAAGGAAATTCAAGTATAGTCTTGATTTTCCCCTTGAAAATTGTGTGTGATGGAACAAATCAAGTGTAGTCTTGATTTCTCCGTGTGTTGTGCAAATAAACCAAGTTTAGTCTTGATTCGCGTACTGAGAGAAAGTGTATGGGGCAATGTGGGAAAAAACTGTGTGGGAATCAAAAGCCAAATATTTGACTTTTGTGGGAGTCACCCCTAAGATTTGACTGTCCGGGGGGTCACCCAAAGATTTGACTGTCCGGGGGGTCACCCAAAGATTTTGTGAAAGTTTGACTTCTGCGGGACGGACCCTTTGAAGATGCGGGACGGACCCTTTGAAAGTACGGGACGGACCCTTTGAAGGTGCGGGACGGACCCTTTGAAGATGCGGGACGGACCCTTTGAAAGTACGGGACGGACCCTCTGAGATACAGGACGGACCTTTTGAAATGGAGGATAGACCTCTGAAATGCGGGACGGACCCTTTGATATGCGGGACGGACCCTTTGAAGGTACGGGACGGACCCTTTTGAAATGGAGGATAGACCTCTGAAATGCGGGACGGACCCTTTGATATGCGGGACGGACCCTTTGAAGGTACGGGACGGACCCTTTGAAGATGCGGGACGGACCCTTGAAATGGAGGATAGACCTCTGAAATGCGGGACGGACCCTTGAAATGCGGGACGGACCCTTTGAAAGTACGGGACGGACCCTCTGAGATACAGGACGGACCTTTTGAAATGGAGGATAGACCTCTGAAATGCGGGACGGACCCTTGAAATGGAGGATAGACCTCTAAAATGCGGGAAACTGTAGCTGCCAAAGGACTTAGGCTACTGTTTACTGATGAAGAATAATTGTGTGAATTGATTGGGATTATTATGGCTTCCCGAGCCGAAGAACCAAGCGATTAAAAGATTGGGATAATCATTGCTAAGGCTTAGAGAGGAGTCTTGTCTCCTAGGCTTAAGGCTAGGGTTTAGAGAGGTATTTGTCACCTAGGCTTAAGGCTAGGGTTTTAGAAAGGTATTTGTCACCTAGGCTTGGAGCTAGGATTTAGAAAGGTATTTGTCACCTAGGCTTAAGGCTAGGGCTTAGAGAGGAGTTTTGTCATCTAGTCTTAAGGCTAGGGTTTAGAGAGGAGTTTTGTCATCTAGGCTTAAGGCTAGGGTTTAGAGAGGAGTTTTGTCATCTAGGCTTAAGGCTAGGGTTTAGAAAGGTATTTGTCACCTAGGCTTGGAGCTAGGATTTAGAAAGGTATTTGTCACCTAGGCTTAAGGCTAGGGCTTAGAGAGGAGTTTTGTCATCTAGGCTTAAGGCTAGGGTTTAGAGAGGAGTTTTGTCACCTAGGCTTAAGGCTAGGGTTTAGAGAGGTAGTCTAAACAAGGCAGTTTGAGCAGAAAGGTTATGGTTTAAACTAGGCGAGGCCGAGTAAGTGTCTATGGTAGAAGGTGGGATTAGGTAAGTTTGATGTTCAGAGATAAGGACCGAGTCATCTTGAGAGTCACAGAGATACGTCTTTAATGGATTTGAAGAGTTTGAAAATTTGTGGAGACCAAAGAGTGATTTTTGTAAACAAGGTACCAAGGAGGACGGTATTTTGAAAGTATGTTTATTTGATAAAGAGGCCTTATGATTAATCATGTTTCTAACTAACTCAAAGAGTTTGCCACATGCTGATCTTGGTAACAAGGGATGCCCTTCATGCTAGATATGATTTCATTGGAGCTCCGATTTTCGTTAGAGCACATAGTCGACCCATTTTTGTTGAGGGGAGCCCCAATGTTTGATGAAGTGACCTTGGCGAAGTCCCAGTTGATGATGAATGGCGAAGCCCCAGTTGATGATGCAAAGCAAACCTGAAGGGAATGGCGAAGCCCCAATTGATGATGCAGAGCAAACCTGAAGAGAGCCTGAGAGAACAGCTTGACAAAAGCCTCAGCTTGGAGAGATTCAATGCATCCCTATTTGCAGACAGAGTCATCTTGCGGCCACGGGGGCGACCCCTCGCTTCGAGCAATGGTCAATCAGTCGCTGGACAAGACTCGGAAATGTATATGTGCAGGGGCGCATTTTTTCGAAGGTGGGAATGGATCCCGAGTTCGTGTATGACACTTTCGCTTTTGGGTTTGACTCTTTTGGGAGAGTATAAGCATCACAAGGTGTGGAAAAGTGTATGGAAGCCCCTGCAGACAGAAAGACAGTGTTTGGCTCTATTTTCCTATGATGTAGAAAAAAAAGACTTGTCGAGACATTTGAAGAATTATTTTATTCAGAATTATATCTTGATTGCTCGTGAATGGACCTCACTGATTGGTTTATCAAATTCCAATTATATAGGTAAACAAATGAATGTTTTGATTTGAAGGTGAAATCTGGCTTGTCTTTAGAAGGAGAAGGATGTTCCGTTGTTGCTTGCTGCGCTGTTCGGTGGTAATTGTGGTGCGGGCTGCCGTTGCATTGATCTCCTTCATGGGAAAGAATGAAAAATAGAAAAAAGATTGGGGTGGAAGAAAAGGTGGGAATTGACTGATTATAACCCAAAGATTTTTTCATTCCTTCAAGTGAAGATTCTTTGTTCCTTTGTTCTCGCAAGCCGAGGGGAGTAGTCCCTGGCGCGTGTCTCCTTGCTTTTACCGGAGTGCCGCTGAGAGGCACGGATGCGAAGCCCCAGTGAGACTTTTGCAGACAGTGTTTGAGGAGTCGAATGAACGAATTTCAAGAATAGGACAAGTTCCCAAACTTTTGAGAGAATATGTAATATGCTCACGTAGGATAACAAGTGACTCGAAAATCTGAATATGCATTTCTTTTAAATAATCTTTTGAGAATGCCATCCGGTAGCGGTTGTAGCTGGGCTTTGGATTGCGATCGATCATTAGGTGATGATTAACATGACCTCTTAAAGTGAGAGGTCGGCTGGGCCATTTGCTGAGAGGTTGGCTTGAGGGATGTGTTTGGAATTTCTAAGGTGAAGGGATTTTCTTGTTGCTGCCTCTTCAGGACCTCTAAGAGTGAGGTTAACTTTGATTTTGGCAAGGTCAAGGGTGGTGATGGAATCCTCTAAAAGTGAGAGGATGGACTTTGGAATGGGTTTATGGGATTTGTCCAAGAGGGAATCTTTGTTGCTTCTTCTCGCGAGTTTGTTGTGGTTTCAGCAGGTAACTTGATCATGATAGGACCTTCACTCGATGTCTCATTTTTACAACCTTTGAGATGGGAGGTTCACTTCGGAGGGAGTTTTTTTTTTTTTTTTTTTTTTTTTTTTTTTTTTTTTATACCCTCTTCTCGAGCAAAGTCTTCGGATTTGTTTGCTCGCGATAGCCCCTAGTGTATGCCTTAGGATGGTTTTACCTTTTCCCTCTTGGGTTTGGAGGTGGTCCCTTCGAGGGAGCCCCTTGTATGAGTTTCTTTTGTATTCCGCCTTTCTTGAGCATGGAGGTGATTACTTCCTTTGTGAATCAAGGGAGCCCCTAGTATGGGCTTCTTCCTAGATTGTCTCAAAACTTGTCGATCTTGAAATGAAAGGGTATTATTTAGTGAGGATAAGGTTATGGCTTCCTATGGTGAGAGGTTTAAGCTTCAATCGCTACTGGATGGCATTCTCAAAAGAGTATTTAAAATAAATGCAAACTCATTTAACCGACTTATTAAGTAAGGCAGAATGTATTCGGACCATGAGAAAGATATGTGAGCATATTCAATGAAAGCTTATCGATCAAAATGGAAAATCAGAGGAGACGCGAGATTGGGGGGTTGGTGTGCCCCAAGTTGATATTCATGCAGCACTTGTGAAGGATAGGAACAACTCCTTGCATCTTCTTTAAATTGCAGTGGCGTGAGCAGCTATTTTCTGATGATGAGCAACAACGGTCTTTGTGCTTGTCTTGACCATATGGAAAGGAGGTCAAGTGGGGGGAGAGTGTACTTGGGGAAGTGTATGCTCGAGGGAGCATAGAGGGTGTGTACGAGGAGAGGGTTTGGAGATAGTGTATGGAAAGTATATGGTGGAGTATGGGAAGAGTGTATGAGAGAAGGGTGTATAGGGATGGTGTATATGAAGAAGGAACGGTGAGTTTTTTACTCCAATTAAAGCATTCATTCATTGTTTACTTTATTAGCCGGTGAGTTTATCAGTGAGATTAGCAACCAAGTGATAATTATAAATAAAACAATCTTCTTGAAAGTAATGCGAGATTATGTCTCAAGTCTAGAGAGAAAAGAAAGAAAGACCCTTTTTTATTGTTGAAGTAACTAGTTCAAAGTGGACATTACATATCAATGCCCAAAATGGACATAAGAAAGACATACTAGAACCTACAAGACTGAATGAATCTAAATCTTCCCTTGGAGGGCGAGGGTTCCTTCATCAATGAGGCCTTGGGTCTTCCCTTGGTTGATCAATCTTTGAATTGAGCGTTTCAGTTGCACACATTTGTCAGTGGTATGCCCAGCGTACTTGTGGTATCTGCAAAACTTGGATGTATCTAAGTCTTCCTTTGGGTTAATAGGCTTGTAGTTCTCGATCGGCTTGATCAAATTCTTTCCCACCAAAATGTCGAAGAACTCACCCACAGGCATTCCTAAGTCATCAAAATGTTCCTTGTTGATCTTCTTCTCGGGTATTGATGCCTTTAGTTGGTTGGTGGCCACATCAAGCATCCTGAATGAGAAATTCTGATGTGTAGGACCATAAGGGGAACCATAAGCATGTGGATGATAGGGACCCCGGAATTGAATAGGAGGAGGAACTCTTCTCAAGCACTCGTGAATGCAAGACAAATGGTATTGCTCAATTTCATGCATGTCTTTGAGGAGGTTGATCACTCCCAACCTCATGTCTGAGACTTCTTTAAGGGCTCCAATGCTTTTTTCCATAGACATGATGCAGAATTCTGTAAGAACATACGGCACAGTCAAACCAATGAGTTGAATTAGATTCATAATTAATCTTAAGGCATCCTTGAGAAAATATTTGACCTCCACAATTTTGAGTTTGACCGGGCTGAAGTTGCCTACGTAACCCTTACCATTTAAGATACGAGTCTCAGGTCACCGTAGTTCGAGGGGGCCCCGATTGATGATACAACCAGGGTTAAGTTTAGAGAAAGAGAGAGGATGAATGTAAAAGAGTCCGTTTGGTGAAAAAAGGAGAGGAAGATGACTCGATCCTTGGTCAAATATAAGTGAGGGTGATCTAGACGAGCTAATCGGACTTGGTAAGTTGGCTTAGGTAGGCCCTAGATGGTGGTTTGATCTATATGGGTCGAGAGAGGTTTGATCTAGGTGGGTCTTTGGCTGAAGGGTGCTAGAGATGAAGGATCTAAACTATGGATGGTTTTAAGACTAAGGGAGCAAACTGCGGATGGTTCAAGAGGTAAGAGGTAGAACTTTGAAGGGTCCTAACTTGAAGGATGTAGACCGTGGGTGGTCAAAGGTAGAGGAGTGGACCATAGATGGTCCAAGAGACGAGGGTGGACCTCGAAGAGTCTCAGGTGGAAGGGTGGACCTTTAATGGTCCTAGATAGAGAGAGTGGAACTCGAAGGGTCCTAAATTGAGGAGTGGACCTTGAATGGTACAAAGTAGAAGAAGTGGACCTAGAAGGGTCCAAAAGATGAGAAGTGGACCTTGAATGTTCTAAGATTTGGGAGAGTGGACTTAGTATAGGAAGAGCACCACGAAGGGTCAAAGAGTGGACCTTGAACGGTCCAAGATAGAGAGACTGGACCTAGGGCGGTCCGCAGTAAAGGGTGTGGACCTTGAAGGGTCCAAGAGATGAGGAGTGGACCTTGAATGGTCCAAGATTGGGAGACTGGACCTAGGGCGGTCCACAGTAGAGGGTGTGGACCTTGAAGGGTCCAAGGGATGAGGAGTGGACCTCGGAGGGTCCTAGAAATGGAGAGTGGACCTCGGAGGGTCCTAGAAATGGAGAGCGGACCTCGGAGGGTCCTATAAATGAAGAGCGGACCTCGGAGGGTCCTAGAAATGAAGAGCGGACCTCGAAGGGTCCTAGAAATGAAGAGCGGACCTTGAATGGTCCTAGCGGACCTCGAAGGGTCCTAGAAATGAAGAGCGGACCTCGGAGGGTCCTAGAAATGAGGAGCGGACCTCGGAGGGTCCTAGAAATGAGGAGCGGACCTCGGAGGGTCCTAGAAATGAGGAGCGGACCTCGGAGGGTCCTAGAAATGAGGAGCGGACCTCGGAGGGTCCTAGAAATGAGGAGCGGACCTCGGAGGGTCCTAGAAATGAGGAGCGGACCTCGGAGGGTCCTAGAAATGAGGAGCGGACCTCGAAGGATCCTAGAAATGAGGAGCGGACCTCGGAGGGTCCCAGAAATGAGGAGCGGACCTCGGAGGGTCCCAGAAATGAAGAGCGGGCCTCGAAGGGTCCTAGAAATGAAGAGCGGACCTGGGAGGGTCCTAGAAATGAAGAGCGGACCTGGGAGGGTCCTAGAAATGAAGAGCGGACCTCGGAGGGTCCTAGAAATGAAGAGCGGACCTCGGAGGGTCCTAGAAATGAAGAGCGGACCTCGGAGGGTCCTAGAAATGAAGAGCGGACCTCGGAGGGTCCTAGAAATAAAGAGCGGACCTCGAAGGGTCCTAGAAATGAGGGGCGGACCTCGGAGGGTCCTAGAAATAAAGAGCGGACCTCGAAGGGTCCTAGAAATGAGGGATAGTTAAGCACTTTATTTACAAAAAAGCCCTCTATTTTATAGAACCTACTCTTGGTTGGAAGGGATACCCCTTTTTCGCAACTAACTAAAGGTCCTAAAGTGGTGGATCCTAACGACTAACCGTCTCATATAGACATTTAAGATGATATTTATGGGAAGTACTACAGACCTATGATAAGACAAGATCTTTTAACAAGCACTCGACCTTACATGGCACATCCTTTAAAAGGAAATCAAATTTTTTGTGCTCTTTTCTCTCTATAGATCTTGACTTATCACTGATTCGTAGTGACTCAACATAAAGACCTTATTAATTGTCTACATGAAAAAGCTAGTCAAACCAACAGGTCACAAGGAGTGTATTCTTAGCAAGGTGGGTGACACAAGGGTTAGATTTCAGGCTCCCACCGTGCAGCCGAAGCGCACTGATGAGTGGATGGCCAAGTGAGACTCGGAAGGGAGGCAACATGATCACCACACTTCCCGCACTTTGGCTTCTCCGAAGGGTTAAGGGGTAGCTGTGCAGTGTGACACGGACTCTAGTGGTAGTGTGAGGTAAAAAGTCTAATTCTTTTTAAAGAAAAAAGAGAAAGATTTTTATTTACATGAAATGCATGCATGCAATGCAACAGTTAAGAGTAAAGAAAGTAAAAAGAAAGCAAAATACAACACCACTAAGGAAAACGAAAGTCTGACCCACTTAGTTTGAAAAGATTTCAAAACATATTCCCCAGCAGAGTCGCCACTGTGAATACCCCGTCCCGATGCAACGCGCATTCGGAGGTTTGAAATAGATAATCATATAAAGTCGGATCGAAATAGGATATTCATTTAGTGACACTCGATTTAAACCATATTAAAATATTAGTTTAATTTTGAGAGTCGCCACGCCACTTTGATATAGCCCAAAGCTTTGAAAAAAGGCTAAACAGTTAATTGGGTTCGGGGGTCAAGTTACAACAGAAGAAGAAACGTTATCACTCCTATTGCCCGACGAATCGGTCTTTCTAGCATGTGGGGTGTTGGTTGTGTGCGGTGTTTACAGGAATAGATAGAAGAAACGGGATCATGCATAAGGAGGAGGGGAGAGAAAGAATTTATTGATGATCACACCCTAGAACCTTTGAGTTAGGCCCTCGGAAGGTGCACTAATCAACGTTCATCCTTGGGGGATTGTTGATCATGGGATAATTATAACTAAGGTGGAAGGAAAGAAATAGTTCCTAGATCCATTGGGTTTCTTTGGGCGAAACCTTAGATCATCCTCGGCTATAGCATATTTAAATATATTAAAACAGCCCTAAATCTAGCATATATGACATAAGCAAGAAATAAAGTAATTAAAATATACTAAGCATGCAAACAATAAATCTAGCATAATAATAAAGACAATAATAAAGACAGAAAAAATAAACAGAAGACTTACCTAATGATGGCAAGGCTTTTGGATCGAATCTATGAAGATTCGAAGAACGTTCTTGATAAAATATTTAGACTTAGAAAACTCGAGTTTAGTCTCAAGTTTTCTATGGAGGAAATCTCAAGTTTTGTCTTGAGTTTTCCGTAGAATGATTCTGTGTTTAAAGTGTGAGGCGGAGTGGGGTTTATATAGTGAAAGGAATTGGGGAGGAACGGTTACGAAAGTGATGTGGGAAAACTGAAAGGGTCGATCGGCACTTTTGAGAAGGGTCGATCGACACTAGGGTTAGAGGGTCGATCGGCACTATAAAAAAGGGTCGATCGGCCATACCACGGGTAAAGGGCCGATCGGCACTTCGATCTGGCGTACCTTCCACGCCAACAATGACGGCGCAGGTACGGATGAAGGGTTTGAGGGATTATTAGGGTTTCTCATTAATTAAACCGGGCCAGACATTAAAAATGCTTTTTTTCGGGCCGGGTACTAACACCTCCCCGTAGAGTCAAACAATCCCGCAGCTCTCAGGGCTTCATTCGCCCGTGCTTCGGCTCGGATCTCCTCCCTGCGAGTCTGCAAAAGGGGACCTCTCCCCGCCAGTCTGTCAACTCTGGTCTCGTAGTCAAACAAAGTGTCTCCCGTAATATCTTGAGGGTCAGACCAGGCTTCGGCACTCCTAAGGCAATAGCAACTATGGCAATCGGGCCCTAGAATCGCTCCACGCCTGCTCCCCAAGGCCACTTAGGACTGCCCAACACGCTGCTCATACCAAGCCAGATACTGGGTTGTCAATACGACACTCTCTCGACGTCTAAGGAGCACCACCTGAGGGAAAGCGGAGTACTTCCATACCCTCAGAAAATACAGAAGAACACCTGGAGCTGCCATACAAAGAGGAACTACCTCCGCAGTAGCAAGGTCATCCCAGCCCAACAAAGGCTCTTGCTTCATCCCAAACTGTCGAGAAACATGCGACAGAATATAGAAGGAGGACCAAGACAAACCTGGAACTCTGACAACATAGGACCCTTCCTGTAAGGCCCTCCTAGTCTCGATACCCCAGTGTGGAACCCACCAACGGATCTGATGCGTACCAAGCTGTGCCATCCATCTCTCCCAGGCGGACTGATCCATATCCAACACAAGAGGTCGCCGAGCAAACGACCACGGGCTAAACGACGTCGGAGCCTCGGGCATGGCCTGAAGTCTCTCTCGCAGCCACAAGGTGAGCAAAGCGGGGCTTCCCCCTCTCATGAACCGATCCCCAGTCGCCAGACGGTCGATACCATGAAGAGTCTCCCCCAGCACCAACGGGACAATATCCTCTCCAGCTCTGCAGTGCCCAACCACATCTAGCAAAGCGCCATCGCAAACCCCAAGGGATCTGACCATAAAAAGCGTCGCTATCACGCACAAGGCAAATGCATCCCAAGAGACATCACTCTCATCATCAATCATGAACCGCTCCGGCAGCGCAGAAATGTCAATATGACCCGAATCAAGGATCATGCCCTGCACTTCTCCCAATGAAGTACGAAGAAAGCCTGCAAGCTTCACGCTCACAACAGCACCACCAATCAAAGGAAGCGAGATGGCCTCCACCTCCGGTCCTCCAATCAAAGCCCGAAAATCCTCGAAGGTGGGCACTATCTCGTTGTAGGAGAAACAATACACATGCCTCCTAACATCCCAGAACTTCGCGGCAGCCCGCAACAAATCCCAATCAGGAACCAACTCCTTAAAAGACCAAACCGAGCAAAGTCAAAACCTTACCTCGAAAGCCCGCCTCTGATGCCTCATACGGTGTCGCATCCACATTTTCAGCTGCTCAAGGAAGAGTGCTTGCCGCTCCTGCGAAAGCCTTGGCAAATTTCTTGGAACATACGAAGAATCCATGACAAAAATGGAGGTTCCTAGAGAAAATGGGGAAGAAAGCTCGAAAATGGCTGCAAATGGGGAGTGGGGAAAGTCCAGACATTCGGAAAACTTTTATGTCATCCCCAAAAGCAAAGATGGTCCGTACGGACCTCTTTGCATGCTAGGTCTGTCCGTACAGACCTCTTTGCAACCATGACCCATTTCCCCAGCAAACAGTACAACAACCACTGTCCCCAGCAGGACCTTGCTCCAAACTGCCCAAACACTGGCCAAAGCCATTTCCGACAAGCATACACTACCCACAAACGCACTCTCGGCTCACGTGGCATGCACAAAAAAATAAAAAATTGTAGCAATAATTCCTAGGACAATTCCCGGGAATCACAAAAACGACATTACATCTTAAAATAAAATACTTTTGCCATGCAAATAAATGTGTTTTATTACAGGTACCCATAAATGTCTGTTGCTAAACAAAAAAAAAGGGGATATGGAAATAGGGAAAGTAAATGAATCCTAATCCGACTCCTCAGCATCATCATCACTGACATCCTCAAGCGAGAAGTCGGGCATCCCGGTAAACTCGCCAGTCACGCCCTCATCATCGGAGTACTGAGCCCCCTCCTGAGGCTGGTACTCAAGATACTCAAAAGGATCGAAGCCGAAAAAAGGGTCAAAATAGGCATGCCCTGACGAACCCTCACCCTGTGCATCCGGCGGAGGAAAGAACTGGTGAAGGGTCTGCGACCTCTGAGCTCCCGAGGATGTCCCGGCATCCATGCTATGCCGCCCCCGCGAAGGTCCCTCCTGCTGTGGCTCCGGCTCGGCTCTCGGTGGAGGAACATCTACATAATGCCTCGAAGGCATTGGCTCGTATGCCGGCACGCGTCGCGAAGACCGACAAGACAGCCTCGACGCCATCTTCTTCGCGAAGGACCTCATCGCCACATAACGGCGGGTCAGCATCTAATAGGCCCTCCCCGGGACCTGCACAAGCAAGCAGCCAAAGAAACGCTCAGCAATACAGTCATACTCAACAAAGAAAAAAAAATACAGAAAAGATGCCAAGATGGAAAAGAGTAAGCACACTCACCGGCATATCAGGGTCGACTCGGTAGGCAGCAGGAGCCTACTCAGGGACGGGTACAGACACCCTCCTCCTCGAAGAATCCCCGCGGACATATGTGAAATCCGGCCCAGGCACCGGAACCTCTGGGGGACCCTGCGGACCAGCCTCCCTCTCCCTCGCCAACACCTGTGGCATCCTCAACTTCCTCCTCACGAAGGCCCCATACTCCTCTCGATACAAAACAAACTCATGGGCACTCACGCCGCCCAAATACCTCTCAAACTCCGATACATCCATTTCTCGGGAATCCAACATCCCGAAAGGCGGGTCCCTCGGAGCCAAGGGAAGCATACCAGGGCCATGCTGCCAAAAGACCCTCTCGCCCAAGTACATGACGTCGCAGGTCAGGCCCCGCAGCATCTTCCGCTGCGCCGTCACCACAGGAGCCCCCTCGAACTCATCAGCCTCGTACCGAGCCCAGGGATACAAAGAAAACGCCTCCGGGCTATCTCTCCCCAAATATGCCTGCACCTCCCCATAGGAAATGGTGAGCTTACCCCTGCTGGTCCTCCTCTTCCTCGCCGAGCGTGCCCAGCCTAACATAGCGGGATAGGCCGCTATGGCCCCAGGATCTCTATCCCACGGGAAACACTGAAAGATCTCATAAAACCACACCTGCGACAAAAGCAGAAATGGCTCAGTGCAAGAGAAAACGGAGAAAATGACAGGTTGCTAATCAAAAACAGCAATGAACTCATACCTCCAAAGCAAAGTCAAAACAGGCCAAAGAACTGGCCACACCCCTGCTGAACCGGTCCAAGGAGAAGTAAAGCTCGGCCAGGCCCGCCTCGCCCCAAGCTATGTCACAAACTCCCTCCAAGTCAATCAAGCTCTCCAGCAGAGCAAAAGGAGCCGTCGTCGCATGGTTCGAGAACAAAGTCTCGGAAAGGGCAAACCACAGAAAGGAGCGCGCCAGCTGCTCCGCCGTCACCTGGCCGGTACCCCGACAGTAGGCCCCAATTACTTTTCTGCCCTTATAATCTTTGCCCCTGGCTGTCCAAAGGCCTATTTCAGCAGATTCAATGCAGTTTGGTCCTTAACCCAGAAATTTAACCACCGGCCGTCAGTGTAAGTCCGGACTCCGCCCACTAAACGGCAATTCAACCACCGGCCGTCATTGTAAGTCCGGACTCCGCCCACTAAATGGCAATTCAACCACCGGCCGTCAGTGTAAGCCCGGACTCCGCCCACTAAACGACAATTCAACCCCCAACCATCAGTGTAAGCCCGGAATTCGCCCACTCCAACGGCAATTCAAGCACCGGCCATCAAAGTAAGCCCGAGCTCCTTCCCCAGCAAGTCAAAAAGGAAGTCGTACCAGACTGCATATCCCCAGCACCAGCCGTCATCGTAAGCCCGGACCTCGCCCACTAAACGGTAAAACAAGCGCAAAAGGAGCCAGCACCTCCCAGCACTAATCTCAAGGCACAAAACGCCTCCAAAATACCAAACGGTGAAGCAACCATCGGCCATCAAAGTAAGCCCGAAGTCACCACCTCTGCGGAAAAAAGCCCCTACAAGGCTACGATGATCCCCAACAGATGAACACCGGCAATCAGAGTAAGTCCAACCTTCTCCCCAGCAGATAAAGCACGAGGCATCTACACCTCTCGCAATCAAAGATCAAGGCAGCCATGCCTCCACAACCGCAGCCAGAAGACGATTCAAGTCCTCACGCATGGCAAACCACAGTCAGAAGACGAGTCAAGTCTTCATACATGACACAACTGCAGCCAGAAGACGATTCAAGTCCTCACGCATGGCAAACCGCAGTCAGAAGATGACTCAAGTCTTCATACATGACACAACCGCAGCCAGAAGACGATTCAAGTCCTCACGCATGGCAAACCATAGTCAGAAGACGACTCAAGTCTTCATACATGACACAACTGCAGTCAGAAGACGATTCAAGTCCTCATACATGACATCACTATCTCCAGCCCAGAAGGCTTTAAACCACTCAGTCCGGGAGACTGCATAAATCAGCCAATTTACTATCCCCAGCCCGGAAGGCTTTAAACCACTCGGTTCGGAAGACCGTATAAACCTCCCACATTACTCCAGCCCGGAAGGCTTTAAACCAATCGGTCCAGAAGACCGTATAAACCTCCCAAATCACTATCTCCGGCCCGGAAGGCCTTAAACCACCCGATTCGGAAAATTGTAAAATTTCCATCTCAGGACACCACCACATCCTTACAGTCGACCTCGGCAGTCACAAACCATCTTCTCGTAAGATTACCCATCTTCTAGTAAGATTACACACCCTGGATGCCACCACGTCCTTACCACTGACCTCGGCGGTCACACGATACTTCAGGGCACCACCACGCCCGCATACACTCACAATTTCACGACATCTGAACTACGACCAGGCTTGATTCCCGCCAGGAATACGTAGGAATCCTATCATAGGGTCCAGCCATCGACCTATACGGTCACCCAGGACACCACGTCCACACACAGAGTTTCAGTCAGAGGACATCTCACGTCCTCGTACACAACAACACTCACCCCACACACGAACTACGATCAGGCTTGATTCCCGTCAGGGATACGTAGGAATCCTATCACAGGGTCCAGCCAGTTGACCTAAACGGTCACACAACAGGACACCGCCACGTCCTCTCGCAGACCTACACGGTCACTGCCTCACTCAACACGCGATCCAGATTAGGACCCTTATCTTATCGACGACCCCACTTCCTCCGCAAGTGACGTCGTCGAGGGGCTTCTGTAAGTACCCCAATCTGGATCACCCTCTTCCGAGTACACAGGAAACACCGCTGACTCACAAACGCACTCTCGAAGACCTCTGACACTCAAAACCCTCTCAAAACCCTCAGCCAAACCAAGGGAGGAACTTTTCTGGAATAAAAAGGGACAAAAGGACCTTTTGGGAATTTTCAAAAAATTGGAAAAGCATTTACGGTCCGTACGGACCTCTTTGTTTTAATAATTACTGAATCCTCTTAAAGTCCACAATATTCCCTCAAATCCCGGAGAACATCATTACCCCCCTGCATGGTTGGTCCGTACGGACCTCTTTGCATGCTAAGATGGTCCGTACGGGCCTTATTGCATCTAAAAGCCATCATGGCTGAATCTTCTTCATCATCACATATTCCCTCAAATCGAGGAAAACCAAAATATTAGATTACCAAGGAGGTCTGTACGGACCTCTTTGCAATTTTCTGGCACTATAAATAGAGGGCTCCCCCTCCCTCATTTTCACACAATTTCCTCTTCTCTCCTCTCCCTCTAGCCTTTAGGCTCCCCTCTAAGACCCTTCGGGGCACTCCCGGCCCCTTTCGAATCCTTCCGAGGCCTTCCGAGCCCCCTCGCGGTGCTCCGAAGCCTCCCCGAGTGCTCCCGCGATGCTCCCGCACTGCCCCGAGGCACTCTCGAGGTACTCTGAGGCCCCTCGTGGTACTCTGAGGCCTTGCCTGGTCTTTCCCGAGGCATCCTGGCTCTTTTCGAGTCAAACCGGCTATCCCAAACAACGCCGAACCTCTTCTCGAATCCAACCAACGATTCCAACGCACGCCGAACCTCTGCCCGAATCCAACCAACGATTCCAACGCACGCCGAACCTCTGCCCGAATCCAACCAACGATTCCAACGCACGCCGAAACTCTGTCCGCAGACAACCGAAACCTTTTCCAAAGCAATCCCGGTCCATACCGAAACACTATTCCGACCTCAAACACTATTCCCCTGCGGAAGACAGACACGAACCAACATTGGTAAGGCTTCCTTCCTACACTATTTCAATACATTTCAATAAAGCAGTGTACAATGTACACATCCGACACAACATGCATTTTTAAAAGCACATACACACACACACACAACAGTTAAAGAATGTTAGGGGTATCCGAAAGACTCGTTTTTATGAGGAGACTCGGGTGAGCTCTAAGATTCTAATATTCTCTTCCCGAGGAGTCATCTGACCTCCGAACTCAAAATTTCATCACACAACAAAAACAGTTTATTTTTAAACTGATGCCCTTTTTCAATGTTTTGGGCTTAATAAAAATGGCGTGGCGACTCTACAATGCAAAAACACGGCGAGACACCTCCAACACGAGAAACACAGTGCTGCAAGGCCCTGCGAAAAATGCCAGATGCTGGGGCGCGACCGCGCTGCCTCTCGAATCCGGGCTATTTCAGAAATGTATGGCCATACTCAAGTGATTTGATAGAGATCAAATGCATTTGGATTATCAACATATTCAGAATCGAGAAAGCAATGAACGGAATGAGTTGACATAGACCATGACTCATGTTCAATTGGACATCGTGGACAAAGGGATTATGACATTGGATCTATCAAGGAATCAAGCTTTGATGTTATATTTAATTGGGTGGACATAATGATTTGCTAGAAGTCACTTATGTCTTGTGAGGTTGATGTTTCAACTCACTACCAACATAAAATATAATTCCTTAAGGGTCACACACAAAAGAACGAATTTGATTCAAGCTGAAAATTGGAAATTTGGGTTCTGGCACGACTCGTGACCAGAGGTAACGACTCGTGACCAAGGCTGAGACACGACTTGGTTTTTGTCTCGTTTTGATCAGAACGAGTTGGGGCTCAAGGAACGACTCGTGAGCACGAGTGGAAGCAAAGGGCATGACTCGTGCCAAGGCCAAAATTCGTGTCCGTACAATTTTCCTTGGCTAGGAAGGAATTGGTGTTTTACAACATTTCTACCCTAATTATTAGGGGATTTATATGGGATATAAATACAACCTTGCAGCCATAATTTTCCTACTCTAATATCATATTTCTAGGTTTATGAAACTCTAGATTTTGATTTTGATTTTGAATCAAAAGTCCCAAATTATTCCATAGTTTTGGCTTTGATTATTGAATATTGATTCAATAATCAAGAGGATCATCTAGCAATCCAAAAAGAAGGTGTTCTTGGATTCTTTCGCATGTGGATTACCGATAGAGGGAGGTTGTTTTATCTCCTAAAGCTTGAAGCCTTCCGTTCGTTGATTCATCACAAGGTAAAGAACAAGGTGAAGATCCAAGTTTCTTCAACGGTTCAAAGATTCGAAGGTTGTTCATCGATTCAAATAAGATTTGAATCCAAGATCCGTTTTGAAAGACCAACATAATCTCATTAAGGTATGTAAATTCTATTTCATGGTTTTAACTATTCATGTTTGATGGATTTCAAGGGCTAGGGTTTTGCTGTTATTTCCAAGTCTTCCGCTGCGTTTGTAACCCCAAAACCCAACAGGTATCAGAGCCAGGTTTAGAAGTCAAGGGTAGACGTCTAGACTAAGGGGGAGTGTGCAATAACTGACGACGAGTGTTTGATACAGGGGTTTTTAAAATGGCTGGAAATGGTGATAATCAAAACATGGCTCCAGAAAATGTTGGTAATGTTGGGGCAGGTGGAAATCAGAATGAAGAAATGATGAACTTGTTCAGGGTATTCTTACAAAATATGACAACTCGGGGACAAGCTCAGAATCAACCCGTGGTATGTCCAGGCTATGGGTTAGAAAGGCTGTGAAGATGGTCCCACCAAGTTTCATTGGAGATCCGAATCCGGTAAAAGCTGAAAGATGGCTCGAGGCAATGAATAAGATCTTCTCAGCTATGGAAAGTTCAGATGATTAAAAGGTTAGAAGTGCAGTTTTTAAACTTGAGGGGCCAGCTGAGCATTGGTGGCAAACTTTGAAGGGAAGTTGGGATTGAGATCATACACCTCAGACTTGGGATAATTTTACTCAAAAGTTCAAAGAGCATTTCATTCCAACGGTGACACGTGACAAAAAGGAGATGGAGTTCTTACTTCTAGAGCAGGGAAACATGACAGTGGCTCAGTACTCAGCCATGTTTACTGAGTTGGCTCGTTATTGCACTCATTTGGTACCGGATGAAGAAAGAAGAATTTATCGTTTTGTTAAAGGTTTGAGACTCGAATTCAGGAAGCAGTTGTTGACACAAGACTTCCCAGATTATCAGGCAGCCGTGAATAGGGCTACAGAATTGAGAATGATATCGAGGAACATCGTGGAAGATCGGAAGTTGGTGGGGGAAGCAAGAAAAGGTATCAAGAAAAAGGTTCAGGACAAAGCAGAGGACAAATGCAAAGAGCGCTCATTAAAGGTTATCCAGGAGGACAGCTAAAGTTTTCAGCCCCAGGGAGTGTTCGAGGGGGACATGTTATAGTTCCTTTGACACATCTAGTATCGGGTCAGTATGGGATTGTTTACAACTTTTGCAAGAAAGTTGGGCATACAGAATACAAATGTTGGAGTAAATAGGGCAAGTGCATAGAATGTGGAGCATTGGGTCATTTTAGGAGGAATTGTCCAAAGTTACAATGGGGACAAGCTTCAGGCAGTGGTTAGCAAGGTGGATAATAGAGAAGTGGTGCAAAGAGAGATAGTGAAGGAAAACCAAAAGATAAAGTCCAAGGTCGAGTTTTTGCTTTGGGTAGTGGAGAGGTAGACCCTACGGCAGTTATTAGAGGTATATTACCTGTCTCATGAGTTAAGGTTCATATTCTTATAGATCCCGATTCATCTCATTCATACATAGCATTGCATTTTGCTTTTTCTTTGAATAAGTTGCCTAAGGTTTTGCCATATGTGTTGGAGGTTTCTATTCTTATGGGAGAGTGCCTTGAATCTTCTCTGGTTTATCGTGGTTGTGATGTTGTTATAAGTGGGCACGTATTGCCTGTTGATTTGGTAAAATTACCATTTCGTGATTTTGATGTTATACTTGGCATGGACTAGTTGAGTCATTGTCATGCATCAGTAGATTGTCGTAAGAAGCGAGTCTCATTTTCCATACCTGGTTTGCCTATGTTTGTACTTGATGCGGATAAGTCATTATGTGGTATTCATATCATATCTGCATTAAAGGCACGCAAGTCATTGTCTAAAGGGTGTGAAGGTTATTTGTCATATGTGCTAGACACGAGTAAGGAGTCACCTGAGTTATCACATGTACTTGTTGTAAGTGAGTTTCTAGATATGTTTTCAACAGAGTATTCCATCCCACCAGACAGGGAAGTAGAATTATGTATTGACTTAATGCAGGTACAATGCCAATATCAAAAGCACCTTATAGAATGGCACCGACTGAACTGAAGGAGTTGAAAATTTAGTTGCAAGAGTTATTGGATAGAGGATTTATCCGTCCGAGTGTTTCACTGTGGGGAGCACCAGTACTTTTTGTAAGAAAGAAAGATGGCACTTTACGATTGTGTATTGATTATAGATTGTTGAATCAAGCTACAATCAACAACAAGTATTCTCTTCCTCACATTGATGACTTGTTTGATCAAGTCCAAGGTTCAGTGATATTTTCCAAGCTTGACTTGCATAGTGGGTACCATCAGTTAAAGATCAGACCAGTTGATATATCCAAAACAGATTTCAGGACAATGTATGGCCATTATGAGTTCATTGTTATGCCTTTTGGGTTGACAAATGCACCAGCTGTGTTTATGGATTTGATGAATATAATTTTTAAACCTTACCTGGATAGCTTTGTGGTAGTCTTCATTGATGATATTCTTGTTTATTCAAAGTCCCGAGATGAGAATCATTTGCGAATTGTGTTATCTATTCTTCGTGAGAAACAATTGTTTGCGAAGTTCAGTAAATGTGAATTTTGGCTCGAGAAGATTTCATTTTTGGGTAATGTGGTTTCAAGTACAAGTATTGACGTTGATCCTTGAAAGATTGAGGCCATGGTCAACTGGAAACAACCTACGACAGTGACAGAAGTCCGTAGTTTTCTAGGTTTGGCAGGTTACTACTGAAGATTTATTGAAGGGTTTTCGAAAATTTCAACACCATTGACTAAATTGACTCAAAAAGTTGTATCATTTGTGTTGGATGCAAAGTGTGAAACTAGTTTTGCTGAGCTGAAGAAGAGATTGACTACAGCTTCGATCTTTACCCTACCTGATGGATGCAAGAATTTCATGATATTCAGTGATGCATCAAAGGAAGGTTTGGGTTGTGTTCTTATGCAGAATGGGAAGGTGATAGCGTATGCTTCGAGGAAGTTAACACCGGCAGAGCAGAATTATCCTACCCATGACTTGGAGTTAGCTGCTATTATTTTTACATTGCATAAGTGGAAACATTATCTTTATGGATATAAATTCGAGATTTTTACTGATCACAAGAGTTTGAAGTATTTGTTTACTCAAAAAGAATTGAATAACAAACAGAGGCGATGGTTGGAATTACTGAAAGACTATGATTGTGTTATTTCATTCCATCTGTGAAAAGCTAATGTGGTTGCAGATGCGATTAGCCGAAAGGCTTATTTGTCAATATTGATGTCCCAAGAGTCGCAATGTGAGATGTTGTTTGCGAATGTTCGCGCTATACCTACCTTGTATAGAGATATTAAGGAAGCTCAACAGAATGATTTTGAATTGAAGAAGATTATAGGAAAGTTACAAGATGGAAGGGCCAGGGATTTTGTATTGAATAATGATGGAATTTTAACTTTCAAAGGCAGAATTTGTGTACCATCTTCAAAAGAGATCAAAGGACAAGTCTTAGAGGAAGGCCATAAATCGAGATCTGCGATTCACCCGGGAAGCACGAAAATGTATCAAGATTTGAAGAAGGGTTATTGGTGGAATGGAATGAAGAGAGAAATTGCTGAATTTGTTTTTAAGTGTTTAACTTGCCAACAGATTAAAGCCGAGCATCAAAGACCAGCAGGGTTTTTACAACTGTTGGATATTCCAGAATGGAAGTGGGAAGGTATTGCAATGGATTTTGTGATTGGACTACCTCATACATCGAAGAAGGTTGATGCAATTTGAGTAATAGTGGATAGATTGACCAAGTCAGCTCACTTTTTGCCAATGTCAATGAAGTATTCGATGGAGAAGTTAGCACAAATGTATATACGAGAGATTGTTCGACTTCATGGAGTACCAGTCAACATTGTATCAGATAGGGATCCAAGATTTACATCGCGATTTTGGAAGACTTTGCATGAGGCTTTGGGTTCAAAGCTGAGTTTCAGTACGGTGTATCATCCTCAGACATATGGACAGACAGAGAGGACTATCCAGATTCTTGAGGATATGTTGCGTTTGTGTGTGATGGATTTTCATTCATCTTGGGAAGTTCATTTACCTCTATTTGAGTTTGCGTATAATAACAGTCATCAGTACATGAAATTACCCGGATCCGAGAGGCACGCGGGGTGCCCCGGCATCTGGCATCGGTCAGTCAGGACTGCGTGTTTGCTGCGTTTCGTTGCTTGTAGAGTCGCCACGGCATTTTGATTTAGCCCAAAACATTGAAAAAAGGCATCAGTTTAAAAACTGTTATTGTGTGATGAGATTTTTGAGCTTGGAGGTCTGGTTATGCCTCGGGAAAAGATTGTTAGAGCTCACCAGAGTTGCCTCGTAAAAATGAGTATTGCGGTACCCCTTCTTTCTTTAAATGTTGTGTGTGTGTGTGTATGTGCTTTTAAAAATGCATGCGGTATCTGATGTCTATATTGTACACTACATATTGAAATGTATTGAAATAGTGTAGGAAGGAAGCCTTACCAATGTTGGTTCGTGTCTGTCTTCCGTTGGGGAATAGTGTTTGAGTGTTGAATAGTGTTCCGGGACGGACCGGGATGGCGTCGGGATGTGCCGATTGTCTACGAACAGAGCTTCGGCGTGCCTCAGGATTGTTAGGTATGCACTCGGGCAGAGTTTCGGCGTGCATTGGGATCGTCGGTTGTACTCAGCCAGAGTTTCGTCGTGCGTCGGGATCGTCGATTATACTCGGGCAGAGTTTCGGCGTGTGTTGGAATCGTCAGTTGTGCTCGAAAAGGGCCGGGACACCTCGGGATGGACCGAAATGCCTCGAGATGGATTGGCAGGGCATCGGGATGGATTGACAAGGCTTTGAAATGCCTCGAGAGTGCCTTGGGGCAGCTCGGGAGCATTTCAGGAGCGCTCGACAGTGCTCAGCAGAGCTTCGGAGTACCATGAGGGGCCTCGGAATGCTCCGGAGGGAACCGAAAAGGACCGGGATTGCCCCGAAGGGTCTTAGAAGGCTGCCTGAAGGCTGGGGGAGAGGGAGAGAAGAGGAGGTATGTGAAAAATGAGAGGGGGGGGTAAATGAACGCTCACCAAAAATTTTATGAAAATTTAGAGAGTCGCCACGCCGTTTTAAAGGAAACATTGAAAACCTTTTTGAAAAGAGAAAACGGGTTCGGGGTCAGATTATGTGTTGGGAAGAACCGAGAGTTCACCCAACATGCCTCGTAAATGAGTCTTTCTATGTTCAACATCCAAAATCATTCAATGAGAGTGTGCAAATGTGTGAGACAAAATATGTGATAAAATGCATTTTAATGCTTTGTTTTATTGATCAACGAAAGAGAATACATCTTGTGAGCCAATTAATACGGGAGGCCACATCCCAATTACATTGCTGAGAATAGGTTACACTTGAAAATGAAGCTGCTGCAGAGTGGCAACTTATGTCGCACGACTCAGGACATGGCTTGGCCAGCTCTGTCGCGTGACACAACGTGCCATCTGCAGTGGCTTTTACAACAGATCGAATACAGATGAAATAAAGGAATTAGAAGATCAAATTACATCAGGGATCTAAACAAAGAACACACGAATCAACAATCCAGTCATACAAGTGGGTGTAGTTATGGAGAGATCCACACTCCCTTTATGAACAAGTCTCAATTACACCTAATTAACTCATAAGCATGAAATAATATGAAACAATGCAACTTAAACAGAGAGATGGCGATTGCAACTTGATAATTAGAGCAGATGGAGCTTAATTATCAAGTTGTGAATAGAAATTGAATATGAATTGTACAAAGAGCAAATATAAGAGAGAGAAGGAGGGAGGGAGTTGTTACCCTTGTAGATCCACAATCTCTACACCAAGTTAGGTGTAGGGATCTTCAAATCAGCTGCAGATGATGGATTTGAATCCTCAAATTCAGAGTAGCTTTGGATCTTCAATTTGTATGAAGTGTATGAGAGTAGATGGGTGAATTGTGTATGAGAGATGAGGGAATTGAAGGGAATTGGTGTGTGTTGTGTGTGTTTGAGGAGAGAGAGAGAGGTTTCTGGGCATATTTTGGCAGAGTTACCTTAGGGAGGCCGGAAGGGATCCAGAAATGAGAGGGGGAGGGTCTATTTTATAGCTGCTGATGAGTGGCAAGTTTAGTCGCACGACCTTGCGTTGTGGTTTTCCTTGGCTCGTTGTGTCGCACGACTTGACAAGCCCGTTAACCATTTCTGGGTCCAACAACCTGTTCTGGAATATTCTGGGATAATTCCTTAAAGGTCCAAAACAAATAATTCCATGTAGGTCCTTTTGCCTGGAAAAAATACTTAAAAGTACTTCCTTCGCAAGAAACTTATAAAAAGTTTTGGAAGTTTCAGAATGGACCGGAAATTTACCAAAATTCCCCTAGTGCAATTTTATTACATTAAAAGGCACTTATAAAGGGTCGCGAATTGGATTGGGATACTTACAGAGCCCCTCGACAACGTCACTTATGGAAGAAGTGAGGTTGTCGATAAGAAAGATCCCAAGCCCAATGAGCGGCTGGTGGGAAAGATAGACCAGAGTGGTCAAATTGCCGGACCTGCTGGGGGTATGGAAATGACAGAAAATGACTGATGAGGTTGGATGGCTGGACCTTTTTGGAAAAGGATTCCTACGTATCCCTAAAAGGGTGGAATCAAGCCAGATCGTAGTTTGAGAAGAAGTGAGCAACTTGGTGCAGGGGCCACATCCCGAAGAGAGACCGAAGTGGTCAAATGGCTGGACCTTTGGAGAGAGGATTCCTACGTGTCCCTAGGAGGGAATCAAGCTGGATTGTAGTTCGGAGAAGAAGTGAGCCACTTGGTGCGGGGGGCCACATCCCGAAGAGAGACCGAAGTGGTCAAATGGCTGGACCTTTGGAGAAAGGATTCCTACGTATTCGTAGGAGAGAATCAAGCTGGATCGTAGTTCGAAGAAGTGAGAACTTATGGTGCCTCAAACCAAAGGAAGACCAAAGCGGTCAAATGGCTGGACCTTTGGATAAAGGATTCCTATGTGTCCCTAGGAGGGAATCAAGCTGGATCGTTGTTCGAGGAAGTGAGAACGTGTGATCGAGAGAATGTACGGCTGCCTCGGAATGAGGACGTATAGCCAATGGAATGTGTGGCTGCCTCGGAGCGAGGACGTGTAGCCAATGGAATTTGTGGCTGCCTCGGAGCGAGGACGTGTAGCCAATGGAAAGTGTGGCTGCCTCGGAGCGAGGACGTGTAGCCAATGGAAAGTGTGGCTGCCTCGGAGCAAGGATGTGTAGCCAATGGAAAGTGTGGCTGCCTGGGAGCAAGGACATGTAGCCAAGAGAATGTGTTGCTGCCTCGGAGTGAGGACGTGTAGCCAATGGAAAGTGTGGCTGCCTCGGAGCGAGGACGTGTAGCCAATGGAAAGTGTGGCTTCCTCGGAGCGAGGACGTGTAGCCAAGAGAATGTGTGGCTACCTCAGAGCGAGGACGTGTAGCCAATGGAAAGTCTGGCTGCCTCGGAGCGAGGACGTGTAGCCAATGGAAAGTGTGGCTGCCTCGAAGCAAGGACGTGTAGCCAAGAGAATGTAGTGAGAACTAAGGTGTCTCGACCCGTAAAGAGATATGTAATACAAATATGATGATTTGTAGCTTGAAAGAGATATGCGTTCGTACCTGTGCTGTGCTTACCTGTAGCTGCCGGAAGGACTGAGGCCAGGACTGATGATGATGAAGAGCTGTTGGTTTGCCATGCAAGGGACGGTTTTTGTTGATGACGTGCCGGTACCAATGGGCTTTGATGAAGATGTGCCGGTGCAAACCCCTTTGATGAAGATGTGCCAGTGCAGACGGGCTTTGATGATGATTTGCTGTGCGAAACGGGCTTTGAAGATGTGTCGGTGCAAATGGGCTTTGATGAAGATGTGCCGGTGCATACGGGCTTTGATGAAGACGTGCCGGTGCAAACGGGCTTTGATGTAAACGAGCTTTGATGAAGATGTGCCGGTGCAGAAGGGCTTTGATGAAGATGTGCCGGTGCAGACGGGCTTTGATGAAGACGTGCCGATGCAGATGGGCTTTGATGAAGATGTGCCGGTGCAGACGGGCTTTGATGAAGATGTACCGGTGCAAACAGGCTTTGATGAAGATGTGCTGGTGCAGACGGGCTTTGATTTAATGGTTTACCGATGAGGATGGGCTTTTGATGATGAGAGGGACGGACCCGAGAATTTTGTAAAGAGAGGGACGGACTCGAGAATTTTTTGACAAGAAAGGGACGGACCCGATGATTTTTTATGAAGAGAGGGATGGACCCGATGATTTTGATGAAAAGAGGGACGAACCCGATGATTTTGATGAAGAGAGGGACGGACCCAAGGATTTTGATGAAGAGTGGGACGAACCCGAGGATTCTTTGACTTGAGGGACGGACTCGATGATTTTGATGAAGAGAGGGACCGACCCGATGATTTTGATGAAGAGAGGGATGGACTCGAGGATTCTTTAACTTTAGGGACGGACCTGATGATTCTTTGACTTGAGGGACGGACCCGATGATTTTGATGAAGAGAGGAACGGACCCAATGATTTTGATGAAGAGAGGGACAAACCCGATGATTTTGATGAAGAGAGGGACGGACCTGAGGATTCTTTGACTTGAGGGACGGACCCGATGATTTTGATGATGATCTGCCGATGAGAACGGGCTTTTGATGAAGATGCTCCGTCCAACACGGGATTTTTGATGATTGTCAAATCAGATGAACTTTGCTGTCGCTGAGACTGATGAGCACTATAGCTTGGAGATTGAGGCAGCTGAAACTCTTTTTGACTAGCACTGCCTGGAGACTGAGGCAGCTAAAGCTCTTTCAGACAATGCTGATAAGTCTGAAGAAGATGAGACTGATGAAGATGATGAAGGCAGAACATGCTACCTGCAGAATTTGAAATCGTTGTCCAGATTTTGATTTGAGGAGCAATCCCCATGATCAGATTGTGATCATTTGATTATTGTACCCTGTGGGGGGAAACACAACACTCTAGGCACTTTGCATTAATTTGAACTCAATTATTGTTAATCTTATGCATTATTAATCTTGATGCACGAGTCCATCTCGGCTGGGGATGAAAATGGAGTGAGAATTTTGCATGGCTTGATGAGTTGATATGTATGTAGAAATTGTGCTATGTTGGATTTATGATGGATTGACTGTGTATATATGATGATGAATGGGTTGTGAACCCTCTGCCATGAATTTGAGAAGTGTATGGGTGATGATTGAGGAATGTATGGATGACATGGTGCAGCCTAGGCAAGTCGGGGCGTGCCCTGAGAGTACAGATTGCAGCAGTTGAGCAGATGATTGACAAGAACAAAGTGTGTCGCGCACCCAAAACGGTAAGCAACAGAGGAAGTGCAGAGGATGCCCTGGTTTTGAAGAGATGACTAGGCGAAGCCCCGATCTTGAGGAGGTGACTTGGCGAAGCCCCAGTTGATAAAGCAAAGCAATCCCGAAGTGAATCCAATAAGGAGCAAATCCATCATGTAGCAAAGTGAATACAGAGGATACCCTGGCAAAAATACTGATACGGGAGATCATGAGAGAATAGCTTAGCAAAGCCCCATCTTGAAGAGCTGATGCAACCCTATTGCAGATAAAATCATCATGTGGCCAAGGAGGCATCCATTTTTCGGACCTTAGTCAATCAGTCATTGGACAAGACTCAGAAATGTATACGTGCAGGGGCACATCTTTTGAAAAGTGGGAATGAATCCCGATTTTGTGTAACACACTCGCTTTGGGTTTGACTCTTTTGAGAGAGTATAAGCATAACAAGGTGTGGAAAAGTGTATGGAAGCCCCTGCTGACAGAAAGACAGTGTTTGGCTCTATTTTCCTATGATGTAGAAAAAGAAGACTTGTCAAGACATTTGAAAACTTGTCTTATTCATGATGATCACAAGGCCGCTTAAAACCCTTTATTGATGTTCGGGTTATTCAACCACTAAGCTTGATATGAACAAATATTTTGATTAATCATGAGGAGAAAACCAACTGATATCGAGAATCAGATTTGGAAAGATGGAAAGAGAGTCTGTGTATAGGGACGGCCCTTGATGAGACCAGATTTTTTGAGATTTGAATGTGTTTCTGACCGGACAATTTTTGGTTGCCTACGTTCCCCTCATGGTGAGGAGCTCAGGTCGCCGTAGTTCGGGCAAGTCTCGATTGAAAAGAGAAGGAATATGGAGATTCAAGATTTTGAGAACCTTTGAGGATTTTGAGGATTTTTCTCGAGAATTAGAATTGAAGAACAGGTCCCCTTGGAGTGTCAATGAAAGACACGGATGCGAAGCCCCAGTGAGGCATTCACGGAAAGTGTTTTGTGGAGAAGAAATGACATATGCTCACGTGAAATACCAAATTGGATTTGAATTTGCACAATCTTTAATTGAGGGTCTTGGACCAAGGCGGATTAGATTCCAACTTAAGCAAGCGATGAAGCATTAATCTGATTTAGATCTCGATGAGATTAGAATGAAACTGCTATCCGGTAGGAACTGTAGCTGGATTTCAAGGCTTCGATCGACCATCGGGTGATTTGGAAAATTGTTTGTATCATGACCTCTTAAGATGAGAGGTCGGCTGGGCCTTTTACTGACTGAACCTCTAAAGATGAGAGGTTGGCTTTCAAGGATGTGTTTGGGATTTCTATGGCAAGGAAGATTGATTGCATTTTCACTGCATCTAAAGATGAGAAGTCAAAATTGGCTTTGGCCGAAGGCAAGGGTAATGATAATGGGAATATCCTCTAAAAATGAGAGGATGACTTGGGATTGCTTGGAGGTAATGGGAATATCCTCTAAAAGCGAGGGGATGGTTTGGAATTGGTTTGTGGATGTTGGTGAGAGGAAATCCAAGATATCGAGAACTTTTTGTGAACTTGCGAGAATTCAGGCTCCTTTTGAATATTGGAGAGCTTCTTGAGAAGTCGAGGACTTTTGCTGAAATGGGAGGATTCAACCTCCTTTTGATAATTGGAAAGGCCTCTTGAGAATTTGAGGACTTTTTTGCTGACATTGTGAGGATTTAAAATCCTTCTTTTGAGAATTTGGAAGGCCTCTTGAGGAGTTGAGGAATATAATTGTCCTTGCTTCATGATTTGAGTATTTTGTGCACCGCTGATTCTCGAAGCTAACTTCTTGGCATTGGTTGGACTTCTCTCAGCAAGGAACAAATATGATGGCTAAACAGGGTTTCAAAACCTACCGATCTTGAAATGAAAGAGTATTTTTTAGTGAGGGTGAGGTAATGACTTCCCTAGGGTGAAAGGTTTCAACCGCAATCCTTACCAGATGACCTAAATGAGATTAAGGCTTTATTGCTTGCTTAAGCTTAATTGATAAAGATTCATGCAAATTCATTGAGCAACGAAATGATGAGTATGATGAAAGGGATGTGAGCATATGAGATGCAAAATGGGGAGTTGATGAGCCCCAATTTGAGAAGGATAGCAACTGATTTTCTCACTCCGACTAATTTAAATATTAATCATTTCAAGGAATTAGTGATTGAGCAGCACGAGCGATCATGTAGAATAAGACCATTTCAATTAAGTGTAATGTGGGTGTGCAAGTGATGTCTCGAGTCTAGCAAGAAGAGAAACAAAGACTTTTATTATTGAAAGAGAAAGACTGGTCCAACTTGGACTTAACAGACTCGATACTCAAATGGGACGTTCTAGATCCTACGAAGACTGATTGACTACATCAACTTCGGACGGGCGAGAAACTCCAGACTGGCTAGCCACCACATTTTTTGCACCCGACATCTCGGATTCTGAACTAGATAAAGATCACTCAGACACTTGAACTGCCTTCACCTCGGGAATACGAACCAAACGAGCGCCGAGGATCGGAACACGCACCCAACTTGCCGTAGACTGCATAGGTGGATATGGGTTGATAAGGTGGTAGAGGAAAGAACTTTGGGAATGTATGGGAGAGGGAAGAATATGGAAGGAGATGGACCCATGCAAGCATTTTATTTGTGTGCAAGTAGAAAACAGTGTCTTTTAAGTTCTAGGAACGGTTGGAAAAGGGTAAGCCTTTATTCACGCAATCTAAACCTCGGGGGAACCTAGGGACACACCATTCAAAATATACCGAATGTATTGATTAAAAATTAACGATAGGCAATAATACCTAAATAAAACCGAAGCATTTATGAAACAGACAAGCAGTCCAAATTTCTGGAGAAATTTGGGCAGCATGACGGGTATTCCTGAAGAAATTCAAGGAAAAATCCGGCATGACCTCTCGTCAGTGCACGTTGACAAAGCGACATGATCTCTCGTTAGAACATATCGTGAGAGCGACATGTCCATACGCGAAACCATGTTGCAATGGCAACATGCCCACACGTGCTAGGTTTTGGGATAGGTATGAAAGTCTATTATTAGTTTTGCAACAATTCATTTTAGTACATTTTGAAAATGTTGTGTCAAAAACCAATAGTTGGGTAAGTTGAAAGTGTGGTTCCACCTATGATGCACTAGGGGAAAAGGATTTATATTAGGCTCTCAAGCGTAGGCGACATACATCACCGTCCGCGATGCCGTCAATCGCACCAAATGGGCTCTAGATCTAGTGACGTAGTGTGCGTGTGACTAGATTCCTTTATTTGTGAAAATGATTTTTTTATTTGGAAAAGGGGGATAAAGGGAAAACCACGCACACACCCCATATAGTATAATAATCAAATGATCATGAATTGATCATGGGATAGCCCCACAATCACAACCTGAACTTGAAACTAAAACCTACAGAGTGGCAAATGTTGTCACGCGACACAGGACTGATGAGGCCAGTTCTGTCGCGTGACAAAAGAAGCCAAGTTCCCAGAATTTGAACAAAGGCATAACCAGCCCCAACCTCCAAGCAAATGCCACAGCTCAACATCAATCCTCAGCAGAACAAAACAGGAAGCAAACAGAATCCCAAGGTAACAAAGCAAGCAAAGCATTTAAGCACATAGAATATCACACAACAAAAGCACACAACAAATGAAGGAGAAAGATGTTGAACATAAATGAAAGTTTGACCCACTTTTGAAAACAGGCTTTTCCCCAGCAGAGTCGCCCCTGAATGAACGCTCGCCGAAAATTTTATGAAAATTGAGAGAGTCGCCACGCCGTTTTAAAGGAAACATTGAAAACCTTTTTGAAAAGATAAAATGGGTTCGAGGGTCAGATTACGTGTTGGGAAGAACTGAGAGTTTACCCAACACGCCTCGTAAATGAGTCTTTCTATGTTCAACATCCAAAAACATTCAATGAGTGTGTGCAAATGTGTGAGACAAAATATGTGATAAAATGCATTTTAATTCTTTGTTCTATTGATCAATGAAAGAGATTACATCTTGTGAGCCAATTAATATTGGAGGCCACATCCCAATTACATTGCTGAGAACAGGTTACACTTGAAAATGAAGCTGCTGCAGAGTGGCAACTTATGTCGCACGACTCAAGACATGGCTTGGCCAGTTCTGTCGCGTGACACAACGTGCCATCTGTAGTGGCTTTTACAACAGATCGAATACAAATGAAATAAAGGAATTAGAGGATCAAATTACATCAGGGAACTAAACAGAGAACACACGAATCAACAATACAGTCATACAAGTGGGTGTGGATATGGAGAGATCCACACTCCCTTGATGAACAAGTCTCAATTACACCTAATTAACTCATAAGCATGAAATAATATGAAAAATGCAACTTAAACAGAGAGATGGTGATTGCAACTTGATAATTAGAGCAGATGGAGCTTAATTATCAAGTTGTGAATAGAAATTGAATATGAATTGTGCAAAGAGCAAATATAAGAGAGAGAAGGAGGGAGGGAGTTGTTACCCTTGTAGATCCACAATCTCTACACCAAGTTAGGTGTAGGGATCTTCAAATCAGCTGCAGATGATGGATTTGAATCCTCAAATTCAGAGTAGCTTTGGATCTTCAATTGGTATGAAGTGTATGAGAGTAGTTGGGTGAATTGTGTATGAGAGATGAGGGAATTGAAGGGAATTGGTGTGTGTTGTGTGCGTTTTAGGAAAGAGAGAGGTTTCTGGGCATATTTTGGCAAAGTGACCTTAGGGAGGCCAAAAGGGATCCAAAAATGAGAGGGGGAGGGTCTATTTTATAGCTGCTGATGAGTGGCAAGTTTAGTCGCATGACCTTGCGTTGTGGTTTTCCTTGGCTCGTTGTGTCGCACGACTTGACAAGCCCGTTAACCTTTCTGGCACCAACAACCTGTTCTGGAACATTCCAGGATAATTCCTTAAAGGTCGAAAACAAATAATTCCCTGTAGGTCCTTCTTGCCCGGAAAAATACTTAAAAGTACTTTCTTCGCAAGAAACTTATAAAAAGTTTCGGAAGTTTCGGAATGGATCGGAAATTTACCAAAATGCCCCTAGTGCAATTTTATTACATTAAAAGGCACTTATAAAGGGTCTCGAATTGGATTGGGGTACTTACAGGGAGGCCTCTATTTATAGGGTCCAGATTATAGCAAGCTTTGTCGCCCGACACTGTCAGCCATTACCAGTTTTTTGGTTTTTCTGGATTTAAGGGAATATTGTGGACTTTAATGGGATTTTGTAATAATTATGTCTCTTGGCATAGTGTGTCGCACAACACAACCTACCACTTCCCTATTTTCCTAAATTCTTAAGAAGTCTTTTTGCCTTGTTTTATCCCAGAAAAGCCTCTGGGTGCAAAATGGTCCATATGGACCTTTATACAGGCTGACTATTTTATTATTTTTGTAATTTCGAGTTAGTTCTCGTCGAGAGCTTTCCAACCATATATGGCAAGTCTCAATCGGAGTTCGTATGAAGGAGTTATGACCTCCGAAAGTTTGCCCTTGGTTTTTTCCGTATGCTTGGATAGAGAGCGATCCAGATTGGGGTACTTACAGAAGCCCCTCGATGACGTCACTTATGAAGGAAGTGGGGTCATCGATAAGATAAGGGTCCTGATCTCGATTGCTTGCTGGGAGAGAGAAGATGACCAGGTTGGTCGGACGACTGGACCCTTTGATAGGATTCCTACGTATCCCTGAGTGGGAATCAAGCCAATCGGAGTTCGTGTGTGGGGGAAGTGCGTGGACGTGGTGGTGTCATGTGGGTGACCATTTAGGTCGGTTGTGAAGACGTGGTGGTGTCTTCCTGTGTGACTATTTAGGTCGGTTGGCTGGACCCTTTGTTAGAATTCCTACGTATCCCTAGCGGGAATCAAGCCTGATCGTAGTTCAGAGGTCGTGTAATCGTGAGTTTATGCGGGCGTGGTGGTGCCCTGAGGTGATGTGACCGCTAAGGTCAACTGTGAGGGCGTGGTGGTTTCCTAAGGTGATGTGACCGCTAAGGTCGACTGTGAGGATGTGGTGGTATCCTAAGGTGACCGTTTAGGTCGGTTGGCTGGACCCTTTGATAGGATTCCTACGTATCCCAAGTGGAAATCAAGCCTGATCGTAGTTCGCGTGTGAGGTGATCTTAAGAGAAGGTGAGTAATCTCCTAAAAAGGTGGGTAATCTCACAAAAAGATGGGTAATCTCACGAAAAGATGGATAATCTCACTAAAAGATGGGTAATCTCACAAAAAGATGGGTAATCTCACGAAAAGATGGGTAATCTCACTAAAAGATGGGTTGTGGTGTAGGAGGACGTGTTATGTCCTCTGGTTGTGTTGTTATGAGGACGATGCTTTGGAAATTTATATGGTCTTCCGGACCGGGTAATTTAAAGCCTTTCGTGCTACGGATAGTGATTTGGGGAAATTTATATGGTCTTCCGGACCGGGTAATAAAAGCCTTCCGGGCTACGGATAATGATTTGGGTAATTTATGCGGTCTTCCGGACCGGGTTGTTTAAAGCCTTCCGGGCTACGGATAATGATTTGGGGAATTTATATGGTCTTCCGAATCGGGTAATTTAAAGCCTTCCGGGCTACTGATAATGATTTGGTGAAATTGTGAGTGTGGAGGCATTTGCGCCTTGGGATTCATGTTCTGAAGGCGTTTGTGCCTTGGGGTTCAGGCTTATGATGATGGCCGGTGCTGGGGATATATATTTCCGTAAGATCTTACATTGATGGCCATTTTGACTTTTATATTTTGCATTTTGAAGGCGTTTGGGCCTTGGGGTTTGTTTTGCCGTTTAGTGGGAAAGATCCGAACTTACGATGATGGTCGGGAAAGGCAAGAAGTATCTAATTTGAGTTTCTTTGAAGGTGTCTACACCCTAAGTGAGACTGTTTGGGGGTGTCTACCCTATGTGAGACTGTTTGGGGGTGTCTACCCTATGTTGAGTTTTATGGCGTCTGGACCTAAATTGTGACCTAGTTCAGGAGTATGACCCTAAGTTGAGACTATTCTAAGGCGTCTGGACCTAAGTTGCGACCTAGTTCAGGAGTATGACCCTAAGTTGAGACTATTCTAAGGCGTGTGGACCTAAATTGCGACCTAGTTCAGGAGTATGACCCTACGTTGAGACTATTCTAAGGCGTCTGGACCTAAATTGCGACCTAGTTCAGGAGTATGACCCTAAGTTGAGAATATTCTAAGGCGCCTGGACCTAAGTTGAGTTTGATGGTGTATTTTGTGAGTCATGTAAGAACTTTGTTTGTGGGAATTTTTAGAAAGAAATCATGCAGTGCTGGGATTCTTCATTTATGTAGCATTTATTATAACTATGTCTTGCATTTGAAGTTCATTGACGTACCTTTATAGTGTTTACCTGCAGGAGGAGGCACCTTTGTGATGAGGAAGTTGAGGACGTGGTATGCCTCTGACGGAGATAATGAGGACGTGGGGCACCTCTGAACGAGATAGTTATGATGTGGTGCCGCCTCTGGCTGAGATGATGAGGATGTGGTGGCGCCTCTGGCTGAGATGATGAAGTGTTTGAGGATGTGTGGTGCCTTTGACCGAGTTGTTGAAATGTTGAGGGCGAGGTGGCGCCTCTGTCTGAACTTGGGGAGAGGGCGAGGTAGCGCCTCTATCTTAACTTGCGGTGAGGGCGAGGTGGCGCCTCTGTCTGAACTTGCGGTGAGGGTGAGGTTACGCCTCTGTCTGAACTTGCGGTGAGGGCGAGGTGGTGCCTCTGTCTGAACTTACGGTGAGGGCAAGATGGCGCCTCTGTCTGAACTTGTGGTGAGGGTGAGGTGGCGCCTCTGTCTGAGTTGTTGAAATGTTTGAGGACGTGGGGCGCCTCAGGTACTGGACAAGGAGAGGAGGGATGGCTCGTCTGCTCTTTCCTTCTTTGTTCTGACTTCTGCGGACGTTTTAAAGTATTCTATCGAGGAAGGTGCTGAGTTCACCGAGGATGATGAGGTGGCTGGCGGAGGCACCGAGATGCCGGAGTCTTACCAGGCAGTGGTGCCGATGACTTAGAGTAGGATTCTCTTCTTTTGTTTCTTTTCTTTTCTGTACACTATCTGCTTTTTCGTTGCGGGCATGGTGTTATGAGATCTTTCGGTGCCAGCCGTGGGACTGGGTGGATGAGGCCATTGTTTGGTTATCCTGCCATGTTGTTCTGGGCTCATTCTTTTAGGAAGAGGAGGACGGGAGAGGGACAGTCTGGAGGGGTTTCCGCTGTACCCTTGGACTCAATATGATGAGGATGGGCTGGAGGGTGCCCCCTGGTTGATGCGGCAGTGGAGGCTTCTGCAGGGTCTTACTTGTGACTCCCTGTACTTGGGGGAGAGGTTATTCTGGCAGCATAGCGCATGTGCTCCTCCTATAGCTTCGAGGGATCTGCCCTTCTATATGATGAGTCCTCTTGATGTGGACGTGCTGGAGTATGAGAGGTACCGGGCCGGCGTGAGTGACGAGGAGTTCGTCCTAGAGGGCGAAGAGTATGCAGCCTTTGTCAGGCGAAAGCTGAGGACGCCACATGTGTTGGCGAGGGAAAGACAGACTGGCTCGTCATGTCCTCCAGATGTCCTAGTGCCTGAGACGGATTTCACGTATGTTCGTGGGGGCTCTTCGAGGAGGAGGGTGACGGTGACCGTCCCCGAGCATGGTCCTGCTGCTTATCGGGTTGACTCGAATGCTCCGGTGAGTGTGAATACTCTTTTCTATCTTGGCATCTTTTCTGTATTTTTTTCTTTTGTCGAGTATGATTTGATATCCCTTTGGCTGAGCTTCTCTTTGGTTGTTTGCTTGCGCAGGTCTCAGGGCCGTCCTTTGATACGCTGACCCGTCTGTTTGTGGGGATGAAGTCTTTTGCAAGGAAGCTCACGGGGAAGATGTCTTGCAGGTCTTCGTGGCACGCGGCGGCGTTCGAGCCAGTGTCTTTGAGGAGGTCTGTGGATACTCCTTCTTCGATGGCGGAGCCAGGGTCACAGCCAGAGGTGCCGGTTCGGGAACAACACAAATTTAGATGTCGGGACGCCTTCGGGGGCTCAGAGGCCGCAGACCCTTATCAGTTCTTTCCTCTGCCGGAGGTACAGGGTGAGGGTTCGTCCTCGCATCCCTTCTTTGATCCTTTCATTTAGTTTGACCCTTCGGAGTTTTTTGAGTACCCGCACGAGGAGGGGGTGCCGTATTCTGATGACGAGGATGTGACTGCCGAGTTTTTCGAGATGCCGGATTTCTCGTTTGTGGAGGATGATGATGAGTCGGATTAGGGCTCTTTTGCTTTCCCTCTTTTCGTTGTTTTTTTTTTGTAGAGCAACATACATTTTGTACCTGTAATAAAACACTTGTATTTGCATAGCAAAGTATTTTATTTTAAGATGTAATGCCGTATTTGTGATTCCCGGGATTGACCTAGGAATTGTTGCTATCTTATTATTATTTTTGTGCATGTCACATGAGCTGGGAATGCATTTATGGTTAGTGGAGGCTGAGGCAGCTTTAGAAGGTTTTCTGAGCAGTTGGGGGCTGAAGCAGCTTTGACAGTTTCATGAGTGACGGCGGGAGTGATGTCTCCTGGGACACGTTCGCTTTGTGCTTGAAAACCACTCTTTTCGGGGTTATCTACCTCAGGATATGTGACGGTGCTCTGTTGGATGTGGCAGGCCATTGTCGGGCGGGCGAGGATATCGTTCCTTTGGTTCTGGGGGAAACCTTCCACGGTGTAGATCGTCTGGTGATGAGGGACCGATTCATGCGGGGGAAAGCCCCTGCTTTGCTTGCTTTATGGTTGCGAGAGAGACTCGAAGCTATGACATTTCCTCTGACACCCTTCATTCTGTGGACGTTTGCTCAGGGACCCCTTGTCTTGGATATGGATCAATCCACTTGGGAGAGGTGGATGGTTTGACTTGGCACGCGTCACCTTCGTTGGTGGGTTCCTAATTGGGGAAATGAAACTAGGAGGGCCTGTCAGGAAGGTTCCTATGTTGTCAGAGTTTCGTGTTTGTTTGGTCCTCTTTCTATGTTCCATCGCTTGTTTCTAGGCAGTTCGGGATGAGGCAGGAGCCTTTGCTGGGATGGAAAGGCATTGCCACTATGGAGGTAGCCTCTTTTTGCATGACAGATCCAGATGCCTTTCTATATATTCTAAGGATATGGAAGTTTGCTGCTTTTCCTCTTGGGGTACCTCTTAGGGAGGGTGTTGTCCTGACTACTGAGTACTTGGGCTGGCTCAGCCGATTCTGGGGAGCAGGCGCGAGGCAATTCCGGGGCAAGATTGCCATTTCAGTTACGACCTTAGGAGTGCAAAAGCTTGGGTTAACCCTTAGGGTGTCACAGGAGACGCTGTGTTTGACTATGAGACTAGCGGCGACAAACTGGAGGGGAGAGGTCCCCTTTTGCAGACTCGCAGGGAGGAGATCCGAGCCGAGGCACGGGCGAATGAAGCTTTGAGAGCGGCTGGATTATTTGACATGACTGAAAGGACTCCTGACTTTGGAAGGAGGGAGACAGAACTCGCTCATGTGGAATGAAAGAAGACTCGTCGGGGACGAGGAATGAAAGGGAAGAATGGCGATGGGACAAGCGCGAGTAGCGCGGAATGACCTCCTAAGTATCCACTCATTGTTATTGTAGACACATTGATCGTTAAATGTTTTAAGTTGTCTTTTAGCATGTTGTGAATCGAGAGTAGACCATGCTTGAACTCATCAAAAAGTGTTTTAACTGTGATGATTTGTGATTTACTTTTAAAACTTTGTCGAGACGCAAAATCTGTTGCTTGCTTCTTGTTTGAGCCTTGATGGCGTCCAACTTTTGGGATTTTTGTGTATGCTTTAGACCAAACCAATGAAGGCTGCCTACGTTCCCCTCGTATTGAGGGGCTCAGGTCTCCGTAGTTTGACCCTCTTTTGTGAGAGACAGGACTTGTAATGTACACTTGCAAGGGCGTATATATTATTTGAAAAGGTGGGAATGAGTCCCTTTTTGTGTGAATGCCTTATTTGATGTAGGCACAAAAAACACGCTTCTGGGTTTTACTCTTTTGAGAGAGTATGATAACTGAAAAGCCTGTAAAAGTGTATGAAAGCCCTTGCTGACAGAAAATTAGTGTTTATTTCTATTTTTCCTATTTTGTAGAAAAAGAAGACTTGTCGAGACATCTAAAAACTTGATTTGTTCACAATGATCACATGTTTTCTTAAAACCCTTTTTTGGTGTTCGGGTTATTCAACAATAAAACTTGATATACTTGATTAATCATGAGGAGAAAGTCAACCGGTATCAAGGATCGAATTTGGTCTAGTGTGAAAGAAGGTTTGTGTATAGGAGAGGTCATTGATGAGACCGGGTTTGTGGATTTGTATGTGTTTATGACTGGACCATTTCTGGTTGCCTATGTTCCCCTTAAGAAAGGAGCTCAGGTCTGCGTAGTTCGGGGTTGAACAGTGATTGGCTTTGGGGCCAGTACATGAATATTTGTGCCGCCCTTGGCAAAAAGCGTCGAAAGGTTGAATGATGATGCGCAGGCCTTGAGGTGATTCCTTGACAAGTCGTATTTGACGGCAGTTTCAATGAATCAATTGCTTCTTGATCGTTGCTCTCTCGGGGAGAGGAAGAATTTGAATATCGCTTAAGGACTTATGATGCATTTTTGCCTTTGCCATCTTCTATTGAGCTTCTGACTGGCGGTGCTGGGTCCTTGGCTCTTTTTTTTTTTTTTTGAAGCTCCTGCTTGAGCTTTTTCTCTTTTTTTGGAGCTTCCGCTTGAGTTTTTTTTTTTGAAGCTTCTGCTTGAGCTTTTTTTTTGAAACATATGAGGGTGAAGGAAAGGCCCTGTTTGAACTTTCTTGATGCGCACGAGGGCGAAGGCAAGCCCCTAGGTTGTTCTCGACATGGGGTCAATCTTTTAATGCTAAGTGACCTTTTATTGTCCTTTGATGTTGCTGCCGTCATTGACTTGGTCAAGGTGATGGTGGGGACATGTTTTGGAAAGTGTATGGCTTGATGGAGGCCTTTGTGTGGGTATGATAAGGTGTATGGAGAGCTATCGATTGACTTTCTCACACCAATTAATCAAAGCATTAATCATTTGGGAAGTTATTTGTTGATCAATGCAAGTAATCACACAGAACAAAATCATTTCATTAAATGTAATGTGGGGTGCAAAATAATGTTTCAAGTCTAGCAAGAAAAGAAAGAAAACTTTTGTATGGAAAATTGAAGACTTAATTACAATGTCGAGGAGAACTTGATTGAATGAGAACAGTAATTGAACCTACGAGGTTGACAGCATGATTCTTTGTGTTTTTTTTGTCGAGGGGGGAGAAGAAGACTCAATATTCTTTAGGCGAAGTATCGATGGAGAATTCTCTGATTTGCGTCTCTGTAGGCTCTTCAGCAGTTCCCAAATTCATTTTGGTTAGAACCTTCTCGCCAGCTTGAGCCCGATTTTCCTCTCGTTTGACAACATGCTTAAAGATTTGTTTAATGCATTGTTCATTAATGTGTCTGCGTCTTTATCAAGTGAATCATTATTAACTGTTTTTGATTAGTTAATTTATCATTTGTTAAAGTGGCAATGAGGGGATACTCAGAAAGGTCGAACTTTTATTCAAAGCATAAGGAAGCGCAGTTTTTGTTACAAACGCATAATCTTTAGGCATAAGGCCGTCAGGCAACTCGAGAGACTCGAACTTAAAAATAACAGACTCTAGATGTTTTTCGAAGCAAAAATCTAAGAGACAAGGGGTTAGACCAAGCTTCTCGATCATTATTTCTGGGGAACGGATTCAGAATGTATTGGGGCCGTGGGGGCGCTCTAACTTTCCATCTTCAATCAATCCTTGAATTGCTTTCCTCAAAACTGTGCAGTTGTCGGTTGCATGACCGTGGTAGTTGTTAAAAGCACAATGCTTGGTTACATCCCAGTTGGCATTGGGGAATTTGGGCTGGTAATTTTCCATAGGTTCGAGGAGACCTTGCTTCACTACACAATCGAATACCTTGCTCAAGGGCTTCCAAAAATTATCATAGTGTTGTTGTTGTCTCGGGGGACCACCGTTTCTTTGTAGTGCTTCATTCCGAATATAATGGACTGCTCCGGCAACCTCCCTCCCTTTTCTTGGGGCAGATATTGGATTGGGCAGGGCTGGACTTACCACCATTTTTGCATGCTCAGTGTTTTCTCAAACTTGGTTCCAGCGTTGACCATGGCGCGAAGATTAGGATAGAAGTGGTGACTGATCAGGGCCCTCAGGGATCCATTATCTCGCTTAGTTTCCTGTTCCATCTCTTGTAGAATTCACCTACAGGATCATCATCCTTTTGTTCGGTGGCTTGCAGGTCATGGCGATTGGTTTCCCATTCAAGGTTGGCGCGGTACTTCTCCAAGAAGATTTCGCTGATTTGATCCCAGGTGGAGTGATTTTCTGCCTTCACGTTGAGGAACCACCTTAATGCCGTGGATTTGAGGGAATGCTGGAAGTGATTTTCCATTTGTTGAGGGGTTGCCCCTTTGGATCTCATACCCAAGACATAGGTGTCGATATGGGTTTTTGGGCATTCTGTCCCGTTGAACTTTTCCATTTTTGGCATTCGGAATTTTGGAGGTAGGGGTACCACCTTGTTTGGATCAGTAGGCATGAGGGAGTCCTTCCAAGAGTTGGCTAGTTTGCTTTGCATGTCCTTCATCTGTTTGATCAACCAAGCCATGTGAGGGTCAGTACGCTGAGGCATGTTGCCATTTTCTGGGATGGAAACTGAAGATGGAGGTAGATTGGCTTATGGAATCGCCATTCGGGAGTCTTAGGGAGGTAGTTGAGTGTATACCATCCCGTATCCTGGATTGTTGAAATTGAGGGCGTGATTGCCCGGACCGCTAAGGGTTGTGTTTGGAAACTGGGGAAATGTTTCATTAGCCCCAAGTGGCAGTCCAGTGGGTGGAAGGTTTGAAATGTCGGGATTTCTGCTTGGGATGTTTGTCCTGGGTAAACATTGGGAATTTGGTTATGGCTGCGAGGCTCGTATAGAGGCATAGGATTGAATCCTGGGGGATATTGAGATGCATTGGGATCTGGCAAAGCGGGCACGTATGTGTGCTGTTGATATTGAACTTGTGGCGCAGGGCCGGGAAACTGGCTGTGCTGAGGCGGGCAGATCGGAGCTGCTTGACTGATGCCCGAGTGAATCTTTGAACGAGAGCTGCTTTGCGTTGCCGGCTTCTCGTATCTTGGCGGAGGTGGGACCTGCTGATAGCTTTGAGAGACCGGGGGAGCCGGTATTTCTTTGTCTTCTATGAAAACGAAGGTTCCATCTGTTTGGGGAATAACAACGACTCCGCGGCGGCGCATGGTGTCTACGATCCAGGCTTGCTGCTCTTCCTGGCACTTCTTGAGAGTTTCGAAGGCTTGCAGCACCTCCTCCATTGTCTGGAGGTTTCTCAGTGGCGGGGTTCCGTTTCCCTCAATGTTATCTGTTGATCCCTCCATAGGGGAATAGCGGACTGTTCGAACCGCTGAACTGGAAGGGCTGTCGGACCTTGTAACTTCGATACTGAAAAGGCGGCTCCCGGGTACTCTCAACCACTCTCGGTTCGCTGGAGGGGGTGACGGGTAAGGTTTAGACATGGAAGGCCTTTTTTGGATAAAAAGGGGGAAGCTCATGCGACATGCAGTTTCCCTTTTTTTTATTATTATTTATTCTTTTTTTGTTGTTTTAATTTACTTAAAACATATTTTCTGAGAATCCTAGGTAGGTTGGAAAAGATTGCTCTTCTTTTTCGCAACTATGCTAGATCCTGGGTCAGTGGAGACCATCAGTGCGGCTATAAGCCCCTTGTTTTGCACCTGTATTTCGACATCCCGGGGTGGACAGCCCCGGGCGAGGGTCCTATAGGGCGAGCGGTTTCCACCGGCCTAAAAGAAAAATCAAACCTAAGGACCGAGCTTGTCATGTTCGTTTTAATGCGTCGGCCATCTGAATAGTGAGCCGAGCCGGCACCTGAGTCAAGATCGGGTCGAGAGTTTGGCATGACCTCTCTTTACCTTGCTTGCGCAAGGGATCTGTGACGTTAGGCATTTGGCTGGGTCATATTGTCATGGCTGATGTATTAAAGGCTTGATGACTTGGTGTCATGTGGGCATGGATGTATATCAGGGATGGAACATCGTCTGGGTGTAGCTTCAGAAATCAAGATCAGGTCAAAATTTTAGCATGACCTTTCATCACTTTGCTTGCGCATGGAATCTTGAGTTTCGAGCTTCGACTCAGAAAATGGCCGGCATGGGATATGTATCCAGGCTGTATGACACGGACTGGGTAAAAACTAACCGAGTCTGGGCAGAGTGTGACGCCATCGTGCATGGTTGACACTGGCTAGGATGAGATGTTTTGAATGATCCCGTGCGCATCCGAAAGGCGTCAGGAAGACCAATCAGACTGCAATTGAGAACACTCTGGGTTGAGGGATGTAGTGTGCAGTGTACCGAGGCAGCAAGTATGCGTAGCGTGCGGTGTACCGAGGCAGCAGTGCGAGTAGTGTGTGGTCACTAAAATTCTTTTTCTGAGTAAAACAGAAGTTTTTGAAGAATTTTAAATGTATGTACACATATGTATATTGATGAATTTCTGCTGAAGGGCACGACTCATGTTGGAGGTCACGAGTCGTTCCCAGCTTGGCCAGTCGTGATATGTCGTGCTGGCTGGCACGAGTCGTGCCCTGCCCTATTTCTTGCTATGTTGAACTAAAGAAGCTGCATTCAATTTTAAGCAATTATTACAAAATGCCTAATACATCTTTTACCCAATTGAATACCCTAATCAAAGTACAATATATGAACAATCAAATGATGTCTTAACATGTCCAAAATGGTATTAGGAAGGTTATGTAATCTTGCCTTGAAAATGGTTGGAAAACAATATGGAAACTTAACCAAAGTTGGTAAAACTTGGCAAAATAACCTTAAACATTTTATTGAGGTTAAGCAATGTTGTATGTGAATATGTAAGACTTATTTGAGACATTTTGTGCCAATACATGATTACGTATTCATGGTGTTTTTGGTTCAATAGTGCATTGAAACATAAGTTGCACTATTTGTTGGTTTAAACATGAGTAATACTACCATGTCAATTTATTGATATCACGATTATGGATTTATTTTCAAGTATCAGATTATGTGCTTGAACGTGTGTATCAGCTGTTGTTTATTAGGGGTATAATGGTATTCGATCAATCATGGATTAAGTTCTATGAATTGATCGAATTATATTATACCTGTTACTGTTCCCTTCTGTTAGCCACATTTGGGGTTATAGCTTCTGTTCTTTGCCAAAAGCATTTACAGATAGCGAGTAATCATATTTGGTTCTCTGAAAAATGAGTCTTATAAGATGGTGAATATGTATAAACAGTTTACCAAAGAGAGGAGTTAAGACTCCCATGTTGTACAATATATTGTTCAGACGGGAAAGGTAAGACGAGGTAACGTAATGTGTTTACAGCTTTAAACAAGGTGTTATGTGTTGCATCTTATATGTCTTCTTGTTCCATCATAATAGCTTACTGAGATTTATTCTTACCCTTACCCCTTTTATTGTTTTAGACCGCTCTGAGACAGGAGGCCAGAATCAGTGAGGTCGGGGAGGAGTTTGGAAGGCTTTCTTTTGGGAATTGTTAGGGTTTCTTTTGGGAATTGTTAGGATATGTTGTATAGTTAGTTTGTGGTTGGGAGTATCATTCAGATACTACTCTTTTGGGGACTTGTATATAGCACGGATTTTGTAAAACGTTTCCGCATGTGTCTATGATGTAATTAAATCAGGTTGTTGTTTTTACAAAGTTTGTTTTGTAAACCTGTCTCCATGTGGATATGTGTCATCAGTTTTATATTGGTTTATGAAAGTTGATTATTTATAATTAAAAATAAACAAAAGTTTTTAAATTTAAGTGACTTTTACAATCAAGTGGGCCCTCCCGCTCGGGGCACGAGCTAAGGTTCCGGGTCGGGATTTGGTGAGGCCCCACAAAAACACCATCAACTTCATCCACGATTACATTTGGTGACGTTTTGGGGTGCCACATTAAATTGTTACAGACAACTGGCTACATTTTTAAACAACTTTTGAAACGGAGATGAAAAGGATGGGGGTTAAACACTGGAAGTCGTCAGTCGCTTATCCTCAAGGCAACGAGCAAGCAGAAGCAGTAAACAAATTGGTATTTACAGCACTAAGTAAGGAGGGCCTAATTGGTCGAGCTTGCAGATGGTTGGATGAACTACCCCTTGCCCTTTGGGTAGTCCGCACAACCACCTGGGGGCCTACAGGGGAAACCCCATTTGCCCTTACTTTTGTGTCGGAGGCTAGGGCACATGCCGAGTTACAAATTCCTATAGCTAGGGTGGTCTTGTTTGATCAGAACCAGTATAACTCCAGCAGGTTGCTCGACTTAGACCTACTAGATGAGAAACAGATGACTGCACAGCTTAGAATGGTAAACTACAAGCAGAAAACTAAGCTTATCACGACAAGAAGGTTAAGAAGAGGTCGTTCAACATTGGGGACTATGTACTAAGGAAGATCGAGGTAACTAGAAGGAAAGCTGAACAGAATAAGTTATCTCCGAACTGGGAAGGACCCTATATCATTACCAGAATTGTCAAGGAGGGGATCTACATGATTGGCCATCCAGGTGGTGATGAGCTGAAACATCCTTGGCATGCTAGCCACTTAGTTATATACTATTTCTGATTAAGCTCTTTATGTAATGATCTACTTCATCAATAAAATGGGGTTACCCTCAAAAAGTTCTATTCACAAAATGTGTTACACTTGCATCTTATTCAATTTAGGTTCGACTCTTAGTCGATCTCGAAATATCAAACAGACTCGACTAAAGTCCTAAGTCAACCTCATTTTTAAACAGGTTCGACTGAAAACTTATAACAGTCTTGTTCCTTAAATAGACTTGACTAAAGTCCTATGTTAACCTCGTTTTTAAATAGGTTCGACTGGAGAATTATGTCAGTCTCGTTCCTTAAAAAAACTAGACTAAAGTCCTAAGGCAACCTCGTTCTTAAACAGGTTCGACTGAATACTTATATTAGTCTCGTTCCTCTAAACAAGCTCGACTAAAACCTTAGTCTGCTTTGTTGAGGCTAACTGATCTGGTAAAGACTTTGTTCGATCTCCTACTTAATCTAGTTTGACAAAAAGACAGAAATATGAATCAAGGCAAAATGAATCCAAAAGTCAACTGGTATTAAATAAAATTCCACCAAAAGCGGGCTAGGACTTATCAAGATAATTCAAGTTAAACTACCTCCCAAACTGGGCCAAGGCAGTAACAAACAAATTACAAAAGTAAAAATGTTTGGAAATTGTTCATTACAAAATTAAACAAGAATAGAGGATCAATCTTTTGGATCATCATTGGCTGCTCCGGCTCCTGCTGATGCTCTCTATGCTCAGCTTCACCAAAAATATGATCTTGGGTGACCTCTTCATCCTGCTCATCAGCCTCTTCTAGCTCTTTGAGTATAGCATTGAAGTTCCTTTGCTTGACTGGAGGGGCGACCCAAGGCTCTAACCCATCTTCAATGTCTTGCTGAGCAATAACAACCAGATCATTATAATTGAAGGGAACCAGAGAGTGACCAGCCCGAGCTGTCTCATCATACCTTTTAGCATGAGCCCACTCAGCTAATTTCTCAACTGGTAGATCGACAGAAGGTCCACCAAGGCCCTTCGAGCCATATGTTGGCGACTAACATCATAGAAATCCCTAGCTCAGGACACTATGATGTGGTAGCATTCATCACTGTTCTTGAAAAGCTTGACAACGGCCTTCTCTCTTGCTTGTACCTCTTCCTCCCATTTGATCCAGGAAGCCCGGTGATCTTCACTCATCTTTATCATGCGATTGTTGCGCTCTTGGATCATCTCATTCAGCTCCCCCATCTCTCCTTCCAGCCTGACCTTCTCATGTCTAGCCGCAGCTGCCTACTCCTCCAAAGCAGTCTTGATAGGTGCAAAGGATTCCACATGCTCTTTAAGAGGATCCAGCCGCTCCCTTGCCACCTTCAGATCATCCAAGGCCTTATCCCTCTCCTTCTCATCATTGAAGTGAGCAGTTTGAAGAGAACGGCATTGGGAGTTGGAGTCCACTAGCTTTTCCCTTAGCTTCGCGCCCTCCCTGGCCTTTCTGGAATATTTGGTGGATGCTATTTGCTCCTTCTCAATTGCATCTCTCCAGCTGCACCTAGCATTCTCACTGAGAGCAAGAGACTACACAACAAAAGAAAATGGTCAATACAACAGTTATCAAAATCAAAGCGACCAAAACTACTGCGATCAAGAAGAAAAGAAAGAAAGTAAAGAAAATTAAAGGGTTACCTTGGAAGCTAGGAGGCCGGATCTATCATGGTACTCATGCGGAGTAAGCCCTTCTTGCATAAATTGGGCCAACAAGTCTCTATCTTTGGCCCTCCTTACTACAGCTTGCCCGTCCCAGCTCGGGCCTCAAGCTATTGATGCCCCGTCATAGGAGGAAATCACTCAGCCTCTCCACCATAGCTTACACTTCTTCGGTGCCTCTAGTGGAGGGAGCTTGAGGAGTGGGCTGGATGGAGGTGGAGCCCACTGCTCGGGAAGTTCTAGCTCCTTTAAATGCTACGTCGACACAGGAACTCTTCCTCAACCAATTAAGGGGAAGGTTATCTTTAGCGTCTTATGGCTCGTCATCACTGAGCTACAAGTCTACGATGTTGTGGGGGTCTGCCCCAACTGACTCATGTCTAGAATCGGAGTTCAAATCCAACTCGGTTGACATGTAGACCTCCCCCTCTCCCTCAATGACTTGCACATGGGGGCATGTTCAATGGGCTCTACTAGCCCAGACCCATCAATGGGAACTATCCCTACTCCTTCCTTGGGAAGCAAGGTGTTTCTGTCCATAGCCTCCTTCTCCTGGATGGCTCTGGCGTTGGCAGCTTTATGTGCCTTCTTGTTTCTCCTTCTATCACCAAGGTCGACCACACAGTTCATGTTGGCCTCCTGCTTAGATGTTAAAACTGCACAATCAAAGGGAAAACAGTCAGCAAAAGAGTAAGCGAGCAAAGTGACAGAAAAATAGCAAAACAACATAAAGGTACTTAACTGCCATATTGGAATAGGCCTCTACAATGGCCAAGTTTCTTCTTGCAGAAGTGGTACTGGGACTCAAACCTCTCCCTCTTATGTATCACCCAATCTGGGTATCTAAGGCTATAAATAATTGACACTAAGGGGGCTACCTCCCCATCTCCACCTAGCATCTTGTCGGCCTGTGTAAAGAAGTCTTTGTCCGAGCCAAGGGCGGCCTAGTTTATGGTGCTCCTCCAAGCCACCATCGTCAACCTACGAGTGAGCTCCTCACTCTACTTGAGAGGTATATCAGCCTCAGGCAAGGGGAACTCCCATCCCTTCCCACTCTCCACAAGTATCATATGGATATTCCACCTAGAAAATTTGTCGGGTAAATTGGTGAACAATTTAGGGGCCTTAGCTTTAGTTGGGTACTTATTCCAGAGGTCTTGTTGTTCTGCACAAACTTAAAAAATCTCCTAAAGACATGCATGCAAGGCTAATACTCCACGAACCTACAGACCATGGCAAAGCAGACCAACACCCTCACAATATTGACGCCCAACTCCATGGGGACAACGACCATTCACTCCAAAAACTCATAAATAAATGGATCAAGGGGAAGTCAGACCCTAGTGAATCAAAAACTAAGCTTTCCTTTGCCTCTTCGTAAAATGGGTGAGGTTAAAGTCATCTTTGGGGACCTCGAAGAAGTCATGAGGATTTTGATGCGGGATTCAGTGTTCTTCTTCCCTATGACTGGCTTGGGGGCCGAATACCCTCTCTCGTTGCAACCTAGAACCACGATCGAGTAAAATTTATCCACGATGTTGCCTGAGGTGGATCTCGATGAAGTAGAAACTGAAGATTGTTGAGCTGCCATATCTACAGAAGACACAGAAACATGGGAATCGGACTTAGATGAAGTATGTTCCAAACTATCTAAGGGCGACCTAGATTTCCCTGGTTCATCTGCCTCGAAATCCCCCCATACTCTCACCAGCTGGGAACCTAACAGGCAATAGAATAAGCCCCACCTATTTAAAATGGTAATATACTCCTCTCTATTCAATTCCCTCCATGGACCCTCTAATCTTTTGTAAATCCTAAGGTTTAAGGAGTTGTACCCATACCCAACACTTAACTCGAAGCCAAAGTTCCTAGACATGGTGGAATAGAGACATAAACTTGAAACTGAACCTAATAACAGAGCAATTGAGGGGTACCATGATGATTTGGAGAAAGGTGAAGTTCAAACAACGAACGGAATGCTTGATTACACCAGAAATTGAAGTTCTTGATGTTTGCTCTTGCTGGGTATTTGAGTAATTATAGATTATAAAGTTCTAAAAGGAAAGGGATTCTTCCTTTTACACTCCCCCTTTTCCTTACATGAAGTGGAAGGGGTGAGGGACATAATCGTTCAACTTTATCAATTATTGCTTCGCAGCGGTTCCTAACACAGTTGTCCAATCGACAGAACTGTACCATTATTACGGAAATTCTGGCGCATTAAATAGCATATCCAATTGCCAAAAGTCAATGGTCTAGAGCGACCTGCGTATACTCAGTCGACCTTTCAACAACGAGCCACGCCAGCCATCACATGAATTTTTCATAACTTCCTGGTTGACAATGTCAACATAGAAAGTTGGGGGCCACTGAACGGATAAAATTGACTGGCTAGGCCCAACGATTGAAGCCCAACATTTATTAATAGGGCCAATCCAGTTGCCACTGCACCTACGACCCATCCACATAATGTCAGTCGACCTAGCTCATTTCCGACCATCTTTGGTCCCATTCTATCTTCGCCCGACATACGAACATTCATATAATCCATATAAAAGGCCAAGCCATAGAGTCAGATCGACCTTGAATATTCAGGCGACCTCGACCAACCAACACGTGCGTCCATCCACGTCGTTATGTGTAACTGCCTCCTACAATCACGGAGATCGTTACGCCCACATTATCTCTACGATTTAAGGAATTCTTGATTATCCTACGGAGCTTGTATATATACCAGACTACATTCAACGTATAAAGGTAATGTCTTATTGGATATTTGGAGATTACCTCGTTCAATATAGTTTTATATAAACTCATAACACTACATCTCATCATCACGATGGAGGGTATTAGCCGGAGACCAACCCGGCTAGTCGTTTGTTCGTGGTTTCAGGTCACATTTTCTAGGAATCAACCTATTGCTGTACTAATGTTGATTTTGATCGTTTCCTGCGTCATCAACAATTTTTTGAATTTTATATGAATATGAAAGTTTTCATAAAATTATGTTTAAAATTCGATTAAATTGATCATATAAATCAAAGTTAGACGATGTTTTCGGAAGAGCAAAAGAGGAACGGGTTAAATAAATTCCGCAACTCAAGCTTCAGTTCAGACAAACACGCCACTGAAACATAACAGATTTAATAGTCAACACTAGGAGGCAATCACTGCAAGTTCATAACCCTGTGTCAAGCTTTGACTTCATTATTATGGACTTAATTGTCTTTTATTTTTCTCTTTTAATTTCCCTTTTCTTTTTTCTTTCTTTTTATAAAAAAATATACTCCTTCCATTCCATTACAAAAGGAACAAAATGAGTTTTGCACAAAAATTAAGGAAAATGTATAGTAGAGTAAGTGTTGTAAGTATGAAAAGTGAGGTAGGAGAGATAATGTGGGGGTAGAAAACACTAAGTGGATAAATGATGTGAGTATGACAAGTGGGTCTCATGAATAAACAAGTATTAAAATCTTTCTTTTTCGAGTTTGTGCCTTTTGTAATGGGACACCAAAATGGAGTTAAGTACCAACTTCGTCACTGAGCTATTGACATTCTTACCTATTCGTCATCGAGGAATATCTTTGTACTATTTCATCCCTAACCTAAGTGCTTAGTTTACCATGTCATCCTTGTGTATCATTTCCGTTCAAATCTCCATTAAATCAGCTTATGTGGCACGTTGAAGTCATTAAAATGCTGATATGGCCCTTTGATTTGTTGACCTGGTGGTACACCCTGTATCAATTCCTCACGGGTGAATCACGTGACCTTCCACGTCACAAATTCTGCACATGATCTGCACGTGTTATGTAAATGAGTGAGTTAATGAAGATATTCTAGGGGAATTTAGGGGAACGAGATAGATGAAAAATCTCAAACCATGGTTGTCGCTTAAGAGACGAAATTGAAGGAGGAAATAATCAAAGGCAAAATCAAAGGCATTTGCAAAAAAATTCTTGGCATTTGACTGTAAGTATTTCATCTTAGGTTGTTTCTTTTAAAGATTTGCATTTTATGAAGCATATTTTGACTGCAAATTTTTGAAAACCCTAATGCTACGAAACTCCAAATTTTCAAGAGAAAATTAGGTTTTATAGTGGTTGTTGTTATATTTGAATGTTGACAGTTGGTGGTTGTTATATTTGAACATTGATTCAAAATTTTTAGTTATTGTTTTGAACATGTATTCTTTGCCATTAAGTGTTATTGTCGTATGGATGATGAACCAATGATTGGGTCAAGAAAGACTAAATTATTGCCAACACAACTAGAATATGTTGATTTGGTAATACATCATAGAGGTGAAATAATTGAACATCCTGACAGAAAATATGTAGGAGGGGAAGTGAATAGGATAGAGGGAGTGGATCCAGATTATGTGAGTTATGGTGCTTTGTGTAAGACAATGAACAAACTAGGGTATATGGGTGGAGAGGCATTATATTATTTGATTCCAAGTCTAGATTTGAATGCAGGTTTAAGTTTAATAAGTTGTAACAAAGATATTATTAATGCTTGTGACATAGCTAAATTGTATGGTGAAGTGAATATATATGTTAATCATCAAATTGATGTATTTGTGTTGAGTCAAGAGGAGCCTGAGGTAATGATGTTGACTTATCCAGATGCTTCTCAAAATGTTGAGGGAGACAATGTGGAGGGGTGTGATGAGGATGGGGCTAATGTGCAGGGTTCTAGTGTTGAGGGGGATAATGTGGAAGTGTCAAATGAGGATATAAACTTTGAAAATGATGATTTTTGGGAGTATAATGAAATTGAGCTTGAGGAATTGATCTCCCAAACTCAAAATATGAAAGAAAATGATAATCTACAGGGAGGAAATTGAAATTACTCGGATTCGGCTCGCGAGCGGGCCCTGGCATCTCACGGTGTTGGGAGTGTGTCACTGCGTTTGTTTGTAGAGTCACCACGCCGTTTTGATTTAGCCCAAAACATTGAAAAAGACTTAGTTTAAAAACTGTTGTTGTGTGATGAGATTTTGAGTTCAGAGGTCAGGTTATGCCTCGGGAAGAGAATAGCAGAGCTCACCTGAGTCGCCTCGTAAAAACGAGTCTTCAATACCCCTCTTTCTTTAAAAGTTGTATGTTTGTGTATGTGCTTTTTAAAATGCATGTTGTATATGATGTCTACATTGTATGTTATGTATTTAAATAAATTGAAATAGTTTGGAAGGAAGCCTTACCAATGTTGGTTCATGTCTGTCTTCCGCTTGGGAATAGTGTTTGAGTGTGAATAGTGCTCCGGGACGGACCGGGATTGCTTCGGGGATGTACCGGTGTCTGCGGACAGAACTTCGGCGTGCCTTGAGAGTGTCAGGTGTGTCCTCAGGCAGAGTTTTGGCATGCGTTGGGATCGTCGAGATTGTTGACTGGGCTCAGGAAGAGGTTCGACGTGAGTTGAGATCGTCGGTTATGCTCGGGCAGAGTTCCGGCTTGCTTCAGAATAGATCGAGATTGTCCGGCAGGGCTTTGGAATGGATCGGGATGCCTTGGGATGGACCGACAAGGCTTCAGGATGCCTTGGGAGTGCCTCAAGCCAGCTCGAGAGCATCTCGGGAGCGCTCAGCAGGGCTTTGGAGTACCACGAGGTGCCTCAGAATGCCCCAGAAGGAACCGAAAGGGATCGGGATTGCCCCGAAGGGTCTTAGAGAGGTGCCTGAAGGCTGGGGGAGAGATAAGAGAAGGGAGATGTGTTAAAAATGAGAGGGGGAGCCCTCTATAGATAGGGGTCTGAAAATGGCAAGGTTCGAGATCACATTTGTGTGAGTCTACTGTGTTTCCCGTGCGCTTGAAAGGGAGCGATCCAGATTGGGGTACTTACAGAAGCCCCTCGAAGACGTCACTTATGAAGGAAGTGGGGTCGTTAATAAGATAAGGGTCCCAAATCAGGATCGCTTGCTGGGAGAGAAGGTGATCGGTAGGTCGGTTTGTGAGAACGTGGTAGTGTCCTAAGGTGACCGCTTGGGTCGGTTGGCTGGATCCTTTGATAGAATTCCTACGTATCCCTCATGGAAATCAAGCCTAATTGTAGTTCGTGTGTGGGGGGAGTGCTGTTGGGTTTTATGGGTCCATACGTAGCGGAATTAGCATCTAAATAACATAAAACCCAAGAGCCCTAAGATCCGTTCTATACAATTAAATTGAATTCCTATGAGATAGAATTTACCAACCTTAATTGCTTTCCGTTCTTGAGCTATCGATAAATCTATCAATGTGATTTTGAATCACAAACTTTCATCTTAAAAAACTTGAAATGTCAGATTAGAACTATAGGCCTTGTTCTTCGTACGAGCGAAGACCCTCTAGTAGTATCCACACCTTTGAATGAACCAAGAACAGTTCTTGAGGATTGCTAGATCCTTAAACCCTAGAAAGAAATTGAGAAACCTTTATTGTGATTTTTCCTTAGAAAATTCGTCTAGCAATTAGGGTTTACAGACCTCATATTTATACTACGTTAGTGTTAATAATTGTGCCCTAATCGTATTAGGAAACTAGGATGTAAACCGCCTCTGGCAAGAAGTGTCGCGCGACCTCTGACCTCCTCTGGGCAAGTTATGTCGCGCTACTACTTAAGCCAGATCAGGAACTCTCAATTTTCTTCCTTTGGTTGAACCAATTCATTTCAATTGTGTGTGACCCAATAGGATGATATTATGTTGGCAATGAGCTCGATCATATCGACCCTCATAAAACATAAGCGGACTCTAGCAAGCCATTATGTCTACCCAATTAATATAACGTAAGAGTTAACGTTTCCAATGGTACACTTCCATTTCTCCCTTTGTCTCATGATGTTATATTGAACACAAGTCATGGTCAACGTCAACTTGTATTTGTTAATGCTTTCTCGATATTGAATATAATGATAATCCAATCGTATTGGGGTATGGCCATACAATTTCATCATTATCACTCATCGAGGGGCCCAAGCAAAACATCTCTCTTTCGAGGGACAAATTCCATCTTGACTTATCATCCTTCCCATCATGAATCCGATCGTGCCAAAGATAGCCTTTATAAATATCGTGTTAAGATATCGTTTGACTAAAATCAAACATAACTTTTATCATAAGTAAGGTCATGATAATCTCAGGTCTAGGGACAAAATGAAGTGACCATATGAGATTTAATTATGACATTTGACCATGACATAAATCTCATACGGGTCAAGTCCAGTCACTTGTTCACTAACAAGTACCCATAAATTTAATGTGCATCTCTATGCATATAATCATCATATGATTATCCATTAACATTTACATTAATTATTCACTTAATAATTAGGGATGGAGATTATTACAATAAATATGCAAAATATATAATAATCAAATAATAAACTTTTTCTGTAATAAACGATAAAGATGATACATAACGGGTTTAAGTTAAACATAACTAAATCCTAGGGCATTACACCAACAATATCCCACTTGCACTAGGCTCCATCTATGTATCGAATACTCATGGACCTAACATGACCATCATGCTTCTGCCTGTGTGAGGGTCCTTGTGAGTGAATCCCTAATGTCATCATCGGTTGATATTTTGCATATCTTAACGTCTTCTCATTCTTTATGAATTCTCGAAAAATGTCTAAGTATATGTTTGAAACACTGTTGTGACCTTGGTTCCATTGCTTGTACAAATGGCACCACATTTATCACAACAAAGTTCCATCGATTAGTGATACTAGGAACATTTCCAAAACACTAAATGAACTTTTGATCCAAACTTCCTCTTTTAGCTACATCATATGTTGCTAAAATTCGGCCTTAGTAGTAGAATCGGCTACAATTTTCTGCTTGGAACTCTTCCAATCAAAACTGCACCTCTAATAAGCATAAACACAAATTCTAATTGCGATTTTAAATTAACTTTGTCAGTTTGGAAGCTAGCATCTATGTAACCCTTACAACAAGATTAACTTCCAATCTTTCAAATACCAAGAACGTATCCTTAGTTCTTCTCAAGTACTTAAGGATCGTCTTAACTGCCATCCATTGGTTCTCAACAGGATCAGATTGGTATCGACTCGTCATGCTCAAAGCATATGAGACGTCGGGTCTAGTACAAGTCATGGCATACATGACAGATCCAAATGCCGAAGTATATGGAACTTCATTCATTCCCTCTTGCTCATCAGTTGTCATAAGACAATGAGTGTTGCTAAGAGAAACACCATGACCCATTGACAAGTTACCTTTCTTAGACTCTTCTAAGAACCTTGTCAATGTGAGTATTTTGACTCAAACCAATTTATCCTTTTAGATCTATCTCTATAGATCTTGATGCCAAGGATGTAAGCGGCTTCACCCATATCTTTCATTGAGAAACCTTTTTTTGACCAAGGCTTGACAGTCTTATGTGTCGGAACTTTGTTTTTCCAATGAGTAAGATATCATTGTAATAAAACAATAGAAATAATACTACGCTCCTACTGAATTTCATGCATACACAAGGTTCATCTTCATATTTGATGAAATCAAACTCTTTGACCGATTCATCAAAATGAAGATTCCAATTCCTTGAAGCTTGCTTCCACCCGTCTTATGGATCTTGCAACATGCATACTTTATTAGAATTTCTCGGATCGACAAAACTTCAGGTTGTGTACTATAAACATCCTTAATAATCTTTCCATTTTAAGAAATTCGTTTGACATCCATTTGTCATATCACATGGTCACAATATGTGATAATGGCAATTGAAACTCTAGCAGACTTCGGCATTGTAACTGGCAAAAAGGTTTCAACATAATCAATACTATGAATTTGCCTAAATCCCTTTACTACAATCCTTAGTCATGAAAGTATACACCTTCCTATCCATGTCGGTCTTGAAGACCTTCTTGTACCTTATGGTTTTTACACCTTCGGGTGGATCAATCAAGTTCCAAACTTGATTATCAGCCATGGGTTGTAATTCGGACTTCATGGCCTCTTGCCATTTTTCCAAATCAGGAGAGGACATCGCTTCTTGATAGCAGGTAGGATCATCATTCTCAATGACTTCCACCTTATTACTTTCCGATACGAGAAATAAATATTTCTTGAGTTCGGATCATAACCTATCCGATCTACGATGGACTTGAGCATCTTGAACCGGTTCTACAACTCTTTGTGAACTTGGTTCCGTCTCTACTCTTGGATCCATATTATTTTTGGGTTCATGAACTTCTTCAAGATTAATTTTACTCCCACTAGATTCTTTATTGAGAAACTATTTCTCAAGAAACGAATCGTATAGAGCAACAAACATTTTGTTCTCTTTGCGGTTGTAAGATTAATTTCCGAAAATAACCTTTGTCAGATTTAGGTGCTAACTTATCGGAGACAAGTCTCTTAATATAAGTTTTGCAAACCCAAATCTTCATGTAAAAGAAACTAAGTTTTCTTCCATGCCACATCTCATGTGGGGCCTTAGGAACCGATTTAGTAAGGACTCAATTCAGTGTAACCGCATTATTTCTAATGCATATCCTCAAAAGGAAATAGGAAATTCAAATTGACACATCATCAAATGAACCATGTCCTACAAGGTTCAATTCCTACTAACAGACACACCATACAATGTGGTGTTTTGGGTGGAGTCAACTCTGAAACGATTTCATAGTTTTAAGATGATTGTCAAACTCTTGGCTCAAATATCCATCACCTCGATCTAATCGAAGTACTTAATAGTTTTGCCAAGTTGTTTTGTACTTCATCTTGAAATGTTCAAAACATCTCAAACGATTCACCTTTGGACTTCATCAGATAGACATAGTCATATCTAGATAAGTCATCGGTGAATGTGATGAAACACAAAAATCCTCCCCTAGCAATGCTGCTTAATAGTCCACATACATCTCATGTATAATGACCAATAAGTCACTAACCCTCCCACTACTCTTAGTGTAGGGTGGTTTGGTCAATAATCCCAATAAACAAGATCCACATTCCTTAAGTGATTCAGAGTCATATAAGTCTAAAAGTCCATGTTAATGGAGTTTAAATGTATGTTTCTTTTTCATCTGACCAAGCCGGCAATGCCATATGAACGCGTTGCTCATATTATTCGGTTTAGATTTCCCATTTATATTATAGATATTTTCAATATTATTTTGTTTCTCATCATTAAGGATATGAAAACCATTCAATGGCATATGCAATACAATAAGGCATATCATTAAATAAATATAAAACTTCTTATTCTCAATAAGAAAATTATATCCTTCATCATCCATGTAAGAAACAAAAATAATACTCCTACCCAAATCCAGAACTTAGTAACATTTGTTCGAAACAAGTACTAATTCACTAGGTAAATTGAATTCATAAGTTCCTATGGCTAATGAAGCAACTCTTGCTTCATTCCCACGCATAGGTTTAATTTACCTTCTTTGAGTAGCTTTCTATTCTTTGTTCCATGCACATTTCAACGAACAATCCGGTATCATATACCCAAGAACAAGAAGTCGAAAGGAAAATATCTATCATATAGATATTTGAAGTAGTAGCAATCATATTGCCCTTCTTCACCTTTTATGCCTTCCTAATAAGCCTTGCAACTTTTCTTCCAATGACAATCTCATTACAACGGTAGCAAAATGCATCTTTTTGAGACACTTTGGGTTTAGCCTCTTCGACTTTGGCAACTTTTGCCCTAGGTTTAGGAAGTTTTTCTTTACCTTCTTTATCTTCCTTTATGAACCCCTTTCTTGTATTAACCATTAACACACTTGCGGATTGCTCCTTTTTCATCTTATGCATTAGGAGCCTTCACCACAACATACGTCTTTTGCCTAGCTTGCACTTGGAACATTTCCTTTGTGCGTTGTGCTAGAACAAAATTAACTTCCATATGTTCAAGGTTCTTCATAAGAGCCTTTAAACATGGTGGCAATTATAAGGCAAGCAATATAATTAGAATCATCAACATGTTTCTAATGTTGCTCCTTATTTGCCCTTTGCAACATTTGCAGTAGGTTCAGCAGGAATGGATTCATCAAGAACATACACATTTGCCTAAGAACCATTCTTTTGGCTTCTGATCCAATCAAAATTATCTGTACCGTTCCTTTCGAACTTTGCCCTTCATAAGGACGAATCGCAATTTATTGTGTAATGCTACTTCTACAACAAAATATGCAAACTATATGAACACATATCAATATCAACACATTTATCATCTAAGAGCAAATCATGTATTTCACAAATACTCCCACTAAATTATACACCTTCCAATGCAAATAAGCATAATATACATTTAATGGGCTAAGATCCAACTTTAATTTAATCTCAAGTATGCTATGGCGCACCGCTCAAGATTAAAATTAATTAGGTAGAAAACATCAATCATATCGTATATGACTCTTAGATCTTTTATGAGATTTATTTAAGACATCATATGTCTAAGCATATTTTAATCTCATCTTATGCCTTGGGTCCAAAACCATTTTGATAACCCAATTAAGTTCATCCACTTTAAATGTATAGGAACCACCATTTCCTCATCTTGCTCGTACAACGAATAGAATCAAAGTACCTTGCTATGGCAAGCCCACCCAAAACTATCCGAGTGGTCTCAAGTATTTTAATCATGGATTGGCATAAAGAACTTAAAAGTTAAATGAAGGTTCTTTAAAGCAGATTATAAGCATATCAGCAAAGATAATTATAATCGCGCACCAGGTAAGTTCCCAGGAAGATAGGTGAGCCACAAGGACTACTTAAGTACCAAATCTCTCCTTCGATAGAACTCTCCTAGACATGCACAATTAGAATACCAGCTCTGATTTGCAACATAATCAATACTTTGTATATTGACTTGTTTCTCACAAACAATCAAATAACCATCAAATTTTGCGTAAACTGACTTGTTTCTCATAAACAATCAGAAAACAAAATTTTAATGTTTCAATTTAAACATTTAGGAAATTATAATTCAATGTTTCAACTAAACATCTAACAAAGTTCTTAACACATAAGAACACATAATTCATGCATCACAACAATTAATAAAAATCATATTTTAATTAACTAAGCATGCATAAACCTTGAATTAATCTAGCATAGCCCTATAAATTTAATTTCCAGAAATTTATAGCAACCAGATTAAAACAGAAACATATCAGATTGTAAACATATTCACAGATTAGGAGGAAAATTTAACAAACTGATTCTGCCCAGAATTGGCAAGATCTGTCGCGTGACAGAAGCTTCCTGAAGGCCAGATCTGTCGTGCGACCAGACGAGCCAATATGATTTCCCATGGCCAACTCTGTGGCGTGACAGAAGCCAACATTGTCGCGTGACATTGAGTTTGCCAGATTTGCAGATTTTCCAACTTAATCAATTCCAATCATAAAGCAATTAAATCAAATAAACAACTTTTAACGGATTTAATTCAATATGAATAGAAAACGATTTTGGACATTGTTTCAAAAACAATAAAAACTATCGCGTACAAAAACATGCAACGAACATATAAACAATTTATATAAACATTCTAGCATGTTAATTCAAACTTAACCATACGAACGGGGCTCTGATACCACTGTTGGGTTTTATGGGTCCATACGTAGCGGAATTAGCATCTAAATAACACAAAACCCAAGAGCCCTAAGATCCGTTCTATACAATTAAATTGAATTTCTATGAGATAGAATTTACCAACCTTAATTGCTTTCCGTTCTTGAGCTATCGATCAATCTATCAATGTGATTTTGAATCACAAACTTCGATCTTCAAAAACTTGAAACATCATATTAGAACTCTAGGCCTTGATCGTCATACGAGCGAAGACCCTCTAGTAGTATCCACACCTTTGAATGAACCAAGAACAGTTCTTGAGGATTGCTAGATCCTTAAACCCTAGAAAGAAATTGAGAAACCTTTATTGTGATTTTTCCTTAGAAAATTTGTCTAGCAATTAGGGTTTACATACCTCATATTTATACAACGTTAGTATTAATATTTGTTCCCTAATCGTATTAGGAAACTAGGCTGTAAACCGCCTATGGCAAGAAGTGTCGCGCGACCTCTAACTGCCTCTGGGCAAGTTATGTCGCGCTACTACTTAAGCCAGATCAGGAACTCTCAGTTTTCTTCCTTTGGTTTAACCAATTCATTCCAATTGTGTGTGACCCAATAGGATTGTATTATGTTGGCAATGAGCTCGATCATATCGAACCTCATAAAACATAAGCGGACTCTAGCAAGCCATTATGTCTACCCAATTAATATAACGTAAGAGTTCACATTTCCAATGGTACACTTCCATTTCTCCCTTTGTCTCATGATGTTATATTGAACATAAGTCATGGTCTACGACAACTTGTATTTGTTCAATGCTTTCTAGATATTGAGTATAATGATAATCCAATCGTATTGGGGTATGGCCATACACTTTCATCATTATCACTCATTGAGGGGCCCAAGCAAAACATCTCTCTTTCGAGGGACAAATTCCATCTTGACTTATCATCCTTCCCATCATGAATTCGATCATGCCAAAGATAGCCTTTATAAATATCGTGTTAAGATATCGTTTGACTAAAATCAAACATAACTTTCACCATATGTAAGGTCATGATAATCTCAGGTCTTGGGACTAAATGAAGTGACCATATGAGATTTAATTATGACATTTGACCATGACATAAATCTCATACGGGTCAAGTCCAGTCACTTGTTCACTAACAAGTACCCATAAATTTAATGTGCATCTCTATGCATATAATCATCATATGATTATCCATTAACATTTATACTAATTATTCACTTAATAATAAGGGACGGAGATTATTACAATAAATATGCAAAATATATAATAATCAAATAATAAACTTTTTCTGTAATAAACGATAAAGATGATACATATCGGTTTTAAGTTAAACATAACTAAAGCCTAGGGCATTACACCAACAAGTGCGTTGTCGTGTATGAGGACGTGTTATGTCCTCTGACTAAGACTTTGTGCATGGACGTGTCGGTGTCCTGAGGGGATGCGAACGTGTCGGTGTCCTGGGGTGACCGTTTAGGTCAGATGGCTGGACCCTTTGATAGGATTCCTACGTATCCTGCATGGGATTTAAGCCTGATCGTAGTTCAGAAATTGTGAGGTTATCGTGTATGCGGACGTGGTGGTGTCCTGAGAGGATGCGGACGTGTCGGTTTCCTGGGGTGACCATTTTAGGTCGGATGGCTGGACCCTTTGACAGGATTCCTACCTATCCCGCATGGGAATCAAGCCTGATCGTAGTTCAGAAATCGTGAGTGCATTATCATGTAAGAGGACGTGTGATGTCCTTTGACTAAGACTTTGTGCGTGGACGTTTCGGTGTCCGGAGGTGAGTTGGTGAGCGAACGTGTCGGTGCCCTTGAAGTGATAATGTTTTGGGGCATTTATACGGTCTTCCGAACAAAGTAATTTAAAGCCTTCTGGGATACGGATAATGATTTGGGAAATTTATGCGGTCTTCAGAATCGGGTAGTTTAAAGCCTTCCGGGCTATGTGTCACAACCCTAATATTAGGCACTATTTTATCACACGTTGAGCACGTGGGGTTCGGGTGGTAGTATCTTATTTTTATGCTATTTATGTTACTTGCTAAGTGATGTGGTCATTTCTATGCTTTGATGACTTATATGAAGTTAGGATGGTCATTAACTACCTTATGTGAATTTAGGGTGAAAATGAATTAATTTTAATGAAAAGGGGTCTAAGTGGAATAAGAATAAAGTGTTATAGTGAAATAATAATAATTGAAATTTTTAGTAAAATATTATATGTGATTGAGGTGCTTGAGTGTAATAATGATAAGTGAAGGTTGTTACTTGTATTAGTGTAGCCTTGGAGGAGCTTTATTAAAACATTGCATGATTATCCTTAGCAATAAACAAAGAAGGCAATTTATTTCTCTTCATCATCAGTACTCTTCTTCTCCACAAAAAACTTTCCATGGAGCCAAAACCCTAGTTTATCTTCCAAAAATTATTCCAAGTTCAATACCTCTTCGTTTCCAAATCCGTTTACATATTCTTGTTCGTGGTGACGAGGGGAACGCATAGAGATGGTCAAATAAATATTCCATTTTGCACTATTTCAGTAAGTTATTATGATTTTCCTTCAAAACTTGTCTATTTCATGATTGTTGGTGTTATTGATATTGTATAACTTGTTTAGAATTTTTTGTATATGTTTCTTTGAGTGAAAATGGAAATGGAAAGGGCTGAAATTTACTTGGTGATTTCCTTGGATATAAAGGTAAAGGATAGTAGCAAATTGGAGTTAAATGTGGAAGAATTGATTATAGGTTGGTGCATGGATGATTTAGTCTTGTTCTTGAGTCAAAAATAGTTGGAATATGATGTTAATGTGTTATGCTTGGATTAAAATGAGTTTAGAATGGTTTTGGTATGTTTACTGATGTTTTGGTAGCTGGTTTGGCACTTCAAAAACAGAGGAAATTTGGTTTGGGTCACTTGGGAGTTTGGTTGCTGAAGTTGTTGCTGAATTCTGGTTTCTGGACAGAGGGCACGACTCGTGCTCTATGGCATGAGTCGTGCATGAGTCATCCCTTGAGAATTGGTCTAAGACGTGCCTTATTAGGGACGACTGAATCTGATGGGTATGCAATGGGCACGAGTCGTGCCCTGCCCTACAACTTCTGAAGCTTTTTCCAAGGCCTAGAAACCTAATCTATCTAGGATATAATTGAACCCTCTTTAACTAAGATTAAAGTAGAACACTTTAGCTACAAATGATGTCATACTTGGTTAAAATGGAATTGTGGAGGGGGTTTAAATATTGTTCGAAAAATGCTTGGCAGCCTTGATTTGTAACTTAACCAAAGTGAATTCAACTTGGTAAATCGATCTTGGACCTTTATAGAGGTTATGTATTGTTGCACATTGATCATGTAGGGTTGGTTTATGATGCATTGTGTCCTTACTTGAGGTCATAGCCATGGGTTGTGATATAAATAGTGTATGAAATGTATGTTGCACTATGTTATTGATTTAAACATGAGTATGAGTTACCATGCTGTTTTATTCTTATCCCTTTGGTGGATTTCATTTCAAGTAACTATTATGTGCTTGAACTTGTGTTAATCAGCTGATGTTTAGGGGTGTAACAGAATACGATCAATTATGGAAAGTGCGACCTAATGTGATCAGATTACGTTATACCTGTGACTGTCCCCTTCTGTAGCCACATATTAGGGTTATAGCATCTGTATTGAGCCAAAAGCCTTACAGAGTTGCTAGTATCTTATGTGGTTCCCTGAAAAATGGGTCTTATAAGATGTGAATATGCTCAAGCAGTACAAAAATGAGTGGAGTTTTATCTCCCAATGTTGTACGACTTATTTTCAGACGGGAAAAGGTAAACCAAGGTAATGTAAGGTGTTTTTCCAATGTGTTATATGCACCTTGTATGTATTGCATCTTACTTGGCATATTGTTGCATTCATAATAACTTATTGAGATTTATTCTCACCCTTCCGCCTTTAACGTTTTAGATCGAACTGAGACAGGAGGACCCGGCCAGTGAGGATGGGGAGGAGTTTGTACACATATTTTGGGTTGTTGGGTACATTTATGTCCTAGATGGGATGTGTGGTTGTATTTTGGTATTACTCCTTTATTGGAGTTTGTTTATATAAAACTTTTGTAAAGATTTTATTTGGGATCTTTTGTAACTTAAAGTGTTGTCTATCCTTTTAAGTATGTTTGCAAAGTTGGTTCATGTTTTGTTTCCTCCAAGTGGAGATGATTCAAGTTATTACTTGAAGGGTATTGTTAAAGTTTGGTTTCTTTTCAAGTTAAGTCAAAAGTTTTTAAATTTCCAGGTGGACTTTCTTAGTTTGGCCTCTCCAGCTCGGGACACGTGTTAGGTTTCGGGTTGGGGTGCCCACACTACGGATAATGATGAGGACGTGTTATGTGCTCTGAATGAGGTTGTGTAGTGCATGAGGATGTGTTATGTCCTCTGACTTAAATGATTTCATACATGAGGACGTGTTATGTCCTCTGACTAAAGTTGTGTCGTGCATGAGGACGTGTTATGTCCTCTGACCGAAGTGATGTCGTGCATGAGGATGTGTTATGTCCTCTGACTGAAGTGATGTCGTGTATGAGGACATTTTATGTCCTTTGACTGAAGTGATGTCGTGTATGAGGACGTGTTATGTCCTCTGCCGGGGATGAAAGTGTTTGTTCTTTGGTTCATGAGCATCAACCTGGTGGGGCTTTTGTGAGGCGTGCTTGCTTTGTGCTTGATTTTGGGAGGCGTGATTGCCTTGTGCTTTGTCCACTGGGGAAAAGTTCGGGCTTACTTTGATGGCCGGCTTTTGTTTGATGGGGATATGCACTTTTGTACGGTCTTACTTTGATGGCCGTTTGACTTTTTGTCCGTTGGGGAAGGGTTTCGGGCTTACTTTGATTGCCGGTTTTTGTTTCGTGTTTTGTGTTTTGGAGGCGTTTTGTGCCTTGAGATTTGTGCTTGAAGGCGTTTTATGCCTTTTGTGTTTGTTTTGCCATTTAGTGGGTGAGGTTCGGGCTTACGATAACGGCCGGTGTTTATTTTGCCGTTTTGCGGGCAATGTCCGGACTTACGATGACGGCCGGTGTTTGTTTTGCCATTTAGTGGGCGAGGTTCGGACTTACGATGATGGCCAGTGTTTGTTTTTCCATTTAGTGGGCGAGGTTCGGACTTACGATGATGGCCGGTGTTTGTTTTACCGTTTAGTGGGCGATGTTCGGGCTTACGATGACGGCCGGGGTTAGTTTTGCCGTTTAGTGGGCGATGTTCTGGCTTACGATGACGGCCGGTGTTTGTTTTACCGTTTAGTGGGCGAGGTTCTGAATGTGCGCTCGCCGAAAATTTGTGTTTTTCGATGATGAAAAATACGAGTCGCCACGCCATGTTTTAAGGTACACTTTGAAAAACCTTTGAAAGAGATAAGGGTCCGGGGGTCAGGTTACGTGGTGGGAAGAACCGAGAGTTCACCCAACACGCCTCGTCCGTGGACGAGTCTTTCTAATTAAACATCCAAATAAGTCAAGGTGTGTGCAAGCATTGATAATGAACAAATGCGGTAAACCATGAATTTTATTGATTGAACTGAGATTTTACAACTTGTGAGCCATTTGGTTAGGGAGGCCATGTCCCAATTACAATAGATCAAAACAGATTACAATTGAAAAATGATCTCTGCAAAAAGACAAAGTGTGTCGCGTGACACAAGACATGCATGGCTAGAAGTGTTGCGTGACACAGGATCCACCCATGCACGATGTGTCCCGTCACAAAAGGTGTCCTTCTGTAGAGATCTGACAATTGAACAACAGAATAACCAAAAACCAACACAGATCTAAAAAAACAACCAATTAAGCTTCAAAATGAACAACTTAACAACAATTCAACCAAAGGGGGTGTGGATATGGGTAGATTCACACTCCCTTGGGAATCAAACACCAATTTCAACAATGATCAAACCATAAGCATGCAATTATACAAAACCAGATGTTTAAACAGAGAGATTGCGATTGGACCTCAGTAATCACGACAGATGGAGTCGAATTACTGAAGTCAGATGAAGATATGATAGTTGAATTATGGAAAATGACAAAAATAATAGAGAGGTATAGAATCCTTCAGTAAGCTGCTTCTGTGATGAACTGATCTGTGGAGGGGTGATGGATGGAGGATCCAAGTGGTAATGGATGAATTGGGTTGAATTGGGGATAATTGAAGGTGGATTTGGGTAGGGGAGAGAGGTGTGTGTTTGCAGTGTGTGTGTGTTACACTTCTATTATGGCAGAGTAACAGTATGTGAAAATTGGGAACCATTTCTGAGCGGGGTAGGGTCTTATTTATAGGCTGCAGGTGATGGTCACAAGGTGTCGCACGACCTTCTGTAACCACTTTCCAAGGCTTCGAGTTGTCGCATGACACAAGGTGTCACCAACCATTTTTGGCGCCAAAACCAGGTTCTGGAACATTAAAAGTAAATACCCAAAAGGTCCAAAATAGGTTATTCCCTGTAGGTCCTTTAGCATGATCAAAGAACTAAAAGGTACTTCCTTCGCAAGAAACTTATGGAATGTTTCCAGAAGTCTCGAAATAGATCGGGAATTTACCAAAACGCCCCTTAATGAAGTTTTATCGTATTAAAATGCATCTAAAAGGGTAGCAAATTGGATTGGCGTACTTACAGAGCCCCTCGGCAACGTCACTTATGGAAGAAGTGAGGTTGTTGATAAAATAAGACCCAAATTCAATGAGCGGCAGGGGATAAGGTGGATAGCTGGACAATGATCTGGTGAGATCGGATGGCTGGACCTTTGGAGAAAGGATTCCTACGTATCCCTTGGAGGGAATCAAGCCAATCGTAGTTCAAAAACGATACCGACAAGGAGCAATAAATGGTAGAGATATGCTTTCATACCTTTGCTGTGCTTACCTGTAGCTGCCGGAGGGACTGATGCTACGGCTGATGATCGCGGAGGGTTGATGGGGAGTTGTAGCTGCCGGAGGGTCTTAGGCTGCAACTTTCTTGATGATGAAAGGTTGTAGCTGCCGGAGGGTCTGATGCTACGACTGATGGCGAAGAGTAGCTGCCAAGGGACTTAAGCTACTGTTGATGATGATCGTGGCTGCCGGAGGGACTTAGACCACTGGATGATGAAGAGTAGCTACCGAGGGACTCACGCTACTGTTGATGATGATCGTGCTGCCGGAGGGACTTAGACCACTGGATGATGGTGAAGGTGGTTGCTGGAGGGACTTAGACCACTGTTGCTGATGATTGTGGCTGCCGGAGGGACTTAGACCACTGGTAATGAAGGGGAGTAGCTACCAAGGGACTCACGCTACTTTTGATGATGATCGTGGCTGCCGGAGGGACTTAGACCACTGGATGATGAAGAGTAGCTACCAAGGGACTCACGCTACTGTTGATGTTGATCGTGGCTGCCAGAGGACCTTAGACCACTGGATGATGGTGAAGGTGGCTACCAGAGGGACTTAGACCACTGTTGCTGATGATTGTGGCTGTCGGAGGGACTTAGACCACTGGTGATGAAGGGGAGTAGCTACTAAGGGACTCACACTACTATTGATGATGATCGTGGCTGCCGGAGGGACTTAGACCACTGGATGATGAAGAGTAGCTACCGAGGGACTCACGCTACTGTTGATGATGATCGTGGCTGCTGGAGGGACTTAGACCACTGGATGATGGTGAAGGTGGCTGCCGGAGGGACTTAGACCACTGTTGCTGATGATTGTGGCTGCCGAAGGGACTTAGACCACTGGTGATGAAGGGGAGTAGTTGCCAAGGGACTTATGCTATTGTTGATGAAGAGAAGCAGCCAAGGGACTCATGCAAATGTTGATTCTGCTGGGGATAGATGTAGCTATCGGAGGGTCTTAGGCTACAATTGCTGCTGGTGATGGTGGCTGCTAGAGGGACTTAGACCACTGTTGCTGATGACTTGCTGTTTTGCCGTGTGAGGGACGGCCTTTATTGACGGTTGGCTGACTTTGGAGTCATGGACTTTATGCGATAGGGCCTGAATTTTGCTTGCTAGGTTACCCTGGGAGATGGATCTTTCTGATGTTTTGGCGGCGGGGCCGATGATTTTGATGCACATTTCTTCGGGAGACTGCTAGACTTGGAATCTTTGTCTCGATTTTGCTTTGAGGGACAGTTCTCAAGATTTGATGATGCTCAGTTGATTATTGTACCTGCGGGGGAAAACAACACTTCAGGCACTATATCTGACTATGCTACTATGTTAGCAAAGATTAAACTATGTTAGTTTGTTTGCACGAATCCATCCGTTCTGGTAATGGGATGATGATTGAATGAAAGAAATATGTTTATTATTTTGAATGATCGGCTTTGCCAGGTTTGTACATGAGGTGAGGGAACTGTATCGGGTGAGTGTGTATGGTGATACATATGGTGGAGTGAACCCTCTCCCATGCGTTTACATGGGGTGCATATATGGGAGGTGTGTTGCAGCGACGGCGAGTCGGGGAGTGCTCTTGGAAGGTAGACTTGCAGGAACATTGATGATTTTTGGTGTTGACATGATGTGTCGCCCGACATTCCATGCCTGCTGGGCAAGTTGTGTCGCACGACTGGAGGAAGCTCATAGCAGGCCCCCTTTTTAAATCAGCTCAGGATTCATTTGCAGATACTGCCTTTTTAGTAGGAGAACACTAGCAGCCCCAGCTTGACAGACAAGCGATTTCTTTGGCCAAGGTTGGAACTTTCAACAACAATGGAACATTATAGCAGAGAAGTGGCTTCCCAGGAGTATCAATTTCGTCAAGACTTCCTTGAAATTTTGCATTATCACCGGAAGCTTCATAGAGAGCTCATTGATAGGAGGTACAGTATACCATGCATTTGGTCCTTGAAAGACTGGAGGATTGATTGGGATTTGCTCCGGGCTGCGTCCTGCTTTTGGGATTCGGAGAGACATGTCTTCACTTTGTCACACAATGATCTGACGCCGACCATGGAGGATTTCAGAGCATTGACAGGCCTGAATGAGTCAATGACCGTAGCATTTCCCCGGGACAGACGGTCAATTATGGAGTAGTTATCAGACTTCCTATGCTTGCCTGCAGATCAGGTGTCATCTATGATTCTGGATGATGGGCCCATAGACTTGACTTGGATGGCTAGGTTGCGCTTATCCAGTCCTGAGCTGTTTGATCTTTCCACGTCTCAGGACATATTTATGTTGTTCACCTTGTCGGCTCATTATTTCTGTGGGTACATCGGAGTCTGTCCGGGTGCATTATTGGAGGTTGTCAGGCAACTCAGGGGTGACCGAGGTGTGGACCTTTGTCGAATCCGCTCTGGGCAGGGAGAGATGGACATTGTACCGCTGCTATTGGCTGAGACCTATCATGGCATTGATAGACTAGCAGGAGGATCAGATTTCATGGGTGCGGGCAACCCCAGTTTATTATCCCTGTGGCTCTCTGAGAGGTTGCGTTTGATCATGTCGCTTCGAGCAGGTCAACTTGCTATGCCTTGGGTGACGGGGCAACACAGAGTGCTAAGAGATGCGGCCGCTGACAGCTGGCAGATGAGATTGATGCGGTACGGGACTGCTGACCTGAGCTTTTGGATTTCGGCGTGGGGGCTACAGACCATGAGAGATATTCAGGATGGGTCAGTGGTAGTCAGGCTACCAGGGTTGCATGTGTCTTCATTCTGCATCCCATCATTGTTGAGCAGGCAGTATGGGTACCCTCAGCAGATTGTCCGAGTTTTGAGAGAGATATTGATGACTGATGTTGTTCCGATGGACATGACCGAGCCCCAGACTGTGCAGTTTTTCAGCAGATCCTTTCTGGAGGGCTTCCTTCCCATACGGACACTCCTTCGACAGGCCAGAGGGATTACATTCTTGACCATGGAGTATTTGATCTGGTTTGAAGAGCAACGGGGTCCTGTGCAGTTGACGATAGAGGCTCGCCGTCGGGAATACATGGGAGCAAACTACCCGACCAGTCGGTCTTTCAGAGATACAGAGGCCCAGGGGAACCCAGATGATGTCACCGGCAATGTAGCAGAGGATTATCGGAGGCAAGAGCTTCGCAGAGCTGCTATGAGAGATGATCCAGAAGTGATAGCTCGCAGAGAGGCCTTGAGGCAAGAGAGGATTCCTAGGGCAGCTTTGAGGGAGAATGGTTTGATCGAGCCACCGGTGCGCGTTATACCCGAGCTAGGACGAGCTCAAACCGACTTATTTGACATTCCTAGGCCAAGGACCTCCCGGGGACCGAGGAAAATGAAGAATAGAGATGCAAGTTCGGGAGCGGGAACGAGCTCCTAGACACCTTTTCTGAGAGATAGGAGACACTTTTGTTTGTATTTTGAGGAAGAGATTTATTGTATGGAACATGGGTATCCCTTGATTACTTATTGCAGACAAAATAGATGTTAGAATTTTGAAAACTTATTGCCTTTATTCGCAGCAGGCTATTTGAATCAAAAGTAGGCCGTGCTTGAACTCATCAAAAAGAATATTGACTTATAATGAATCTTTGAAAAGCTTTGGAGCTGTAATCAAAACACATTTTGGCAACTAGAAAGCACCAAATTAATTGACAAGATCTGGGATTTTGCAGCATTTTAGACCGAACCACGAGTGGTTGCCTACGTTCCCCTTTTGTAAAGAGAACTAAGGGGCTCAGGTCTCCGTAGTTCGACTCAATTAACTTTTGTGTTTAAGAAAGGGAAGATAGAAGGGGGACATGGTACAACCCTGTTTTTTACCTAGACCGCCCTTTTTTGGGTTTTCAGTCTAGTTGGGTATATTCTTTTAGCACCGGGCGCGTCCCTTATTTTTGCATGGACTGCCTTTTGAGAGATTTACAGTCTCATCTGGGACAATTTTATTGCACCTTTTATTTTTCATTTTTTTCTTCTCTTTTTTTATTCTTTTTTCTCTTTTTTTTACAGAGGGGAAAGACTCGATCAAACATAATATCGCCGCAACTTTTCGCCATTGACGGGGTGCAGGAACGGGTTGCCGTCCAAATCTTTCAGCTGCATCGCTCCTCCGGAGAATATTTTATTTACCAAAAATGGCCCAACCCAGACAGGTGCCCATTTGCCCAATGCACTGCTCTGATTGGAAAGCTTCATCTTGAGGACCAAGATCACCGACCTTGATATCCCTGGGTTTCACTTTTTTGTCGAAAGCACGGGCCATTCTTTTCTGATACGCCCGGTTATCTTCCATGGCCTTTAATCTGCGTTCGTCCAACAGTGCCAACTCATTGTATTGACTTTGGAGCCAATCAATCTCATTGACCTCATTCTCGAGCAATACCCTGAGGGATGGAATCTCTAATTCAATGGGCATGACAGCCTCCATTCCGTATGTTAAGGCGTATGAGGTTGCACCGGTAGCAGTCCGAATTTAAGTGTGGTAGCCTCACAATGCTAGATGCAATTTCTCTGGCCAATCCCTGCCTCGCTCGGCCATCTTCTTTATGATTCGCCCAAGATTCTTATTAGCAGCCTCAACAGCACCGTTTGTCTGCGGCCTGGATGGCGACGACTTATGGCACTTAACCCTGTACTCAGTGAGCAGACGATCGGTCTCTCCTTCAAAATGGGATCCATTGTTAGAGATGATCTCATTCGGGACTCCATAGTGGCAAAAGATATGTTCCTTTATAAAGCGAGCAACTTTCTTAGCTGTAAGCACTTTGTAGGATGCGGCTTCCGCCCACTTTGTGAAGTAATCTACCGCAACCAAAACAAATGAATGTCCGTTGCTCTCGGATGGAGTTATCTTCCCGATGACATCGATTCCCCACGTTGCAAAGGGCCAAGGAGTTGTCATACAATACAGATCGTGAGGAGGGATGTGGTTTAAGTTGGAGAACCGCTGACACTTGTCACACTTCCACACAAATTGGATGCAATCAGTCTCCATGGTGATCCAGAAGTAACCCAGTCTGATGATGCTATGCATAAGGGATCGAGCGTTCATGTGCGGTCTGCAAGCACCGTTGTGAACGTCTTCCATTACTCTCTGAGATTTTTCTTTGCTGATGCAGAGCAGGAGTGGGCAACCTTCCCTTTTCTTCCATAACTCCCCGTCAAGTATGACATACTGTGCTGATAACCTCTTCAGAGCTTGTAGACTTTTGGCACGGATACCTTTTAGGTCATCCTCTCACCGACAGGGAAAGATGCCTCACCATGCTTGAGATACTGAAAGATCTGGCTGTACCATGGCTCATCGACGGTTTCAAGCTCGATTTCACAACAATATGCCGGATTTTCTCGCCTTCTGACCCTGAAGGGCTTGATTGACTTACCCTCTGGTATTTCCACCAAGGAGGCCAGAGTAGCTAGTGCATCGGCGAATCTGTTCTTTTCTCGCGAGAGGAACTGGAATGACACTTCCTTAAACTGGCCGACGAGCTCTATGATATAAGCATGATACTTCTGGAGGCACGGATCTGTCATTTTCCATCTGTTGGTGGCTTGATTAATTATCAGCTGGGAATCACCAAACACTTTCAACTCATCCACATTTTGCTCAAGGGTAGCCTCAAGACCGGCTATGCAAACTTCATGTTCAGCTGCGTTGTTGGTAACCGAGAAGTTTAGCTTGATGGCTTTGGGGGTGTGCATGTCATTTGGGTCTACTAAAACCATCCCGATGCCATTTCCTCTTTTGTTCGCTGCACCATCGGAGAATAGCTGCCAACGGTTGCCACTTTCTACGACGAAAATCCCCTCATCAGGAAACTGAAGATCTGGTCCTCGGGCTTCTGTGCTGGGAGAGTCAGCCAACTGATCTGCCAGAGCTTGTCCTTTGATTGCTTTCCGGATCACATACTTAATGTCAAACTCTGCTAGGAAGAAGGTCCATTTTGCAAGTCTGGTGGAGATACTGCCTCTGTCACTCTGAAACTAGTACTTGATCGGGTCCATTTTGGAAACCAGATGTACTGTGTGGGACAACATGTAGTTCTTTAGCTTTCCGACCACCCAAACCAAAGCTGCACACGTCTTCTCTAGGGTGGAGTAATTCAACTCGCTACCTTGGAATTTGCGACTGACAAAATAGATGGCATTCTCAACCTTGGAGTCCTTTTTCTCTTGCGCCAGCATGGCCCCAATGGCTGTATCCGTGACCATCAAGTATAGAAGTAGAGGTTTGCTCCCATGAGGCGGACAAAGGATGGGAGGATTAACAAGATAAGCTTTGATTTTCTTGAAAGCTAGCTGGCATTCTTCGTTCCAAATCACCTCCTGATTCTTCTTCAGCAGCTTGAATATTGGCTCACACATAGAAGTCAGCTGGTTGACAAATCGGCTGATGTACTGTAGACGGCCCATGAAACCCTTTACCTCGAAGACAGTTCTGGGTGGCTTCATCTCAACGATTGCCTTGACCTTTCTGGGATCCACCTCGATACCGCGCTCTGTGACCATATACCCCAAGACTTTACCACGGATAACCCCAAAGGTGCACTTGGCTGGATTTAGTCTCATGGAATGCTCCCGAAGTCTGTTGAAGAACTTCCTTAGATCAATGAAGTGTTGTCCCTCTGACCCTTTTGAATGAATGATCATATCATCAACATATACCTCAATCTCCTTATGGATCATGTCGTGGAACAGAGTAGTGACGGCTCTTTGGTAGGTAGCCCCAGCATTCTTCAACCCAAATGGCATCACTATGTAGCAGTAAGTGCCCCAAGGAGTAGTAAAAGCTATCTTTCCTTGATCTTCTTCAGCCATTTTAATCTGGTTATATCCCGCAAAGCCGTCGACGAAGGATTTGACTTCATAGTTCGCTGTTGCATCCACAAGCATGTCAATGTTCGGCAGAGGGAAGTCATCTTTGGGACTAGCCTTGTTGAGGTCCCGGAAGTCTACACAAACCCGTACTTTTCCATTTGCCTTTATGACCGTCACGATGTTTGCAAGCCAGGTCGGATATTCAATTACCTTGATAAAGCCTACCCGTAGGAGTTTCTCAATCTCTTCCTTGACTTGTAAAGACCACTCGGGCTTGATCCGCCGCAGTTTCTGCTTGATCGGCTTGATCTCTAGATCCAGGGGTATCCGATGCTCCACGATAGACGTGTCCAACCCAGGCATGTTTTTGTAGGACCAGGCAAAAACATCTACAAACTCTTTAAGCAGCTCGATCAGGGCATCACGCTCAACTCCGGAGAAGAAGCTACCAATTTGCATTTCTTTGGGTTCCTCAGCTGTTCCCAAGTTCACCGTTGTCAACATCTCATTGGCAGCTTGGGCCCGACTTTCCTTTTGCTCGCAAACCTGCTTTGAATTATTTTCCAAAAATTGTTCATCTATTAAGTCTGCATTATCTTCGATTGAATCTGGCTTAATTATTTTTAAATCTTTATGATCATTTTTGGTTAAGCGTTCAATCGTTAGATTTGCAATCACGGGATACTCAGAAAGATCGACCATTTTATTAAGAGTGAATGGGAAAACTGTATCTACAACACGATGAAGGTCTTCCATCGTGAGGACGTCAGACCTATCAGAGGACTCAAAATCGATTACGGGGGATGACTCAAGGCATGAGGGACAAACTTAGACACAGAGGGACTGGGACGAGACTTGAGCCTAAGCTTCTTGATCATAGTCTCCCTATTGGCGAGCGGTCCCTGAAATGAAGTCCAATTCTGCAACGGCCTCTCTGCAACTGTCTCCAACATGCTCGGATCCACAACTGGCCCCTTCTCAAATTCAAGCATGGCTACTATATCATCATCTGAAGAAAAGTCGATCAAGTCCCGGGGATCTTTAGCAACAACAACCCTTTCTGCAGGTACCTCCTCTGTAAGCATACCACCTTCAGGCTCTGACAGCCCCTGATCTCCGAACAGATTTGCCAGGTCACCATCCATGTCTACGGGGTCAGCACCACGGATCTTGTGTATCACCGGTTCATCCAAAGCAAGCTTTTCGAACTGATTAACATAATCGGGCCCCCAAAAGTGGTAGCTATTCTCATATGTAGCAGTAACGTCTGGTCTCCTGGGTAGACTGACGAACATTTCCTTCATCGGGTCCTGGCTGGTGGCAAACTTTCTTATCATCTTCACCCTCTCTTCCATCTGACTTAGCTTTGGTTTCGAAAAAACAAACATTTCCCCATCCTCCTTGACAAAGTGCTTGTTTAGAGACCAGCTATAAGGGCGCACATCAGGCCTTTTGTATCTCTTGCCGGCAGCTAGGGTCATCCGTTCTTTAAGTGCTTCGGCCTTATCATATGCTTTGTCCTCTCCAGTCACAACATATCCCAGATCTCGCCTGTTTCTCTTAGGTTCCGACATCTCAAGCTTACACAACCTTTGTTGTCGCTTTCCTAACCCCAGACCAGGAATGTAGCTCATGCCCCTCATCATCTTCAATACGGGAGGAATTTTGTCCGAGGAAGTTGTTAGATCGATAGTGCAGAGCGAGTGCTGTATGGCCACGCTGCTTGTTTTATCTCGTTTATGGACAATGGTGCTTCCAAGTTTGCTGCTATTTTAAGCTCTTCCAAAGAGATCGGGGACTCTTTTGGAACTACAGAAGATATAGCGTTGATAACTACACGCTCCTCATATTCATCGTAATCAACAGAATTATTTAAATCATACAAATCATCGAGATGCAAGACGTAGCAGAAATTGTCTTTCATTTCATTAAAGCAAGGAATTACATCAGCCATGACTTCATTACAATCAACACTAACTTTGCCACTTACAGACACTTCAAATTCTATTACATTCACGAAATAATCCTGACCAAAATCGATTAGGTTCACATTGTTGCTAGGCAGAGGATTGCTGACGACGTTAGGACGGGGAGACTTTTCTATCTTCTTCTCGTCAATAAGGCCTTGGATAATTTTCTTGAGAGTGACACATGTATTGGTGGTGTGCCTTGGGTACTGATGAAATCTACAGTATTTACTGGCATCGAGGTTGGGGTTGGGACGGACAGGACTATAGTTGTCCAGTGGCTTAATCATGCCGGTCCTAAGCAAGCCATTGAAGACTTCTTCCGTGGACATACCCAAGTCATTGAACCTTGGCTGCTGTCTAGGCTGGAATTTCCCGCCATTCTGTCCACTGTTACCTCCCCTTGTAGATTGTTGATGCTATTATCCTTGATCACTTCCCTTCCTTTCGGCGCCATCGCGGAAACTGGGTTAGCCGCCCGATACCGGAATCCTCCGCTTCCACTATTACTGTCGGCATTTGTATTCGAAGCAAGGTTAAAAAGCCTGTTCTCGCTTCGAGCTCCCATTCCAACCATTTCTCTTAGATCTAGGTACCATTCCTTTCCAATGGCCTCCCTTAACACAGGTTTTACACATGACAGGAAAATATCTTTCTGATCTTGGAGGGGAATTGGTTCCGACAGCTCATTGAGTTTGGCATTCCATCTCTTGTAGAACTCTGTTATCGACTCATCATTTATCTGAATAGTGCCTACCAAATCATCTCTTGTAGTACGCCATTCGAGGTTTCCCCTGTATTTCTCCAGGAAAGTTTCAGTGATCTGGCTCCAGGTGGAGCGACATTCTTGCTTTAGAGCCAAAAACCAGGTAAGCGTCGGGCCTTTTAGAGTCAGATGAAAGTGAGAGGCCATAAACTCGGGTGTGCAACCCATTGCCCCCATCGTCATTATGTAGGTATCGATATGGGTCTTTGGGCAGGTCGTGCTGTCAAATTCCATCTTTGGCATCTTGAACTTATGGGGAAGAGGTGTTATTTGAGCCGGATCAACCACTTTAAGGCCACTGGAACCCACAGTCAATCTATCAATTTGTTGTTGCATTTGCCTTAACAAAGCTGTCACTTCCAGAGTCAATCTCGGGATCTGAGGAATAGCGGGAGCCACAGTCGAAGACGGGACTGGAAATTCTGGAGCAGATCTGATAGGAAAAGCGGCCGGGGGAAGACCGAAGGTACTGGGGACGATGATGTTACTATCCAACAGACTGAATGAACTGGGAATCCTATTCCCGTACATATCGTACCCATTAAACTAAACACTTGGATTCTGTAGACCAAACTGCGCTGATTGACATCCGAACTGACCTTGGGTAGAAAATCCGGTACTAATACAGGGAGCTGAATATGGGGTAGAACCATACAGGTGCTGGGTGAGAGGAGAACAAACTGCGGGCTGGGAGAAGTTGCTTTGGAACTGAGGCTGAGGATACCGCGGAATACTGTCCTGACAAATCTGGTTTCCTGATAGGCGATACTGACTGTTCTGCTGCTGTGGAGCTTGGAAAACACCTTGCTACTGATTGGACTGACCATGCTGATAACTATCTTGATACATGCTGACCTGGGGTTGGGAATAGCTTCCTTGGAACTGGAATCCATACTGAGCTTGCGGCACTGGGGCATTGGGAGCCGGAGAGGATGTCAGATCAAAGAAGTTCAATGGTTGACTACCACTTTTGTTGAACCCATGCTGAGCGACTTGGCTATGTATCTGAGAGATTGGGAGAGGAACCCTTCCTTGGGTATTCACGGCTATTTCAGGAGACGGCATCCGATCAGGGCGAGGAGCATAACTCACGGGAGGAGGCATAGCATGGTAGTTGGGTTGAGGTGCAGAGTGATGAGCGGGTTGAACAGGAGAAGCAGATCCGATCCCGTTGTTATTATCTTCAGTGATTTCTTCGTAGGAACCATCCTCTCGGCGGAGCACTGCGATTCCCCTGGCTCGCATGGCCTCCACAAAATGGGTATGGGCTTCTTCCTCTCGAGCCTTTGCGTTCTGAGCCAACAAGCGGGATTCACGTTCCCTAGCAAAGCAGCTTCCAAAGTTATTCTCAATTCTTCTACGGACATGTCATTCAAGCCCGGCTGACCCATTGAGACTGAACCTCCAACTGACTGAGTAGAAAACACATCCCCATTTCCTGCCATTTCTGATTCTGAATTGAATGAAACTCCAGAAACTGTTTGCACCTCCTTGACAACACGGACTAGACGGGCTCCCGGAACAGAAGAGCGGATCCAACTCGCCGTAACTACAGAGGTAGATATGGATTGATAAGGTGGTGAAGGAGGAGACTTCGAGAAAGTACGGGAGAGGGAAGGAACAAAGGAAAGGACTCGCGCAAACAAATTATTTATGTTCAAGTATAAATCAGTATTTTAAGTCCTAAATACGGTTGGGAAAGGATAAGCCTTTATTTACGCAGTCTATACATCGGGGAAACCTAGGGACACAACATTCAAATCACACTAAATGCTTTGCATTGAAATTAGTAATAGGTAATGATACCTAAACAAGACCTAAGCACTATGCGGGACGGACGAGTGGTCCAAATTTCTGGGGAAATTTGGGCAGCATAACTGGTATTCTTGAAGAATTTCAAAGAAAAATCCGGCATGACCTCTCGTCGGTGCATGGTGACAATGCGGCATGATCTCTCGTTAGAGCACGTCACGAGAGTGACATGTTCCCATGTGAAACCATGTTGCATTGGCAACATGCCCACAAGGTGCAAGGTTTTTGGGGAAGGTATGAAAACCTATTGTAAATTTCAAGACAATTCATTTTAATGTGATTTCAAAAATGTTGTATCATAACCAATCGTGGGTAAGCTTTAAAGTGTGGCGCCACCTATGATGCGCTAGGGGGATAGGTTGGATATTAGGCGCTCAAGCGTAGGCGACATACATCACCGTTCGCGATGCCGTCAATCGCACCCGAGGGTTCTAAATCTATATGGTGTAGTGTGCGGATGACTATGTTTTTTTATTTACAAAAAATAAAAAAAAATTTAAATTTTTTTTTATTTTTCTTTTCAAAAGGGTAAACAAATGAGAAAACACACACACTCTCATAGGTTAAACAAAGGGGGTACAACAATCAACTGCGCAATTTGATTCAAGGGACTGCCCTCAAACCAGTATCTGAAGACTGCTTAGTGACCAATCCTGTCGCGTGACACAGGACAGCACGGTACAAAGCTGTCGTACGACTTGATCAGTCACTGAACCAGAACCTGCAAATGAAATTCAGCCCCTGCCTTTCCATGGCAAGGGACAAAGAACATTAATAGAACACAGAAATATAGCCACATAAAACACATAAAGGTACACAAGTCTCACAATGCAATAAAATGCATGTACCACACAAGATCATCAAGGACGCACACAAAATGAATATGTTGGATGTGTAGATGAATGAAAGCATGACCCTTTTAATTTTGAAAAAAATAGGTTTTCAAATAAGTCTTCTCCCCAGCGGAGTCGCCACTGAATGTGCGCTCGCCAAAAATTTGTGTTTTTCGATGATGAAAAATAGGAGTCGCCATGCCATTTTTTAAGGTACACTTTGTAAAACCTTTGAAAGAGATAAGGGTACGGGGGTCAGGTTACGTGTTGGGAAGGACCGAGAGTTCACCCAAGACGCCTCATTGTGAGTACCCCGACCCGAACTCATGTTTTGGGTTCACTTTAATTGATTTTTGGGCTTATATAATTGCTAAAATGCAATATTAAGTCCAATTATCCCACAGCCCATCCAACCCATTGGGCCAGCCAGCCATTCGGCCCAGTATGCCAAAAAGATGTACGCTGTCGCCCGACATGAGAAGACACTAAGGCGGTTTAACTGCCCCTGTCGGACGACATAGGCCTTCCCATCAGCCTGCCTATAAATACAAGGCATGGCTGACCATTTTAAGAGGACTTGAAGAGAGGTTTGGGAGGATCAGTATAATAGAGGGGAAACTCTGCCCAAAAAGAGTCTCTCTCTCTCTCACACACACACACACACTCACCTCCCTCCTCACACACACACATACTTCAAAGCCAAGGTCCAAAGAAGCCCTCCTTGTTGGTGTGTAGAAGGGGTAGACACCATACTACTGGTGATCTTACCTTGTGGACTACAATAGGTAGCCACTAAACCCTCCTCTCTCTTTAAATAGCCTTTTAATACATTCATATTACGTTTGCATGCATACTTGCTCCAATATTATGTAAAAATCGGGATTTTTGCATGATAAAGGTGGTGGAGAAGTGGATCTTCAATATTCACTTCTCCCCACCTCAGATCTGGACATTTGGTCATATTAGCATCAATAAAGTTTCAATCTTTAAGCATTTGCATTGAGTTAGGAGGTGATGGCTACTTCAAAGTGGCCAAAAACATGTGATTCATCACATTTGGCCACTAAAGCCATGTGATCCTCCCATAATACTCACATATTACTGTTTTAATACTGCTTACAGTCAATAAAGATGCTTGGTTTGCCTTGACAAATAAAGGGGAATCAAACAGACTGAAGGGCACTTTTACAGGCCACTCCTGTCGGACGACACAGGACTCTCTGGAGATCCTGTGTCATACGACATGGGGCTCCCAGAAGGCTATAAAGCCATTCTTGGACTTCAGATCTGCCAGATTTAATCCCTCTTGTAACTCAAAGCCTTCCTTAGTATTTTTGGCTCATAAGCCACTATTTGGAATGCCTATGGTCTGTTTGGGTGCGATTTATTGGAGGCGGCTTGCCATATGACATGAATAACTTCGGATGTTCTATGTCATATGACATCCGTATCATTCAAAGTCTATCGTGACTTTGCTCACTCCCGTCAATCCCAAACTGAACTTAGACCTTCAAATAGTGTCTTCAATGAGTCAAATAAATGTCATTCCAGTTCCAGAATAGCTTGGTCATTGTAAAAGACAATTTGACCATGAGACATCATGTCGTGCGACACCCTCTTTCTGGGAGGTCCTGTGTCGGACGACATCAGAGCTCTCTGGGCAGATTGTCTTAAACCTTCTGCCTTGTCATGAAAATCATAATATATAAAGGGTGTGGCCCCCTATCATGGCTCACAAATTGTACCAAGTCTTGATATTATCAATGAAATGCCAAATTCGCATGCTTTGCTCATCGACACATATTGTACACACACTTTGAATGTCCAAAATTGTCCAACGTTGATTGAAAGCCTCGAAAGAGGCGTGTTGGGTGAACTCTCTAGTTCTTCCCTAACACGTAACCAGACTCCCGAACCCAAAATACTCTTAAAATTGGTTTTTCAATGTTTTCCTTTAAAAGCGGCGTGGCGACTCCCAAAACTGAAATTTACAAAATCTATCATCACATTAAAAAAAAAGTGATTTTTCTTTCGGGCGAGCGTTCATTCAGTGGCGACTCCGCTGGGGACTACATTGAAAAAATTTCTGTTTTTTTTTTAAAAAAATGAAGACGATACTTGGTATATAGGTGGAAACCACTAACCTTCCTGTATCGCTCCCTAACCCGGGGCTTGGGATAAACGGTGGTCTAACAATCCCACGTACCAATGTCATTCTTCTATTTTCGAAAAAAAAAGAGAAAAGTTTTTCTTAAGAGGGTCTAACTTTCTTTAAATCAACTTGGACAATTTCGACATTCTCCTTGTGTGTGCATTTGTGTCATTTTGTGTGCTCAAATGCACCTTGCCATGCTTTTATGCTTCTATGCTTTGGTATGTGGCATTCTTGGGAGCCGGGGCTTCCCCCTTTTGCTATTCGCTCTTCCCGTTGATCAGAACAGGGCAGGATGACGCTGGACTATAGCTACTGGTAAACTCTAACATTTGGGACAGTCCCCTTTTGTCATGCTTTGACTCATTCTCTTGTTTTTCCTTTGCATATTGCATAAAAAAAAATCTTTTACAAAAAAGCAAAAAATATATTTTTCTAGAAGATACCTTCACACTACTCGCACTCTACCTGCACATAGAGTTAGAACCCGGGAGTGTACGGACGGCATCGCGAAAAGTGACGTGTTTCGCTAATGCTTGAGCGCCTAAAGTCCTCCTAGCCTGTGAGTCAGCCAACACTTGTCCGTGACACACTTTCTACCGTGACCGGTTGGTTTTTGGCCAATACTTTTCAAAACATTTCCAAAACTCGGTTTTCAAAATTTTCTCACAAAGTCCGAGTCATGCACCGTCTCCAAAAAAATCTTGGCATACTTTCCCTCTTCGTGTCGAAAATTACGACATAATTCAAACATAAGTACACGTTAAGATCTCTACATATCTCGACGTAGGAACATATCGATTTCTCGGCTTGGCTTCGTAAGAAATCATGATGCGTTCTCGACATGTGTCAACGCGGGACCATGTCGAATTCTTAACGCATACTAACGAGAGTTATGCCGAAATTTCGCCGCTGAGCGACGAGAGGACATGCATGATTTCCAACTCGAAAAGAGTAGAGGTCATGCCCGATTCTTTCAGGGTTTTTACCTGTAAATTGCGGTCTCGTACAATCAAACGTACTTTTGACCCTCTCTCCTCCCGAGTTTAGACGTTGACTTGGACTTGGTTTTGAAAACCCCGAGTTTGACTTGTTTTGGCTCGTATGCCCATAGGTTCGTTCTTTCTCCCTTTCGATTGGTGGGTTCCACGTGCCCTATAGGACCTTTGCCGGGATTGTCCATCCCGGAGGTGCAATACAGGTGGAATACAGGGGGTCTATAGACGTAGTGATGGAACCCACTGATACAGGAATAGCATAGAATGCGAAAAAGAAGGTTTCCCCCTTTTCCAACCATTCCTAGGATTAATAAAAATCATTTTTATAAAAAAAAAACATAAAAATATATATAAAAAAAAAGAGAACATATGCATGAGTCCGTCCTAAGCCTATCCTCTCCCCCTACCTGAAGCCATTCTCTCTCCTTTCAGCGAGCAAGTATTGGGTCAGAGTTCCGGGTGGTCGGTTAATCAGTTTCTCTCCAGTCAGGGAATCATTTCCAGCAGTCTCAGAAATGGCACGCAAGCTTCAGCGGGTTTGGGTCCGAATGCAGGTGTTGATCCAGCTCAGAATCAGAATACCGGTCAGGGAGTAGGGCCAGATCAAGGTCAGAATACGGGACCGAACGCAGCTCTGAATGCCTCTCCCAGCAGTGGTTATGGCATGGGTCCTCACATGACACCCCCGGGAAGTCCGTTTGTTAATCCTCACCCAGGTTTCAACTTCTCTCAAGAAGCTTCTCTCCGTGCTGCTCTCGAAGCCTCTCGTGCCCGTGAGGAAGCCGGTTGGGCTCGCTATGTCGAAGTAATGCGCATGCAAGGCATCGCAGTAATCCGTCACCCCGATGGGTCGTATGAAGAAATCAGGGAAGAGCCCGATGTTACTATCACCGGCACCGGCTTTGTTCCCCCATCCTCACCTAGGCAAGGCCTCCACATTGTGCCCCCACCAGTCTCCTATGGTGTGCCTAGCTCCCTCTCGATGCCGACTCATGGGGGTATGTCAAGGCCTTCCCCCATCCCAGTACCTACTTATGGCATGCAATACGGGCTGAGGGGCGAATCGAGCTCCTTCCCAAAGGTCAGTACTCAGGACCAGTTTATGTTTTATCCCCAGAGCCAGCTTGGGCAGGGTCAGCAGCCCAGTGGTGTCAATCAAGAGCCGTTTGGGTATACTCAGAATCAGTTTGGGACTCAGGGTCAAAGTCCGTATAACAGCACGGGTCAGCCGCCCAACCCGACCTTTGGTGGTCAGTTTATTGCTCCTCATGATCAGTCCAATCAGCAGCAGAGCGGGTATCGCATGTCAGGAAGCCAGATTTGTCAGGATCAGATCCCGCAATACCCACAACCCCAATTCCAAAGCAACATCCCTCAGCCTGTGGTTGGTTCTCCTCTCACCCAGCATCTATACGGTTCCACCCCGTATTCAGCTCCGTGCACCAGTATCAGGTCCCCCGCCCATGGTCAGGTCAACAGTCAATCAGTACAGTTCGGGCCCCGAAATCCCGATGTCCAATTCAATGGTTACGACATGTACGGGAACAAGATCCCCAGCCCAGTTAGCTTAGTGGACAGCAATGTTAGCATACCCAGCACTCTTGGTCTTCCTCCGGCTGCCTTGCCATTCAGGCCCACGCCAGAATTCCCAGTGCCATCCTCAACAGTAGCTCCGACAATGGGATGACCCCCATCCTCCGAGGTTTCAAGTTTGAAAGAAGAACTGAAGTATGTGAAAGAACAATTGCACAAAATGACTTTTGGATCCAACATGGTCAGCTCCGTAGAGCTCAAAGACTCCAAGGCTCTCCCGAAGAACTTCAAGATGCCCCCCATAACCAAGTTTGAGGGCTCCACATGCCCTAAAACACACATGAACAGTTACATCATGTCAATGGGTGCCAAAGGGGCCACCGAAGAGATGCTGGCCCTTTACTTTCACTTATCCCTCGATGAATCTCCTTTAAGGTGGTTCCTAGGCCTTAAACCAGAAGCAAGGGCTACGTGGTCCCAGATCAGTGATGCTTTTTTGGACAAGTACAAAGGAAGTGTCGAATGGTACACCACTCGTAGTGACTTGATCGGCACCATTCAGAGGCACGATGAGTCCGTGACAGACTTTTATAAGAGGTGGAACAAGAAGCTTAACGAGTTGGTTCACCCGATCCCCCTCTCTGACGAAAAGTCCATCTTCCTTTCATGTGTCAAACCATCTGTCAGGGAAGCCATTGGTCGGGGATACTACCCAAATCTGCGAGAAATGGTGAGCGCAGGGGCCGAAAGCGAGAATGCTACCTACTCCATCGTTCCAACTCCTGCTCCCGGTAAAACTCCAGCTCCCCGCTATCGAGTTCCAAGCTATGCCCCTGTTGCTTCGAAATCGAAATATGATGATTTGGGGATGCCGCTCGAAGAGGTATTTGATGGTTTGATGAGGACAGGAATGATCAAGCCTTTGGAGAATTACCCTACTCCCAACACCCCGGGACTGGATCGTAGCTTAAAATGCCGTTACCACCAGAATTCGGGCCACAATACCAACAGCTGCTTCACACTGAGAAGGATTGTTCAGAGTCTGATCAACCAGCGCAAGATTGAAAAGCCGAACATCGTCACCAATCCTCTTCCCGACAGCAACAACAACAACAGTGTCAACATGATCGAGTTTGTCAATGTCATAGAGTTTGGTGAGGCTAGTCCCAACAAGGTTATGAGTCAATTCGAGGCTATTGTGCCCGTAAACAATGATGTAATCAGTTTTGATGATAAATCAAATGCTCATTTCTGCTATATGTTGTCTTGGGATGATATTCGAACTGCAGCAAAGCTAGCAAATGATGTCCAGCATAATGACACTTCCCCCAATTCTCAATCTACTCCCCTCACCTGGGAAGAAATTAAGCGTGCCGCAAGCTCGGCGATCACTGTTAATCAATTGCGAAAAGCAGCTTGGCCGTATGCTACACAAGGGCCTCCGATGAGTTGGTCAGAATTAAAAGCAACTGACGCAGACCACGATAAGGACCAGGAAGCTGAGGTGAATTTGCTTACCAGGTTAGGAAAAATGTTGGGAACCGATGTTGCCGGATCATCAGGAAAAGACAAAGAAGCAGTTGTTCCGGAAAACGGGGCTGGTAAAAACCCGTACGCCAAAGGAGTAGCTGAAGAGGATTCAATGGAGAACAACCCAATCCTCGCACAGTTGAAGCGAACCCAGGCCAACATTTCTCTTTGGTCCCTCTTGACTTCTTCTTATCCTCACAAGTTGAAGTTGGAGGAAGCCTTATCTAAGACAATGGTGTCCGTAAATTCCACCCCCGACGAAGCATGCCAATTAATAGGTACCGCCCAGTACGGAAATATCATCACCTTTACGGAACTAGATTTGCCGAAGTATGGAACCAATCACAACGAGTCCCTGCACATCACTGTTCAGTTAGATGGACGCCGGCTTCCCCATGTAATGGTAGACAACGGCTCGGCTATGAACGTATTGCCTGCCAGAATGATGAGCCTGTTGAACATTAAGGCCACTGATTTGAAGCCATCCGATCAAACCATAAAGGCGTATGACTCCACATCTAGGAAAGTTTTGGGTGTAATACCATTGACCATGTGGTTCGGCAAGAAACCTCTGGTGGTTGAATTTCAAGTGATAGACATCCCAGTCAGTTTCTCCGCCTTGCTAGGAAGGTCGTGGCTGCACCAAATCAATGGGGTCGCTTCCACCCTACATCAATGCGTCAAGTTCGTCCAAGACGGCGAGCTGACCATCATCTATGGAGATAGTGTTACCATCGAGGGCACCGACAATGAGGGAAGGCCAGTAATGGAAATCAAACACGATGAAGCCAACTTGATGTTGAGCAGTTTCAGGGTCGAGAGCCCAAAAGCCCAGATCTGCGCAATCGACCTGACAACTTCATTTGATAAAATTCCTCCAGTTATGGTGATGATGAGACGTATGAACTACATTTCGGGGCTTGGCCTAGGAAGACGTCAGCAGGGCACTCACAAGCTTGAGGAATTAAAACTGAAAAGGGACAAGGAAGGTCTGGGATATGTTGGGAAGACCCCCAAGGACAAGGAGGCCGACAGGATTGAAGCCGCAGAAAAGAGGAAGGCTAGTGCTGCCGAAAAGCCCTATGTCAAACCTAATCTCCGTCCTTATCACCCTTCCTTGGAAAAATACTTCGTCAAAGAAAGAGGTGATGATTTTATGTGCCCCACGGGCCAAATCGAGAATATGAAAGATCTCACCCTAAAAAGCAACCCTATCAAGGAGTTTATCAGTGGCAAGCCTAACATTACAGGGGCTGTGACTACTTTCGAAAGCCAATACCACTTCTGTAAGCCCCGATTTCACTAACCAGTTCAGCAGGTTGTCTGTGGTCAATCCTATGATCGATAAAACCACCGAGCTCGATATGGGCGAAGATGTTGCAGCTTTGTTCGAAGAAGAAGACTTGTCAGAAATAACCGGGGCTGATCCACTGATGGAAGCACCGTTGATTGATTTATGTGAAGAGACACCGCCAATGACAGGGGCTATAACTAAAGATCCTTTCAGAATGATTGACCTTCTAACCTGGGATGATTATGTGCCTGCAACAGATTTTCTGACTGGGAAAGATTACGTGTCAGTAATCGAGTTTGATGGGGACAAAGAAATTGATCCGCGCACCTTCATCAGCACCTCAGAGATGCCGCTCCGGAATTGGGCTTCCTTCAAGGGACCGATCGCCAGCCGGGAAATTATGATGGAAAAGCTCGGGCTGACCCCCCGTCCTGGTGTGTCTGAGTCTAAGTCCACCCCTGTAATCCTGAGTCAGTCCTCAGAGTCTTTTGTTATCGAGTTTGAGTCTCTAGATAGGTCTGATACTCTCACGGCTGATGATCATCGCCGTATCTTTAACTCTATCTTCCCTTTTGCATTGAATGAAATGGTTGACCTTTCTGCGTATCCCTTAATTGCCACCTTAACAAATGATAAGTTAACTAAGACAAATCTTAATGACTTAAAAGTGGTTAATAATGATTCATTTGAAGAGGACACAGACTTTTTAGATGAAAACTTTTTAAACGATAATATAAAGCAGGTTTTTGACCGATATGACAATCGGGCCCAAGCTGCGGATGATGTATTAACTACAGTGAATTTGGAAACTACTGAAGAGCCCAAAGAGACACAGATTGGCAGTTTCTTCACCGGGAAAGAACGGGAAGCCCTCATTGATCTGCTCAAGGAATATGTGGACGTATTTGCATGGTCCTACAAGGACATGCCCGGGTTGGATACTTCAACGGTTGAGCACCGAATCCCCCTGGACCCAGAAGCCAGGCCAGTCAAGCAGAAACTTCGCCGGATCAAGCCAGAATGGTCCCTCCAGGTCAAAGAAGAAATAGAGAAGCTGCTCAGAGTAGGTTTCATCAGAGTGGTCGAATACCCCAAGTGGTTGGCCAACATAGTGACAGTAACCAAGTCGAATGGCAAAGTCAGGGTTTGAGTGGACTTCAGATACCTAAACAAGGCAAGCCCAAAGGATGATTTTCCCTTGCCCAATATCGATCAATTGGTGGACACTACCGCTAGCTACGAAGTCAAATCATTCGTGGATGGTTTTGCAGGTTACAATCAGATTAAAGTTGCCGAAGAAGATCAGGAAAAGACTGCCTTCACCAGCCCTTGGGGAACCTTCTGCTATACAGTGATGCCCTTCGGTCTGAAGAATGCCGGCGCCACTTACCAGCGAGCAGTCACTGCACTTTTCCATGACATGATCCACAAGGAGATCGAGGTCTTTGTTGATGACATGATTATTCATTCCAAAGGATCAGATGGTCAACACTTGATCGACCTGAGGAAGTTCTTCAACCGGCTGCGGGAGCATGAGATGAGGTTGAACCCAGTAAAATGCACTTTTGGCTTAGTCCGAGGAAAGGTTCTGGGATACATGGTCACAGAACAAGGAATCGAAGCCGATCTGAGAAAGATAAGAGCCATCATGGAGATGAAGCCCCCGACGACAGTCACGGAGGTGAAGGCTTTAATGGGCCGTCTCCAATATATTAGCCGGTTCATCCACCAGCTAACCTCTATTTGTGAGCCGATCTTTAAGCTGCTCCGGAAAAATCAGGAGGTTGAATGGAACGAACAGTGTCAAACCGCTTTCGAGACGATCAAGGCCTACTTGGTCCATCCCCCAATCCTGTGTCCTCCACATAAGGACAAGCCTTTGTTGCTATACTTGACAGTTACAGATACGACTGTTGGAGCCATGCTCGCACAAGAAAAGCCAGATTTAAAAATAGAAAATGCCATATACTTCGTCAGCCGGAAGCTTCAGGGCAGCGAATTGAACTATTCAGCCTTAGAGAAAACCTGTGCAGCTTTGGTATGGGTGGCCAGCAAATTGAGACACTACCTCTTGGCACATACAGTGCACCTGGTGTCAAAGATGGATCCCATCAAGTGCCTATTTAGAAAGTCTTCTCTATCATCAAGGCTTGCGAAATGGTCATTCTTCCTAGCCGAATTTGATATCAAGTTCGTAACCTGTAAGGCAATCAAAGGTCAGGCTCTGTCAGATCATTTAGCAGATTTCTCAAGCTCAGAAGCGCCCGAGTTCGAACCCCAGTTTCCAGATGATGGAATTTTCATGATAGAAGGTACGAACCGTTGGCAGTTGTTCTTTGATGGTGTCGCCAACAAAAGGGGCAATGGTTTCGGCATGGTGTTGGTTGATCCAAAGGATGTGCACACCCCCATCGCTATCAAGTTGAATTTCCTGGCTACTAACAATGCCGCGGAATACGAAGCTTGTATAGCCGGCCTCGAGGCAGCCTTGGAGCGAAATGTCAAAAAGCTGGAGGTGTACGGAGACTCTCAGCTAATCATCAATCAAGTATCCAATAAGTGGAGAACCGTGGACCAGTACTTGCAAATGTACTATGCTTACATGGAGGACCTGATCGACCAATTCAAGGAGGTCACGTTCCACTACCTACCCCGGGACAAGAACATGTTCGCGGATGCCTTGGCCACTTTGGCCTCTTTGGTGGAAATTCCAGAGGGAAAATCAGTAAAGCCATTCAGGGTTGGGAGGCGTGAGAACCCCGCCTACTGTTGTCAGATCGAACTAGAAAAGGTCAATGACTTGTGGTACAGCCAATTTTTTCAGTACCTTAAGCATGGCGAAGCCTCGTTCCCAACAGAAGAGGATGGTAGACTAAAAGAAGGCCTTCACGCCAAAAGTTTACAAGCTTTGAAAAGGTTGTCTGCACAGTACGTTATTCTGGGAGATGACCTATGGTAGAAAAGGCACCGAGGCCCACTTCTACTCTGTATCAGCAAATCTAAAGCCAGAAAGGTCATGGAAGAAGTCCATGGTGGCGCATGTGGACCACATATGAACGCCCGAGCCTTGATGTTCAGCATACTCAGGATGGGTTATTATTGGATCTCCATGGGCGATCGCATTCAGTTTGTACGAACCTGCGACAAGTGTCAGCGGTCCTCCAACCTCAACCATATACCTCCCCATGATCTCTACTGCATGAGCACTCCTTGGCCGTTCGTAACTTGGGGAATTGACGTTATTGGGAAGATAACTCCTGCCGTTAGCAACGGGCACGAGTTCGTGTTGGTTGCTGTGGATTACTTCACCAAGTGGGTTGAAGCGGCATCCTACAAGGTCCTCAACTCCAAAAAGGTGGCCCGTTTTATAAAAGAAAACATCCTGTGCCGATACGGAGTTCCAAATGAGATTATCTCAGACAACGGGTCACACTTCGAGGGACACACTGACAAACTGCTCGCAGAATTCAGGATCAAGCGGCACAAGTCCTCCCCTTATCGCCCTCAAACCAATGGTGCTGTTGAGGCCGCGAACAAGAACCTAGAAAGGATCATCCGGAAGATGGCTGAAAAGAGCCGGGATTGGCCTGAGAAGCTTCACTTAGCACTCTGGGGCTATCGTACTTCAGTAAGAATGGCCACCGGTGAAACCCCGTTCGCTTTGACATATGGGATGGATGCCGTTCTACCCATTGAATTAGAGATACCCTCTCTTCGGGTTCTGCTTGAAAATGAGGTCAATGAAATAGACTGGCTTCAGAGTCGACATGACGAGTTAGCTCTCCTGGAGGAACGAAGGCTTAAGGCGATGGAACACATCCGGGCTTATCAGAAGCGCATGGCTAGGGCCTTTGACAAGAAGGTACATCCCCGCGACATCAAAGTAGGTGACTTGGTCCTAAAAGAAAAGCCGTCGAATCAATTCAGTCCTTTGGGCAAGTGGGCTCCAGTCTGGGTAGGCCCGTATCTGGTGAAAGAGATCTTCTCTGGCGGAGCAATGAAGTTGATAGATTTGGATGGTAATCCCTTCATGCACCCGGTGAACGGCGACAAACTGCGCCGCTATTACGTTTAAATCGAGTCTTCCCCTCTAAAAAAAAGAAAGAAGAAAAAAATATATATATAAAAAAAAGAAAAAGAAAGCGCGAAAATAATGTACCCAGACGAGACTGAAAACCTCTCAAAAGGCAGTCCGTGCAAAACAAAGGGCGCGCTCGGTGCTAAAAGAATATACCCAACTAGGCTGAAAACCCTAAAAACGGGCGGTCTAGGTAAAAAACAGGGTTGCACCATTTGTCCCCCTTCTATCTATCCCTTTCTTAAACACAAAGTTAATTGGGTCGAACTACGGAGACCTGAGCCCCTTAGTCCATTTTGTAAAAGGGGAACGTAGGCAGCCGTTCGCGGTTCGGTCTAAAAATCATAAAAATCACCAAATCCTGTCAACAGTTGTATTTGTGATTGCTAAAAATGTGTCTTGATTAAGTTCTGAAGTAATTTCAACTTTCATCACATTAATACATTCATTGATGAGTTCAAGCACGGTTTACTCTCGACTCATTAACATTAGCGAAAATAATATCTTTTAAAAGGTACATCTAAATTGTCTGTGTCGGCAATAAGGGATACAAGGATAGGTCACCTAATCCTACTCGCTCGTTCCCACTCCCGAACTAGCACCCTTCTTCTTCCTCTTCCTCGGTCCTCGGGAGGTCTTTGGCTTAGCTATCCCAAACAGTTCTGTCTCCCGTCGCCCCGGCTCGGGAATGATACGAGTCGGTGAGTCAATCAATCCGGCAGCTCTCAGCGCCGCCTGGGCAGCCCTCTCCTCTCTCAGAGCTGTCCTCCGAGCCATAACTTCAGGGTCATCCCTCATCTTGGCTCTCCTCTCTACGAGTCTCTCAAAGTCCGCTGCCGGATCGTCGGTCACGTTGTCGGGGTCAGCCTGTGCCTCAGCATCGCGTAGCCCCAGGCTAGATTGGTCTCCTCCTCGGATCCCTCGGCAATATGCTTCAATGGCATGCTGAACCGGTCCCATCTGCTCCCCATACCAACTGAGATATCTGGTGGACAGATATGTGATTCCCCGGGTCTTCCGTATCAGTGTGTGAGCAGGAAAAACTGCTCCCGAGAAAGCCCTGGCAAAAAACCTGAGAGTCTGGACATCAGTCATGTCAAGAGGAACGGCATCCCGGGCCATCTGCTCTCTGAACCCATCAACAGCCTGCTGTGGGTATCCATACTGCCTCTGAACAAGCAAGGGGATACTGAATGATGAGAAGTGTAATCCCGGCAGCCTCACTACAACAGAGTCATTCTGCCTGCCGCTCATGGTCTCAAGCCTCCATCCGGGAACCCAGTATTGGATGTCAGTGGTAGTATACCTGGCCAATCGTCTCTGCAAGCTCTCCTGTGAAGCCTCCGGAGCCACTCGTCTCTGCTGCGTGACCCAAGGTGCTGCAGTCTGCCCTACAGGTAATGGGGAGATGAGTCTCAATCGCTCAAAGAGCCACAATGATAAGAGACTGGGGCTGCCACGTCCCATATGCAATGACCCTCTAGCCAGTCGGTCCATCCCATGATAAGTCTCCGCCAGCAAAAGGGGAACTATGTCTCTCTCTCCCTGCCCAGGTCGAATATCAGCCAATGTGGTGCCTCGAGAACCCCGCATCTGTCTAACGACTCCCAGCAGTAAACCAGAGCATACCCCGTCGTACTCACAAAAGCAGTACAGGGAGATCATAATCAACATAAAAATGTCCATGGCTGTGGACGAGTCAAACAGCTCCGGATGCGATACAGCCAATCGGGCTATCTGGGCCAAGTCAACAAAGGACATGTCGAGAACCAGATCAGTCACCTGCTCGGTGTGAAATCCCAAGAAATCGGCCAACTGCTCAGCCAAAGGTCGTGGATCGCGGGGAAAGACCGCATCTCTAAGCTCAGCTCCCCCAGTCAGTGCCCGGAACTCTTCAATGGTGGGTGTGAAATCATTATACGAGAGGGTAAAGACATGCCTCTCGCAATCCCAGTACCTGGATACAGCCCGGAGAAGGTTCCAATCTACCGCCCACTCCTTTAATGCCCAGATGCATCTCAACCCATATCGTTGGTCGATAACCCTCCTATTATTGCTACGATGATGGTGGGTCAGATTTATGAGATCGGAATGAAATTGACGTTCTTTGGTCTTAGATCTGTCATTATAATGTTCCATTTTGAGCCAAAGATCGAATCTTGGGGCTAATTTTGAGGTGGAAGGCAAGGTTGAAGCCTGCTGTGACTGCTGGAATGAGTTGTTCACGAATCTGCCTTTTATAAAGTGCTGGGGCTTGCTGACCAAGAAACCTGTCTCCCAGACTCTCCCTGTCGCACGACATGGAGGCTCCATGAAGGCCTGTGTCGGACGACATGGAAAATTCCATCAGGAACACCAGCAGCTGCAATTGCAGCAACCTCAAGCAACCCAATGCTTGCTCAAAAATCACCCAAACCTGTCCAAAACACCAAAAAATTATACATAAACACTCCCCCTCGCTCATCGAGCCCACGGGAGAGGATTCGGCACATCCAACACCCCCACAGACACGTAAATGTCACCCAAATACATGCAAAAACCACAAAAACACCCAATCACATTAAAAGCCACCATTTGTGCCTTTCTTGGGACGAACTCATGCATGTGAGCTACCAATTACATAAATAAACAAATGTTTTAGTTGTCAAAGTACAAAAGCAATAAAATATTCGTTTTTACAATCCAAAAGAACAAAAACAGTACATGCATTTCTTCTCTCTCCTAAAAGAGTCAAAGCATGGCAAAAGGGGACCGTCATGATCACTCCGGCTCGGAGTCGTCGCCGGAATCATCCTCCTCACCTTCCTCAGAGCTGCTGTCATCCTCGGCGCTGCCCACCTCCTCCTCGGAGCCACTCTGCTCCTGGCCATCGTCGCCACCCTCCGGCACCTCATGGATCTCGCCGAATGAATCATCATCCTCATACTGTGCCCAAGGCTGGGGCTCGACATAATACCCGTGCCACTCGGGCACGGTGGTGAAAGGGGGCTGATAAGGATCCTCCTCGCCGTCATCATCAGCATCAGGCTGGGGCTGTCGACTCGAACCGCCCGTCTGTGAGCCAGAAGGAGCCAAAGTCGGTCTGGGCCTCTTCTTCGGAGGCACGACATCACCAGGATGGGAGCTGCATCTCCCCTTCCAATGCTCCGCGCTCCTCTGAAATTGGCGCAACATCTTCACAGCACCGATGAGCGCCTTCGCCACCACCCTGAATGTCTTGGCTTGAACCTGTTCAATGAAAATAGAAAAGGCGGTCAGAAGCAATCAATGTAAACAGTAAAAGCAGTAAAAAGCTTGAATAAAGCAGAAAAGAAGAGATTGCTCACAGAAGTAGTCCCGCGGGGCAGCCGCAGATGTGGATGAGTCTCAGACATGTCAAATAAGGAGCGGCGAATACTACCCCCAGCCTCATACTCAAAAAATCGGGGAGGTGCCGGTATCTGCATCCCCGCTGCTCTCCTGGCAGCCATAACCTGAGGAGTCACCAATCGGGTGAAGACAAACTGGGCATAGTCCCCACCATCAGAAAACTCGGCAGCATCAATGCCGGTCCGCAGCCGCTCCAAGTCAGGCAAGGCCCGAATGTGCCAAATCCCCGCAGGAGGATCATGAGGAACGCGGGAGACAGCGCCATGACCATGCTGCCTGCAGACTCTCTCCCCCAAATACAGGGCATCTCCCTCCAGGCCAACCAGAAGCCTCCTCGTCCTGGTCACTGTGGCGACTACCAATCAAATCCTCGCCATACCTGCCATGCCAAGGGAACAGCCTCAAACCAACAGGGGTACCCCTCAAAGCGATCATCGTGTCATGGTAGCAAGCTCTTACGGGGCTTCACCCCATCCACTTTCTGGCTCTCCCTCGCTTCAAAAGTCCAATGGCGAATAGCAGGGAACAAATCTGCCGCAATCCCCTCAGGCACAGTCCAGGCATAGCAGCCAAACACCTCGTAGGCCCACACCTGAAATCAAAAGACAGAAAGCTTTCAGTGTGCAGCAACAGTAAAAGAATGATGACAAAAAAGGTTAAATGCAGTAGTCAAGTTGCGAAATGCAAAGGGCATACCTCCAGCACAGTCTGATAGAAGTCCAAAGAGGTCACACTGCCTCTGCTCACCTCATCCAGGCCTCTATACACCTGGGCCAAACCAGCCTCTCCCCATGAAAAAGTGGACACCTGGCTCCAATCACGAAGAGGCTCCAGCAGAAGGGTCAATGCCGTCGTAGAGGCGCTACAGAACAGGGTGTCAGAAAACCCGGCCCAGACAAAGGCTCTCGCCAACTGCTCAGCCGTAACCGTAGTGGCACCCTCAGAAAAAAGACGGCACTGATGCGTCAAAGCCGAGTGCAAGTCCGCCAAAGGAACCCCATTACCCTTCAGGCGAAGGGTCAATCCAGTCAAAGCTCTAATGGCGTCTGGGCTCAGTACGCCAGGGTCCTCAGAAAAGATGGGCCTGCCCGTAAACTGCAGACCGGTGATGGCAGTGAAGTCATAGGGAGTGATGGTCGACTCACCCCAAGATAGATGGAAAGTGTGGGTAGAGTCCCACCAAAACTGTCTAAAAGCCCGCACCAGCTCCACGCTCCTCGGCGTGTCCCCAAAAGCTCCAACAGAGGTAAAGAATGGTCCAAGACCAGCAGTAAAGACCAGTCCCTTAGGACTGTCCGGCAAATCAGAAGAGCCCGGAAGAAGGCCCTAAATGGTCGCAATCGCCTCAGGGGATCCCTTGGTCCGCAAAATCTGCAGGTAAGCAGATCACAGGTATCAAAAACCTACTCATCACAATATGTGCATTCATTCATGTGCATTTTTCAAGAAATCACCAAAAATTCTTTCAGAGGAAGAAAAATAAAAAAAAGAAAAATCTTTTCAAAGCAATGCATTTCATGCCAAGCATGCAATTTCATCTTTGGGTGCGATTTCCCCCAATTTCAATCTCAAACCCTAGAAATCAAAGTTCGAAAGGGTTAATCTTTTAAAATACTTACCCCCTTCTGTTCCATAGTGGAAGTATGAAAATCGAGACCCGGGTAAAGCCCATGTCCCTCAGGGAATCTCTTTCGTTTGTTCCGATCTACGAGCTTCCTCTCTCGGACAAAACTTGTTGCACATTCCTCCTCGATTCGGCTCGCGGAGGCATTATCAAATTCTTGATTTAAATCAAAATGGAGGGAGAAATTTTCAAAATTTTCTCTCTTTTCCTTCTCTCTGGTCTCGGCGGCACTCTGTTCTTTCTAGGTCTGTCTTACGACCTACTGTTTTAATTAAAACAGCCTGGGAACCTCCCCATGTCGGACGACATCCATGGTCCAGAAGGGTGATTTTCCCCCTTTGCCCCTAATCAATTCTGTCAGCCTATCTTGGCTGTCCATTACCAAAATTCATCAATTCATTTGGGTTCAAATGCCCGCCTCTCTCGATTATCAGAAAATAGCCCGGAAATGGCTTAAACTACCCGGTCCGAAAAACCGTACAGTTTCTAACACAGAAAATAGCCCGGAATGGCTACAAACTACCCGGTCCGGAAAACCGTACAGTTTCCAACACAGAAAATAGCCCGGAATGGCTATAAACTACCCGGTCCGGAAAACCGTACAGTTTCCAACACAGAAAATAGCCCGAAATGGCTTTAAACTACCCGGTCCGGAAAGACTGTACAGATTTCCCACACAGTAAAAATTTGCGGGTGACTTCCCAAAGAAAAATAGTCAAATCTTCGGGGTGACTCCCAAAAACAGTCAAATTCGCGGGTGACTCCCAAAGAAAAAAGTCAAATCATCGGGGTGACTCCTCATCAAAACAGTCAAATTCGCGGGTGACTCCCAAAGAAAAAAGTCAAATCATCGGGGTGACTCCCCATCAAAACAGTCAAATTCGCGGGTGACTCTCAAAGAAAAAAGTCAAATCATCGGGGTGACTCCCCATCAAAACAGTCAAGTTCGCGGGTGACTCCCAAAGAAAAAAGTCAAATTATCGGGGTGACTCCCCATCAAAACAGTCAAATTCGTGGGTGACCCCCAAAGAAAAAGTCAAGTTCGCGGGTGACCTCCCAAAGAAAAAAGTCATATTCGCGGGCGACTCACAAAGAAAAAAGTCACACCTTCGGGGTGACTCCCCTTGGTACAGTCACTTTCGGGTACAAAACTCGTAGCCTTTCATTGGCACCCCATCCTTGACGAACTACGATTTGGCTTGATTCCCCCACGGGATACGTAGGAATCCTCTTCATAAGAGGTCCAACCACTTGACCATCTTGGTCATCTCTTTCCCAGCCGTTCGTGTCCGGCTCGGGATTCTCATTTGTGTCGACCACTTCCCATGGAAGTGACGTCGCGAGGGGCTCTGTGAGTACCCCGACCTGAACTCATGTTTTCGGTTCACTTTAATTGATTTTTGGGCTTATATAATTGCTAAAATGCAATATTAAGTCCAATTATCCCACAGCCCATCCAACCCATTAGGCCTGCCAGCCATTCGGCCCAGTATGCCAAAAAGGTGTACGCTGTCGTCCGACATGAGAAGACACTAAGGCGGTTTAACTGCCCCTGTCGGACGACATAGGCCTTCCCATCAGCCTGCCTATAAATACAAGGCATGGCTGACCATTTTAAGAGGACTTGAAGAGAGGTTTGGGAGGATCAGTATAATAGAGGGGAAACTCTGCCCAAAAAGAGTCTCTCTCTCTCTCTCTCACACACACACACACACTCACCTCCCTCCTCACACACACACATACTTCAAAGTCAAGGTCCAAAGAAGCCCTCCGTGTTGGTGTGTAGAAGGGGTAGACACCATACTACTGGTGATCTTACCTTGTGCACTACAATAGGTAGCCACTAAACCCTCCTCTCTCTTTAAATAGCCATTTAATACATTCATATTACCTTTGCATGCATACTTGCTACAACATTATGTAAAAATTGGGATTTTTGCATGATAAAGGTGGTGGAGAAGTGGATCTTCAATATTCACTTCTCCCCACCTCAGATCTGGACATTTGGTCATATTAGCATCAATAAAGTTTCAATCTTTAAGCATTTGCATTGAGTTAGGAGGTGATGGCTACTTCAAAGTGGCCAAAAACATGTGATTCATCACATTTGGCCACTAAAGCCATGTGATCCTCCCATAATACTCACATATTACTGTTTTAATACTGCTTACAGTCAATAAAGATGCTTGGTTTTCTTTGAGAAACAAAGGGGAATCAAACAGACTGAAGGGCACTTTTACATGCCACTCCTGTCGGACGACACAGGACTCTCTGGAGATCCTGTGTCATACGACATGGGGCTCCTAGAAGGCTATAAAGCCATTCTTGGACTTCAGATCTGCCAGATTTAATCCCTCTTGTAACTCAAAGCCTTCCTTAGTATTTTTGGCTCATAAGCCACTATTTGGAATGCCTATGGTCTGTTTGGGTGCGATTTATTGGAGGCAGTTTGCCATATGACATGAATAACTTTGGATGTTCTATGTCATATGACATCCGTATCATTCAAAGTCTATCGTGACTTTGCTCACTCCCGTCAATCCCAAACTAAACTTAGACCTTCAAATAGTGTCTTCAATGAGTCAAATAAATGTCATTCCAGTTCCAGAATAGCTTGTTCATTGTAAAAGACAATTTGACCATGAGACATCATGTCGTGCGACACCCTCTTTCTGGGAGGTCCTGTGTCGGACGATGTTGGTCCCAAAGGTGGCAACAAGGGTGAAAATACAGCTAGAGGGGGGGGGTGAATAGCTGTTTAAAATTTTTCGCCCTCTATTAAAAACTAAACCTCTTGCTTACAAAATCCTCTTGCAGTTGATAACAGACTGCAAGTGATGGTGTAAAATGCACAGCGGAATTATAGAGTGTAAAGCGGTTTTAGAGGCGGTTTGTAAAATGCGGTTTTGATATGCGGTTTTGGTAAGTGCAGTTTTACAAACGCGTGTGGTTTTGACTTTGTTAACTCCACACACTATTTCACAATAATGGATAACTAAATAAAGATCAAACAGAGACAAAGATAAATAATTAGTAAGCACAAGAAATATAAATGCAGTAAGTAAGAACACGTTATTTGGAGTGGTTCAATCGATAAACGATCTACGTCCACTACCAAGATGGTTAGTCTTGGATTTCTAAGAGAGATTTTATATTAAGTATTGAGAGATTACAAAGTACAATAAAATCTTTTCTATGAAGAACAAATCCAAAACTATAACCAGTGTATCTCAAGTGTTTAATCTATGTGATTAGAACAAATGAGGTGTGTGTGTGAGAACAAGATCAAGACTCTTTAAATCTGTGAGATGTAGAGCTCAATGATTCTTGAATGTGTTAAGGCTTGATTTCTGGGCTAGGAATATTTCTTGAAGTATGAAGATGAAGATTCAAAGGGTTGAACAATTTCGCGAGCTTCACTTTCTATGAACACGCACTTCTCAATTTTTTCAAGCAATCTTCAAATGGTGAAGATTAGGGGTATTTATACCCAAGCATCAAGAAACTAGCCGTTGGATACGTAAATTCTTGTTGTAAGAGACAAGATTTACTTGATGCAATCCTATTGGTCCACAAAGCAACCACTTTTGTCCTTTGGTACATTGCCGCAGATAAAGCCGATCGTGCTCCACCGCAAGCAATGAGGTTAGGACACTGTCACCTTTTCAAGATCCTTGCGCATCTTCTCTGATATTGAATCACGTGACAAGATTTGGTGGTTGACTTTTGATATTGCTGACGTGGATTCCAACGGATAAAAAGTGGTTTACTTCAAGTAGCCAATCATTGGATGCGGTTGGTGAGACGCGGTTAGGAACATGCGGTTTTGCTACACCAGGAGGTTGCATGGATGCGGTTGCACATGAACTGCACAGGTGCGGTTCAAGGGCGGTTGCATGCGGTTGGTTCAACAGGTAGATTCAAGGTAGAACTACACTTGCGGTTACAAGTGCGGTTCATAGGGCGGTTTTGAATACTGCTGGAACTGCAACCTTGCTTCCAATGAATCTTGTGCCAGTCTTCAAGCCTAAGATTAACCTATTCTATAAAATGGATTTAGCTAAAAAATTGAAGTCTAAGCTTCATTACATAGGGTCCTAAAGTCCTTAAAATAGACAGGAGGTTATGGTATCAATCAAATCTAATACAAAATAGGAGGGTTAAAACATGCATACCCAACAATCTCCCCCTATTTGATTGATGCCATTACCTACTATAACTAAAGCAATCATTGTACTTGGTAAAACATGTCCATAAGAATTAACATGGTAATTCATGTCCCAAGTCAATGCACACACTTAACTTAAGCTATAGATTTCTATACTTTCTAAAAGATAAAAACTTACAATATGGAAAGTTATAGAAATGCATTCAGTGCACTTAAAAAATTGTGAGTTTAAGTTCAAAGTGCGGTTTAAACTGAATGTTTAAACATCAATTCAAAATAGTGATTTTAAGTTGGAAAATATTTGAATGAGGTTATCAACCATAAGAGATTTCATTGTTCTACAAACAAGTGGTTTGATATGAACAAGGTTTTGGAACCAATGATGCATTTTTCATTACTACCAATGCGGTTACACTTACAATGGTAGAGAGGCAAAATACAAAGGTTTCAAAAACAAAGGAAAGTTGGACAAAAATACATGGAGTGCGGTCCAACAAATCAAAAAGGAGTTCAGCAAAAAGGATAAAAGGAATTACAAAAGAGAAGTCCTATTGCTGACGCGGTCGATGATGAGGCGGTTGATGATGATGACGCGGTTGTTCTCTTGGTTGATTTACTTCCTGGATGGGCAACTGCGGTCCTGATGATGGTCTAAAGGCTGAGCTTTCACCTCTGATATTTCTTCTTAAAGCTCTAAGGTCTTCAACCTGTCTTGCAAGAGTAGTTTCAACAGACTTAATTGCGGTTACAGATTCAGCAACAGCAGTTCCAACAGCATCAACTGATCTTGAGTTGGCATCAACACTGTCCTTGATCTGAGAGGTGAATCCTTCAATGCAGGCCTTCAAGGAATTGTAGAATGTGAAGATCTCATCCTGAATGGCTACTGTTTGAGTAGAGAGAGCGTCTCTAAGCGGTTCCAGATCAACAGTCACATTCAGGTTGCACTTCAATTCCTTGATGGAGTTGTCTAGCTTGAGGTTGAAGCCTGCTTTGAGGTTCTCAAATCTGAAGGAGATATCATCATCAAAATTCTTTACTTGCTCTTTGATACTGTCTCCCACTATGTTGAGGTCAACATTGATTCTTTCTTTGAGGGAGTCCAGTTCAGAAAAGATTTTCAGCTGCAAGTCATCCAGAGCGGTTTGGGTAGGGGCGGCTGAGGTGGATGCTTGCTGCGGTTGCGGTTGAGGATTGGAATCTTCAAGGGTTTTCATGAAGGATACCAGAGAAGCATTGGTTGAAGAAACAAACTCATCAGATAGCTTGGAAAGCATCTCTTGGAGTTGAGTCTTAGAAACCGCATCACCCATAGCTTTGAGCACTCCTCTTGCTAAATCTTCTTTAAACGCTTGAAAGCACTCAGTAGCTGCGGTTTTGACAGCTTCTGTGGAAACTCTCTCCCCCTTAATGGCATCAATCACTTGGGCTTTCATGATTGCCAGTTCAGTGGCTTGAGAGTCCACTTTGGAAAGAAGGTTGCGGTTGGAGTTGAGGTGATGGAGTTGGGGATTTGTTCTGGCTAGAAGAAGAATGAGATTGGGTAGAGGATTTTGATGATGAACTTGTAGAGGTAGGCTTAGGGAGTGGTTCTGCAGGAGCCTTCCTCTTCCTTGAGGCCTTCTTTATTGCTTTGCCCAGTGCGGTTGAAGCAGTAGCAGGGTTCATTTGAACATACATTTCCTTGTTCTGGGAGGTATCAGCATCATATATGGCCTTATAATCATCATCCCCAAAAGATCTTCTGAAGGAATGCATAGCTTTTAGGCCAAAGGATTCTTCAACACCCCAATCGACACATAATTCTGGGGTGGCAATCCTAAGATCCTCCAAATGCTGAAAGTTCCCAAATATTGCGGTCAGCACTCTCCCAAAAGGTCTCCACCTTATCTTCTCATTCTTAACCTTCAGCTGATACGCATCTATGCTGCTGGCAATCTCTCTCATCAAGATCTTGGGCCAATGAAGCTTCATGCCGTTGTAGATGGCACAGCAGTATTGCCATTGATGAGAGGTGAAGTTGTTGTGGTTGCCAGTCTTCCCACAAACAGACTTTCCAACAAGGTAGCACAGGTGGCTCATCATCTCACCAAAATCTCTTCGTGGCGTAGTCTTGTAATGGCCAGCAAGAGAATCTAGCTTTCCTGTCAGAGTTGAACAGGTAGCATCTTGGACCTCCTGAGAAACTTCAACTGGAGCACCAGATACATGAAAATCGTAAGTGCTCCTGATGTCCAAGTAGTCTATGGAGACTCTGAATCCTTCAACTTCTCCCACCAAATTGGGGATCTTGCTACCATCAGACAGCTCAGTCTCTCCTTTCACTGCGGTTTCATAGAACTGGTCAATGAAGGAGGGGATGGTATAGGTTTGATTTTTGTTGAATAGGGGAAGGATTCCAGAAGCTTGCATCTTCCTCATCATCTCTCTTCCCAGAGCATCAGACCGCAACTCTGGTTCATTTATCTCCCAACCTGGCAGGAAATACTTGGTATTCTACAAATAAAACACTCAAGTTAGAACACTTTAGGAAAATCACAGTTCATATGCGGTTGGGGCACACATGCGGTTGGCAATAGTGCGGTTTTGGAAATGAAAATTTCCAACCACAATGAAACTGTGAACACAGGTAGGAAACTAATAAGAAAAACACAAAAGTCTATACTTAGTACGTGGCATTGTAATCCAAAATTATCCCACACTGCAAGCGGTGCTTAGAGAGGAAATTTATGGTGTCCAGCCTATATACTTAGTAAAACTTAAGTAATTTTCTAGCATGCGGTTTGAAAATGTATATGCGGTTTTCAGCATGCGGTTTAGAAGTGAAAAACATGCGGTTCAGAGATGCGGTTTTGAAACAAGAATTAAGCAATTATAAGTGCGGTTTTAAAACATAGCATGCAGTTTTGAATGACGCGGTTCAAAGGCATGCGGTTCAAACATGCAACAAGGTAAAATTTTCAGAAATTTTCTAAGTATGGAAAAACAAGTTTGAAAATTAAGTCAAGCCAAAACATAAGAACTTTTCTGAAAATGGAGATGAACAGTCACATGAATGCATGAAGAACACGAAGAACACCAAGAACAGAGATTTGAAAAATGTTAACCAAAATGAACAAATAACATGTCAAAATGATCACATTGAGCAGTAGATTAACAATATAACAATAAAATTTTCTACTTTACTCATAATCACCCAGAAAGTGCAAAAATACAGAAATGGGTTTCGAAACTTAAGAAGTTTAAAATTCAAAATCAGTACCCAAATCAAGTGTAGATCATGAAATAAAGTATATAATCTTAATCTAGGCAAGATTCCGAACAAAACCCAACAAATTTCATGCAAAATGATCAAGAAATAAAGCATTTAGAGGCAAAACTCAGTTCATGTTCTTCGAAACTTAAGAACATTCAACAATGGCAGTTCACGAGTATGATTTGCAGAAAAAAAGATTAGGGTTTTAGAAATCATACCATGTCTTCGATGGGTTGTTTGGGAGCCATTGAAGAAGAAAAACTTAAAAGTTTTTAAGCAGATTACGAAGAGAGAGAAGAAAGGTTTGGTGAAGAAACTGACACTTGAAGGTACAAGGTCAGAGAAGACAGTTCGTAAAGTTTGAAAAGGTAAGTTGTGTCTTCTATTTATAGGAAAGGATTAGGGTTTGGCAGTTGAAAGGACACATTAGCTTCACCAACTCAGTGAATCATTGCAAATTAGCACCCTTTCAGCTTCATCCCATCAACCAATGACGGCTGACATGAAGGTCATTTAATGTTAATGTTCCCTTTGCATTGAATGCTCTTAAAATTTAAATTTTCATGGGAAAACATTTGCAAATAAACCCTTAAAGAAAAAGATAAGGACTGAAAAATAAATAAAAAGAATTTGAACAGTTTTTTTTTTTTTTTTTTTATTTAACATAAGCAAAAGTTAGAAATTACTCCAAGTTGAAACGCGGTTGAGGTCCAAGCGGTTGAGCTGCAGCATGCGGTTTGAGTGAAGCGGTTGGCTGCAGTGCGGTTGGGCATCCTTGCGGTTTGGTACACGCGGTTCAACAGTGGAATTGAAACTATACTCAACAACCAAGTTAGTTAATAAAAAGAATGGAATTTATTTAAGTTCAAGCATACCCATTTCTCCTCTAAGGAATGAAAACCTCTTGGAGTCAAGAGCCTTTGTAAGGATATCAGCAATCTGGTTGTCTGTCCCCACGTACTCTAAATGAATATTCCTCTTCTCCACATGGTCTTTGAGGAAATGATACTTGATATCAATATGCTTGGTCTTGGAATGCATGACAGGGTTGTTGGAGACTGAAATGGTTGAAGTGTTGTCACACATGATGGGGCAATTCCCTTCATGGATTCCATAGTCTACCAACTGCTGCTTCATCCAAAGGATTTGACAGCAACAACTACCAGCAGCAATATACTCAGCCTCTGTGGTTGACACTGAAACTGAAGCTTGCTTCTTGCTGGCCCAAGCAACTAGTCTATTCCCGAGGAAATGACAAGTACCACTAGTGCTTTTCCTGTCAATAGTACAAGCTGCATAATCTGCATCTGAATAACCTACGAGATCGAAGTTCGAATCTTTGGAATACCAAAGTCCAAGGTTAGTGGTTCCAGATAAATAGCGGATTATACGCTTGACTGCAATAAGATGTGCTTCTCTAGAATGCAGCGATAGCGAGCACATACACAGACACTAAACATGATATCTGGCCTACTAGCAGTTAAGTAAAGTAATGAGCCGATCATACCTCGATATAAAGTCTGATCAACTTTCTTACCTTTGAGATCTTTATCTAGCTTATTGCCGGTGGCCATAGGAGTATCATATGCTTTAGCATTTTCTAATCCAAACTTCTTTATCAACTCCTTGGTGTACTTGGCTTGGCTGATGAAGATACCTTCTTCGCATTGCTTGATTTGAAGCCCGAGGAAGAAAGTTAATTCTCCCATCATGCTCATTTCAAACTTGCTTTTCATTAGCTTTTCGAAACGCTTGCAAAGTAATTCATTAGTAGAACCAAAAATAATATCATCGACATAAATTTGAACAAGTAAAGTATGCTCATTATATTTGGCAATAAAAAGAGTTGTATCGATTTTACCACGTTTAAATCCTTTTTCTAGTAAAAATTTAGAAAGAGTCTCATACCATGCCCTTGGAGCTTGCTTAAGTCCATACAAAGCTTTCTGGAGTTTGTAGACATGATTGGGAAATTTGGAGTCTTCAAATCCAGGAGGTTGGGCAACATACACGGTTTCTTGCAGTTCACCATTGAGGAATGCACTCTTTACGTCCATTTGATATAACTTGAAACGCTTAAAAGAGGCGTAGGCTAAGAAGATTCTGATAGCTTCCAATCTTGCAACTGGAGCAAAGGTTTCATCATAATCAATTCCTTCTTCTTGCCTATATCCTTGTGCAACCAACCTTGCTTTATTCCTAGTGATGCTTCCATTCTCATCCATCTTATTCCTAAATACCCACTTAGTTCCTATCACTCCTTGATCCTGAGGTCTAGGCACCAAAGTCCAGACTTTGCATCTTTCAAACTGGTTGAGTTCTTCTTGCATAGCAACGACCCAACTTGAATCTTGGAGTGCTTCATCAATCTTCTTGGGTTCAACTTGAGACAAAAGTGAAGTATGCTCGTCATAGTTCGATCTCCTTGTTTGAACACCGGAAAACAGATCACCAATCACATTTGTGAGGGGGTGACTGCTGACTTCACGAACCTCTGGGGGTAAGTACGGTTGGGACCGAGGTTTCTTTGAAGATCTTCAATTGGAACGTCGTTAGATCCTTCAGTGAAGTCATGGAATGTAAGTTGACGAAGAGGTTCTATAAGCTGGATAGGGGAATTTTCAACTTCTTCTTCCCTTGCAGTTGCATCTGGAGTAGGAACTTCAGGTGCGGTTTCAAAAGTGCGGTTTGAGGGAATTTCAGTTGAGGGTGCTGGATTTTGCGGTTGAGGTTCAGGTGCGGTTTGAGATGGTTCACCTGGTTCATTATGCTCAACAAAATCATCAGCCAACATTTGGAGCCAAATGTGGCTCAAGGAGAGAATGCTCATCAAAAGTAACATGGACAGACTCAACTATTTTTAAACTAGTTTTATTGAAAACACGAAAAGCTTTAGAATGTTTAGCATACCCAACAAAAATACCTTCATCGGCCTTGGCTCCGAATTTACCTCTCTTTTCTCTTCCATTGTAGAGAACAAAACATTTGCGGCAAAGATCTTGAAGAATGCAATGTTGGGGGTTCTTCCTCGTCAAAGCTCATAGGGAGTCTTGTTATAGGTTTTGTTGATGAGGGAGCGGTTCGAGTGAAGCATGCGGTATTGATTGCTTCGGCCCAAAAATGCGAGGTAGCTTCGCCGGATATCATTGTCTTTCCAGCCTCAATCAACGTCCTATTCTTCCTTTCCACAACCCCATTTTGTTGTGGAACACCAGCGGTTGAAAAATTGTGATCAATCCCATGGTCATCACAATGCGAGCAACACCGTTGTTCTTAAATTCTGTTCCATTATCTCGATCGAACACTAACGATGTCATCTTCTTTTTGAGTTTGGAGCCGTCTAAAAAGTGCGGTGAGAATCTCATAGCGATCATCTTTGGAAATCATCATCTCAACCCACGTATATCTTGAGTAATCATCCACCACCACTAAAGTATATCTATTTCCTCCAATCTTTGGCGGTGGTTACGGGTCCAAACAAATCTATGTGAAGCGATTGTAAGCATCTTGAAGTTGATGGAGCGGTCTTGCAGTGAAAGACGACGCGCTTACCAAGCGGCATGCACGCATTTCTCTGGATGGTGGTCGGCCACTTTGTGTAAACCACGAACGAGGTTTTCCCTACCAATCTTTGCAAGATACTTGAAGTTCAAGTGGCTCAACCTCTTGTGCCATAGCCAACTATTTTCGCTCACATTCTTAGCTACAAAACAGAGATTAGTAATACTACATGCGGAATTTAGATCAATAATGTAAATATTACTCTTACGAATCCTTGTGAGTAGAGTGACGCCGAAATGCTATCTTTGATAAAGCAATTTGATGACGTGAAGTTGCAAAGCATTCCTTTGTTGCAGAATTGAGAAATTGAAAGGAGGATGTGCTTGAGTCCTTCAACAAGAGAAACCTTCTCAATGGTTACGTTTCCTCTCCTTATAACACCATATCCAATGGTCTTGCCTTTGTTGTTGTCACCAAAGGTTACGGACGGACCACTTGCTTCAACGACGTCTTCAAGTAATGATCTATCTCCAGTCATATGTCTTGAGCACCACCGTCAAGATACCATTCATTATCCTTGGAGTGACCGGCCATGAAGCGAGAGGACCTGAAATGTAAACATTAAGAACGAGGTCCCCTTTTATTCCTTGGGTCCTGAAGTTAGCAACCTTTTACGACCCACACTGTTTGAGAAGGAGGTTTGCTCTTCCTGGCATTGGGTGTGAACCGCAAAAGGCATTCTGCAGCCTTGTGACCTAAACCATCACACACGTAACATTTATAATAGCTACAAGCTTCATGAGGTTTTACTAACTCCTTACTCTTCTTAGGAGTTGCATGCGGTTTGGGACAAGGGAGCGGTTTGGGAGGTGCAGTTCCAGCTAAGAGTCCGGCTGAGATAAAGGGAACAGACTTTGGTTTGACCATGTATTTTCTGGGAATGCTATTCTTGCTTTTGAAGGCAGGAGGAGCGGTCGAAGAAGAGACGCGATCAGACCTAGAGTTAGCAGAACCGCCTTTTCCACCAGAAGCGGTTGGAGCAGGGATTCTACCAATTCCATAAGCCATTTCCTCTTCAGGTGCTTCCACAGAATTCTTAGGTTTTAACACAGAATTCTTCCCATATTGCTTTCCTTTAGGGTAGACATAATTTACTTGTCTTGCTTTACCCTTACCCTTAGCATGCTTCTCCTTGGGAATTTCTTTAGTTAGTTCTGGAAATTCCTCATCCTTTTCACTCGAGGATGCACACTTCTCCTCTTCCTCAGATCCAAACCCTAGACCATCCTTAGTTCCAGGAGGAACTTGGAAGTCCATGATTTTATCCTTGGTGGATTGAGACTTGAGCCACGAATCAATAATCTTTTGGCGATCGTCGATTTGGGTTACCAAGTCATCATTCCTGAGTTGAAGTGCAGCAACCTTAGTTTCAAGGATGCGGTTTTGATCAGCAAGAGGAGTCATCTGTTTTATTTGGTCCTTAAGATTAGAAATTTCAGACCTCATCATAGTTTTCTCCGTCTTGTAAAGATTGAGTTCATCATGAGCTAAGCTTAAGGCTTTCTTAAGATTAGAGAATTGATGGATCACCATTTCAGCTTCCTTGAACATCCTTTCATGTTCCATGGGAGAAACCTCTTCTACCACCTTTTTCAAAATTTTCTTCTTTGGAATTGTTTTTGAAGGTGGAGCATTTGTAGGAGGAAAAATGGGACGTGAATACGAGCAATTTCCTATCTTAATGCTAGGAGTAAGTTTGATATCATCATCCAATTTAAAATTTAGAAGTTTTGTAGAAACCTCCTTTTCTTCCATATCTTGCAACTCGACTGACTCAGAATCTGATTCATCGGAAGCATCTGCAACTAAGCAGAGATTAACCTCTTCGGTTTCATCATCACTTCCATCATCAGAATCTGTTTCAATCCAAGTTGCTAATTCCTTGGAATTCTCTTCCTCCTCGTGACCATTCCCTTGCGACGAGAAAATTTCGCAGGAGAGGTTTTCTTTTCATGTATTCATATTTAGGCTGTGGACACTCAGATGCAAAGTGACCAGGTTTTTTACAATTGTAGCAAACTAGATCACTTTTTTTCTTTGTATCTCCAGCCTTAGAAAACGTTGCAGGAGGTTTGCCTTTTGAAAATGATTTTGTGAAAGGTTTTGAGGATTTTCTAAATTTTTGGAATCTTTTCACAAACATGGCAAAATCATCATCATCCATCTCGATGAGTGATGAGGTTGATATGGAAGGATCAGCGGTTTGGTTGGATGTAGATGGTTTCTCCTCTTGTTCCACTACGGACATGGAAAGTGATTTGGTTTTTCCTTCAATCTCTTCAATATGATTTAATTTTAATTCATAGACTCTAAGATTGGCGTACAAGTTACTTAACGACCAAGTACCCAGAACTTTGGAGTCTTCTAAAGAGGTAGCCTTATTTACCCATTTAGAACCTAAAGCAGATAGGAAAGTCATATTGATTTCCTTATCGGTTAAAGTTTTGCCAAGATATCTACAAGCATTAACTACCTCAACATATCGGTCGTAGGTTTGACGCAAGGTTTCGTTGGATTTTCTGTTGAAGTTGTTGTATGATCTTTCAACAGCATATAATTTGGTTTCCTTGCATTCATCATCACCTTCGAGGTAGCTCTCAATGGCATCCCACATCTGCTTTGCGGTTTTGAGGTACATCACTTTCTGTAGAGTTGATACGGGGAGGGTTCCAGAAATGATGTGCCTAGCCTTGCTGTCCAAGGCAACTAATCTCTTCTCTTCATCCGACCACTCTTCTTTTGGCTTTTTGACTTCTGGAGTTTCAGCATTGGTGGTTGCATCAGTGTTAGCCTTCATTGGAATTAGAGGGCCATTGATCACGCACTCCACCAGCATTTCATCTATGGTTTCCAAATGAATGAGCATTCGGCACTTCCAGATGTCAAAGTGGTCTTCGTCCAAAATTGGAATGTGTGAATAGTTAACAGTTGTCATTGTCTTTGTATTTGCCATATCGAATCGGCACACAAGCTGTTAAGCTTGAAAAACATTGGTTTTAAAAAGTGTTAGCTCTGATACCACTTGTTGGTCCCAAAGGTGGCAACAAGGGTGAAAATACAGCTAAAGGGGGGGGGGTGAATAGCTGTTTAAAATTTTTCGCCCTCTATTAAAAACTAAACCTCTTGCTTACAAAATCCTCTTGCAGTTGATAACAGACTGCAAGTGATGGTGTAAAATGCACAGCGGAATTATAGAGTGTAAAGCGGTTTTAGAGGCGGTTTGTAAAATGCGGTTTTGATATGCGGTTTTGGTAAGTGCAGTTTTACAAACGCGTGTGGTTTTGACTTTGTTAACTCCACACACTATTTCACAATAATGGATAACTAAATAAAGATCAAACAGAGACAAAGATAAATAATTAGTAAGCACAAGAAATATAAATGCAGTAAGTAAGAACACGTTATTTGGAGTGGTTCAATCGATAAACGATCTACGTCCACTACCAAGATGGTTAGTCTTGGATTTCTAAGAGAGATTTTATATTAAGTATTGAGAGATTACAAAGTACAATAAAATCTTTTCTATGAAGAACAAATCCAAAACTATAACCAGTGTATCTCAAGTGTTTAATCTATGTGATTAGAACAAATGAGGTGTGTGTGTGAGAACAAGATCAAGACTCTTTAAATCTGTGAGATGTAGAGCTCAATGATTCTTGAATGTGTTAAGGCTTGATTTCTGGGCTAGGAATATTTCTTGAAGTATGAAGATGAAGATTCAAAGGGTTGAACAATTTCTGGGCAGAGCTTCAGCTTCTATGAACACAGCACTTCTCAATTTTTCAAGCAATCTTCAAATGGTGAAGATTAGGGGTATTTATACCCAAGCATCAAGAAACTAGCCGTTGGATATAGCTGTTGTAAGGACAGTACTTGATGCAATCCTATTGGTCCACAGCAACCACTTTTGTCCTTTGGTACAGCTGCTGCAGATAAAGCTGATCAGGCTCCAGCTGCAAGCAATGAGGTTAGGACACCTGTCACCTTTTCAAGATCCTTGCAGATCTTCTCTGACATTGAATCACGTGACAAGATTTGGTGGTTGACTTTTGATATTGCTGACGTGGATTCCAACGGATAAAAAGTGGTTTACTTCAAGTAGCCAATCATTGGATGCGGTTGGTGAGACGCGGTTAGGAACATGCGGTTTTGCTACACCAGGAGGTTGCATGGATGCGGTTGCACATGAACTGCACAGGTGCGGTTCAAGGGCGGTTGCATGCGGTTGGTTCAACAGGTAGATTCAAGGTAGAACTACACTTGCGGTTACAAGTGCGGTTCATAGGGCGGTTTTGAATACTGCTGGAACTGCAACCTTGCTTCCAATGAATCTTGTGCCAGTCTTCAAGCCTAAGATTAACCTATTCTATAAAATGGATTTAGCTAAAAAATTGAAGTCTAAGCTTCATTACATAGGATCCTAAAGTCCTTAAAATAGACAGGAGGTTATGGTATCAATCAAATCTAATACAAAATAGGAGGGTTAAAACATGCATACCCAACAGACGACATCAGAGCTCTCTGGGCAGATTGTCTTAAACCTTTTGCCTTGTCATGAAAATCATAATATATAAAGGGTGTGGCCCCCTGTCATGGCTCACAAATTGTACCCAGTCTTGATATTATCAATGAAATGCCAAATTCGCATGCTTTGCTCATCGACACATATTGCACACACACTTTGAATGTCCAAAATTGTCCAACGTTGATTGAAAGTCTCGAAAGAGGCATGTTGAGTGAACTCTTTAGTTCTTCCCAAACACGTAACCAGACTCCCGAACCCAAAATACTCTTAAAAATAGGTTTTTCAATGTTTTCCTTTAAAAGCGGCGTGGCGACTCCCAAAACCGAAATTTACAAAATCTATCATCACATTCAAAAACAAAAGTGATTTTTCTTTTGGGCGAGCGTTCATTAACTCATCCGTGGACGAGTCTTTCTAATTAAACATCCAAATAAGTCAAGGTGTGTGCAAGCAATGATAATGAACAAATGCGATAAACCATGAATTTTATTGATTGAGCTGAGATTTTACAACTTGTGAGCCATTTGGTTAGGGAGGCCACGTCCCAATTACAATATATCAAAACAGATTACAATTGAAAAATGATCTCTGCAAATAGACAAAGTGTGTAGCGTGACACAGGACATGCATGGCTGGATGTGTCGCATGACACAGGATCCACCCATGCACGATGTGTCCCGTCACACAAGGTGTCTTTCTGCAGAGATCTGACAATTGAACAACAGAATAACCAGAAACCAACACAGATCTAAACAAACAACCAATTAAGCTTCGAAATGAACAACTTAACAACAATTCAACCAAAGGGGGTGTGGATATGGGTAGATTCACACTCCCTTGGGAATCAAACACCAATTTCAACAATGATCAAACCATAAGCATGCAATTATACAAAACCAGATGTTTAGACAGAGAGATTGTAATTGGACCTCAGTAATCATGACAGATGGAGTCGAATTACTAAAGTCAGATGAAGATATGATGGTTGAATTATGGAAAATGACAAAAATAATAGAGAGGGATGGATTAGGTGTGTTACCCTTGTAGTATCCACGAATTCTATACCGAGTTTGGTATAGAATCCTTCAGTAAGCTGCTTCTGTGATGAACTGATCTGTGGAGGGGTGATGGATGGAGGATCCAAGTGGTAATGGATGAATTGGGTTGAATTGGGGGGGAATTGAAGGTGGATTTGGGTAGGAGAGAGAGGTGTGTGTTTGCAGTGTGTGTGTTATGCTCCTATTTTCGCAGAGTAACAGTATGTGAAAATTGGGATCCATTTTTGAGAGGCGAAGGGTCTTATTTATAGGCTGCAGGTGATGGTCACAAGGTGTCGTACGACCTTCTGTAACCACTTTCCAAGGCTTCGAATTGTCACGTGACACAAGGTGTCACCAACCGTTTTTGGCGCCAAAACCAGGTTTTAGAACATTCTAAGTAAATACCCAAAAGTTCCAAAACAGGTTTATTGCATGTAGGTCCTTTAGCATGAGCAAAGTACTAAAAGGTACTTCCTTCGCAAGAAACTTATGGAATGTTTTCGGAAGTCTCAGAATAGATCGGGAATTTACCAAAATGCCCCTTAATGCAGTTTTATCATATTAAAATGCATCTAAAAGGGTAGCAAATTGGATTGGCGTACTTACAGGTTCGGACTTATGATGACGACCGGTGTTTGTTTTGCGATTTAGTGGGCGATGTTCGGGCTTACGATGACGGCCGGGGTTAGTTTTACCATTTAGTGGGCGATGTTTGGGCTTACGATGACGGTAGGTGTTTGGTTTGCCGTTTAGTGGGCGAAGTTTGAACTTACGATGACGGTCGGTGTTTGTTTAGCCGTTTAGTGGGCGATGTTCGGGCTTACGATGACGGCCGGAGTTAGTTTTGTTGGGTTAAGGACCAAACTGCCTTAAATCTGCTGGAAATGGCCTTTGGACGGCCAGGGGCAAAGATTATAAGGGCAAAAGGGTAATCTCGCCTGAAATGCAAAGTGGTCCGCACGGATCCACTTGCCTTGCAAAGTGGTCCGTGCGGATTGGTATGGGAATTCGATTTCCCCCAAATCCAAACTAGGCTTCACCAACGAACACCAACTCCATTTTGTTCTTCTGTTCGAACGAGAGAGAAAGAAAGAGCGAAAAAAAAATTAAATTTTGTTCAAAATTTCCTAGGGAATTCCTCCGAGTTGCTTGAATTGCTATCATGGCGGAAAGAATCATACGAGGTCATCGCCAAAGGGGCCATGAGGCCATGGAGAGGATTTTGGATTTCCAAAGGAATTCTTCTTCCTTCGTGCCTTCAACAAGGAATTCGGATGTGTTGTATCCGGATTCGGAGGTGCACAACTTGCGGGGGAGGACCGTAAGGGAGGTAAGAAGTCAATTTTTTGCTTTGATTCTTGCTTGAAATGCTATATGTTAGAACTAGGTTTTAGTTTTTGTATATTTGGGGCTTTTGTTGTTGCCATGCTCATTTTGTGAAATTTACAATGAATTGTTGAAATTGAGCATTTAAGAATTGTGGGTATGTGATTTTTGTGCAAAAATGTGGAGATTAGCTCTTATTTGTGAAAATAAAGTGCCTCTCTTTTGAAATGCATGATTTGGTGATTTGTACCTTGATGCTATTTCGTATGTACATTTGTGAAAAAATTACCGTGTCGGGATGGAATTTTTGTAACAAATTATGTACAATAGATGCCGTGTTTTAGTGACAGACTTTTGTTTGAAAATGTGACGTGTGCCGTGTTTTTGTGACGGTCTTTTGAAAAATTGCCATGTAGAGATGGACTTTGTGTCGTAAAATGTGTTCCGTGTTTTTGTGACGGACTTTGTGGTGTAAACGTGTGTCGTATAGAGATGGAATTTTGTTGAAAGTTGCCGTATAGAGACGGTCTTTGTTTGAAAATGTGTCATGTGTGTCGTGTTTTTGTGACGAACTTTTTGAAAATGTGTCGTGTAGGGACGAACTTTTTGAAAATGTGTCGTGTAGGGACGAACCCTCTTTAGAGAAAATTGTGTAATGTGTGCCATGTTTTCGTGACGGACTTTTGTTTTGAATAATTTGCCGTGTTGGGACGGACTTTTATGCTTTGCCGTGTTGGGACGGACTTTTTTGTGATTTTGTGAGATTGCCATGTTGGGATGGATTTTTTTTGTGATTTGTATATATATATATATATATATTTTGTATATTTGCTTAAGTACTGTTATTGACGTACCTTTGATGTGTTTACCTACAGGATAAGGTGCCTTCGTCTGGGAAGGCGAAGAAGATAAAGTCATGGGGGTCCCTTGAGGCCGTGGTTGAGTTGTGGCGGAGCCTGCCTGATATTTCCCGAGATGGGAGGCCTAGTCCTCGGAGACTAGTGATCGCTAATAGGCTGAACGTGTTTGTGGAGAACCTTGTCGGGATAGCGGAGACGCAGAAGAACAAGCATCTTCTTGGCTCTGTCTGAGTACTGGTGGGACACCACGCATACCTTCCACTTTAGCTGGGAAGAGGTGACGGTGACTCCTACCGATTTTGCGCCCTATCTCCATAAGGGCTTGGGCATGGTTTACCAGTATGTGGAGGCGCAGATCACTGCGAACATCGGGGCTTATCGTCGGGGCACTGGGTTGTGACGGTGGAGCAGCTGGAGCGCTCTTTTCTGTGGTTTGCCCTCTACTAGACTTTGTCTTGAATCACGCCTCTTACGCTCTTTTCCCTCTGCTGGAGAGTTTGGTGGATTTGGAGAGGGTTTGCGAGATTGCTTGGGGCGAGGCGGGCTTAGCTGAGCTTTATTTTGCCTTTTCCGATTTAGCCGGGGCACGGCCAGTTCCCTGTGATGCTTTGACATTGCACTAGAGGTTGTAAGTATGCCAATCCAATTCGCTACCCTTTTAGATGCATTTTAATATGATAAAATAGCATTAAGGGGCATTTTGGTAAATTCCCGATCTATTCCGAGACTTCCGGAAACATTTCATAAGTTTCTTGTGAAGAAGGTACTTTTCAGTACTTTGCTCATGCCAAAGGACCTACAGGGAATAAACCAGTTTTGGACCTTTTGGATATTAACCTGGAATGTTCCAGAACCAGGTTTTGGCGCCAGAAATGGTTGGTGACACCTTGTGTCATGCGACAACTCGAGCCATGGAAAGTGGTTACAGAAGGTCGTGCGACACCTTGTGTCCATCATCTGCAGCCTATAAATAAGACCCTCCCCCTGTCATAAATGGATCCCTTTTTTGCCTACTGTTACTCTGCCAGTTTCTCTACGTATCACACATAGTAAACACACACTTCTCTCTCTCTCTCTCTTACCCAAAATCCACCCAATTCTCCCTCAATTCCCTCCAATTCAACACAAGCCCTCCTCCATCATTTAGATCCTCCATCAACCAATCCTCCCAAGCTCAACCAAGGTTCAGAAGCAGCTTTTTGAAGGATTCTATACCAAACTTGGTATATAATTCGTGGATACTACAAGGGTAACACATCAAATCCCTCTTCTCTCTCTTATTTTTGTCATTTCATAATCCCATCATCATATCTTCATCTGATTTCAGTAATTCAGCTCCATCTATCCGGATTACTGAAATCCAATCGCATCTCTCTGTTTAATCATTGTGTTTTGTATAATTGAATGCTTATGAGATGAACTTGTTGGAATTGGTGTTTGATTCCCAAGGGAGTGTGGATCTCTCCATATCCACACCCCTTGGCTGAATTATTATTGAATTGTCATTTCCAAAGTTGAATTGATTGTATCATTAGATCTATATTGGTTTCTGGTTCTTCTGTGTGCAGATTGTCAGGTCTCTACAGATGGACACCTTATGTCACACGACACATCGTGCCTGGGTGGATCCTGTGTCACGCGACACATCCAGCCATGCATGTTCTGTGTCATGCGACACACTTTGTCTATTTGCAGAGATCCCTTTTCATTTGTAATCTGTTCTGATCTATGTAATTGGGATGTGGTCTCCCTAACCAAATCGCTCACAAGTTGTAAGATCTCATTCAATCAATAAAATTCATGTTTTGCCACACTTGTTTGTTATCATTGTTTGCACACACATTGAATTGTTTGGATGTTTAATTAGAAAGACTCGTTCACGGACGAGGCATGTTGGGTGAACTCTCGGTTCTTCCCAACACGTAACCTGACCCCCGAACCCTTTTCTCTTTCAAAGGTTTTTCAAAGTGTACCTTAAAACATGGCGTGGCGACTCCGATTATTATTTTTCCTGTCATGTGTGAAACCTGTGTTGAGGGAGGCCATTGGAAAGGGATGGTACCCAGATCTAAGAGAAATGGTTGGAATGGGGGCTCGAAGTGAGAACAGGCTTATTAACCTCACTCCAAGTGTGAATGCTAGCGGTAATAGCGGAAGCGGAGGATTCCGGTTTCGGGCGGCTAACCCAGTTTCTGCAATGGCGCCGAAAGGAAGGGAAGTAGTCAAGGACAGTAGTGTCAATAATCTGTAAGGAGGAAACAATAATGGGCATAATGGCGGAAGATTTCAGCCGAAGCAGCAGCGAAGGTTTGATGCCTTGGGAATGACCACGGAGGAAGTTTACAATGGGTTTGCTCAGAACCGGGATTATTAAGCCCTTGGATAACTCCAGTCCTCTCAACCCTAATCCCAATCTTGACACAAGCAAATATTGTCGATTCCATCAGTACCCAGGACACACCACCAATACCTGCTTCACACTCAAGAAGATTATTCAAGGCCTTGTTGACGAGAAGAAGATCGAAAAATCTCCCCGTCCCAACATCATCAACAACCCTCTGCCAAGCAACAATGTGAACCTAATTGATTTTGGTCAGGATTATTTCGTGAATGTAATAGAATTTGAAGAGTCTGTAAGTGGCAAAGCTAGTGATGGTTGTAAGAAAGTCAATGCTGATGTAACTCCTCGTTTTAATGAAATGAAAGACAATTTCTGCTACATTTTGTATCTCGATGATTTGCATGATTTAAATAATGCTGTTGATTATGATGAATATGAGGAGCATTTGGTTATCAACGCTATATCTTCTGTAGTTCCAAAAGAGTCCCCAATCTCTTTGGAAGAGCTCAAAATAGCAGCTAACTTGGAGGCACCGTTGTCCATAAACGAGATAAGACAAGCAGCATGGCCATACAGCACTCGCTCTGCTCCGCTTACACTGGTCGAACTTAAAGAAGCTAGCAGAAATTTTGTGGTTGAAGATGATCGGGAAGTTAACTTGTTGACACGGTCGGGTAGAATGATGGGCACAGATAATGTTGAACCAGCTGAAAAGGGCAAGGGAGTTACGGTTCCAAATCCCCAGGCTTCTCGAGATCCTTACAAATCAGCAGGAAAGGAAGAAATCCAAGAGAACCCAATTTTGATGCAGTTGAAGAGAACCCACGCCGATATCTCTTTGTGGTCCCTGCTTACATCTTCTTATCCTCACAAACTAAAGCTAGAAGAGGCTCTATCCAAAACCAGGGTTTCCGTTAATGCAACTCCAGATGAGGCTTGCCAGTTGATCGGAACAGCCAAGTATGGGACATTATTACTTTTACAGATCTAGATTTGCCTTCTTATGGCTCAAAGCACAACGAGTCTCTGCACATTACTGTGCCCTTGGAGGGACGCCGAATCCCCCATGTGTTGGTAGATAACGGCTCGGCCATGAACGTGCTTCCTGCAAAGATGATGAGCATGTTGGATATTGATGCACAGAGCCTTAAGCCGTCTAACCAGACTATAAAATCCTATGATTCGACTTCCAGAACAGTATTGGGGATTATTTCTTTGAATCTGTTATTCGGGGGTAAGGAAATGGCAGTGGAATTCCAGGTCATCGATATTCCTGTCACGTTATCGGCATTATTGGGCAGGCCATGGATACATGAGATCGGAGCGGTAGCCTCCACCCTTCATCAATGTCTGAAGTTTGTGCAAGATGGTATTTTGACGACCATTTACGGGGATAGTGTCACCATCGGGGAAACTAGCACCAACACTATGCCTGTAATGGAAATCAAGCTTGACCAAGAAAGTCTGATGCTTAGTGGTTTCACGATCGAAAAGCCGAAAGGACAGGTCTGCACTATTGATCTAACAACTTCCTCGAACAAGACTCCTCCCGTATTGAAGATAATGAGAAGCATGAGCTACATTCCTGGCCTGGGGTTAGGAAAGCGCCAACAAGGGCCGTGTAAGCTTGAAATGCCGGAGCCTAAGAGAAACAGGCGAGGTTTGGGGTACATTGTGACTGGAGAGGATAAAGCATATGATAAGACCGAAGCACTCAAAGAGTGGATGACCCTAGCTGCCGGAAAAAGATACAAGAAGCCTGATGTGCGCCCTTATAGCTGGTCTCCAAATAAACACTTTGTCAAGGAGGATGGTGAAATGTTCGTTTGCCTGGAACCAAAGCTAAGTCAGCTGGAAGAGAGGTTGGGGATGATCCAAAAGTTTGCTACAAGCCAGAACCCAATGAAGGAAATGTTCATCAGTATACCCAGGAGGCCAGGCGTTACTGCTACATATGAGAACAGCTATCACTTTTGGGGGCCCGATTATGTTAATCAGTTTGAAAAGCTTGCCTTGGATGAGCCTATAATCCGCAAGATCCGTGGTGCTGACCCCGTGGACATGGATGGTGACCTGACAAATTTGTTCAGAGATCAGGGGCTGTCAGAGCCTGAAGATGTGATGCATACAGTAGAAAGGCCGGCGGAAAGGGTTGTTGCTGCCAAAGATCCCCTGGACTTGATTGACTTTTATTCAGATAATGATATAGTGGCCATGCTTGAATTTGGGAATGGGCCAGTTGTGGATCCTAGCACTTTGGAGACAGTTGCAGAGAGGCCATTACAGAATTGGACTTCATTTCAGGGGCCGGTTGCCAGTAGGGAGACTATGATCAAGAAGCTTGGGCTCAAGCCGCATCCTAGTCCTTCTGTGTCTAAGTTTGTTCCCCACGTCTTGAGTCATTCTCCTGAGTCCCTTGTAATCGAGCTTGAGTCCTCTGATAGGTCTGACATCCTCACGACCGATGACCGTCTTCATGTTGTAGATACTGTTTTCCCATTCGCTCTTAATAAAATGGTCAATCTTTTCGAGTATCCCGTGATTGCAAATTTAACGATTGAGCGCTTAACCAGAAATGAGCACAAAGATTTAAAAATAATTAAGCCAGATTCAATCAAAAATAATGCAGACTTAATAGATGAACAATTTTTAGAAAATAATTCAAAGCAGGTTTGCAATCAAAAGGAAAGTCGGGCCCAAGCTGCCGATGAGATATTGACCACGGTGAATCTGGGAACAGTTGAGGAACCCAAAGAGATGCAAATTGGTAGCTTCTTCTCCGGAGTCGAGCGGGATACCCTGATTGAACTGCTCAAGGATTATGTGTTTGTTTTTGCCTGGTCCTACAAAGATATGCCTGGTCTAGATACGTCTATTGTAGAGCATCAGATACCCCTAGAACCAGAGGCCAAGCCGATCAAGCAAAAGCTGTGACGGATCAAGCCCGAATGGTCTTTACAGGTCAAGGAAGAGATTGAGAAACTCCTGTGGGTAGGCTTCATGAAGGTGATTGAATATTCGACTTGGCTTGCAAACATCGTGACGGTCACAAAGGCAAACGGAAAGGTACGGATTTGTGTAGACTTCTGAGACCTCAACAAGGCTAGTCCCAGGGATGATTTCCCCCTACCGAACATCGACATGCTTGTGGATGCAACAGCAAACTATGAAGTCAAATCCTTCGTCGACGGCTTTGCGAGTACAATCAGATCAAAATGGTTGAAGAGGATCAAGAAAAGACAGCTTTTACCATTCCTTGGGGCACCTATTGCTACACAGTGATGCCATTTGGGCTGAAGAATGCTGGGGCTACCTATCAAAGGGCCGTCACTACTCTGTTCCATGATATGATCCATAAGGAGATTGAAGTATATGTTGATGATATGATCATTCATTCAAAAGGGTCAGAGGGACAGCACTTCATTGATCTAAGGAAGTTCTTCAACAGACTTCGGGAACATTGCATGAGATTAAATCCAGCCAAGTGCATCTTCGGGGTTATCCGGGGTAAAGTCTTGGGGTACATAGTCACAGAGCGCGGCATCGAAGTAGATCCCAGAAAGGTCAAGGCAATCGTTGATATGAAGCCGCCGAGAACTGTCTCTTAGGTAAAGGGTTTTATGTTTTTGTCTACAGTACATCAGCCGATTTGTCAACCAGCTGACTTCTATGTGTGAGCCAATATTCAAGCTGCTGAAGAAGAATCAGGAGGTGATTTGGAACGAAGAATGCCAACTAGCTTTCGAGAAGATCAAAGCTTATCTCGTCAATCCTCCCATCCTTTGTCCGCCTCATGGGAGCAAACCTCTACTTCTATACTTGACGGTCACAGATACAGCCATTGGGGCCATGCCAGCGCAAGAGAAGAAGGACTCCAAGGTTGAGAATGCCATATATTTTGTCAGCCACAAATTCCAAGGAAGCGAGTTGAATTACTCCGCCCTAGAGAAGACGTGTGCAGCTCTGGTTTGGGTGGTTGAAAAGCTGAAACACTACATGTTGTCCCACACAGTACATCTGGTTTCCAAAATGGACACGATTAAGTACTTGTTTCAGAGTGACAGAGGCAGTATCTCCACCAGACTTGCAAAATGGACCTTCTTCTTAGCAGAGTTTGATATTAAATATGTGATCAGGAAAGCAATCAAAGGACAAGCTCTGGAAGATCAGTTGGTTGACTCTCCCAGCACAGAAGCCCGAGGGCTAGTTCTCCAGTTTCCTGATGAAGGGATTTTCGTTGTAGAAAATGGCAACAAATGGCAGCTATTCTTTGACGGTGCAGCGAATAAGAGAGGCAATGGCATTAGGATGGTATTAGTAGACCCGAATGACATGCACACCCCCATCGCCATCAAGCTAAACTTCTCGGTTACCAACAACGCAGTCGAATATGAAGCTTGCATAGCCGGTCTTGAGGCTGCCCTTGAGCGGGATATGGATGAGTTGAAAGTGTTTAGTGATTCCCAAATGATAATTAATCAAGCCGCTAATAGATGGAAGACTACAGATCCGTGTCTCCAGAAGTATCATGCTTATATTGCAGAGCTCGTCGGCCAGTTTAAGGAAGTGTCATTCCAGTTCCTGCCACGAGAAAAGAACAGATTTGCTGATGCACTAGCTACTCTGGCTTCTTTGGTGGAAATACCAGAAGGAAAGTCAATCAAGCTGTTTAGGGTCAGAAGGCGAGAAAATCCAGCATATTGTGAAATCGAGCTTGGGACCGTCGATGAGCCGTGGTATAGCCAGATCTTTCAGTATCTCAAGCGTGGTGAGGCATCCTTCCCTGTTGACGAAGTGGGTGACCTAAAAGGTATCCGAGCTAAGAGTCTGCAAGCTCTGAAAAGGCTATCAGCACAGTATGTCGTACTTGGCGATGAGTTATGGAAGAAAAGGGAAGTTTGCCCACTCCTGCTCTGCATCAGCAAAGAGAAAGCTCAAAGAGTAATGAAAGACGTTCACAATGGTACCTACGGACCGCACATGAATGCTCGAACCCTTATGCATAGCATCATCAGATTTGATTACTTCTGGATCACCATGGAGACTGATTGCATCCAGTTTGTGCGAACTTGTGACAAATGTCAGCGGTTCTCCAACTTAAACCACATCCCTCCTCACGATCTGTATAGTATGACAACTCCTAGGCCCTTTGCAATGTGGGGTATCGATGTCATCGGGAAGATAACTCCATCCGGAAGCAACAGACATTCATTTGTTTTGGTCGCAGTAGACTACTTCACAAAGTGGGTGGAAGCCGCGTCCTACAAAGTGCTTACAGCTATGAAAGTTGCTCGCTTTATAAAGGAACAAATCTTCTGCCGCTATGGAGTCCCGAATGAGATCATCTCTGATAACGGATCCCATTTTGAAGGAGAGACCGATCGGCTGCTCACCGAGTACAAGGTTAAGCACCATAAGTCGTCGCCGTACATACCGCAGACAAACGGTGCTATTGAGGCTGCCAATAAGAACCTTGAGCGAATCATAAAGAAGATGGCCGAGCGAGGATGGGATTGGCCGGAGAAACTGCATCTAGCATTGTGGGGCTACCGCACTTCAATTCGGACTGCTACCGGTGCAACTCCATATGCCTTAACTTATGGAATGGAGGCTGTCATGCCAATTGAGCTAGAGATTCCATCCCTCAGGGTATTACTCGTGAATGAAGTTAATGAGATTGAGTGGCTCCAAAGTCGATATAATGAGTTGGCACTGTTGGACGAACGCAGATTAAAGGCCATGGAGCATAACCGGGCGTATCAAAAAAGAATGGCCCGTGCTTTCGACAAAAAAGTGAAGCCTTGGGATATCAAGGTTGGTGATCTGGTCCTCAAGATGAAACCTTCAAATCATAGCAGTGCATTGGGCAAATGGGCACCTGTCTGGGTCGGGCCTTTTTTGGTAAAGAAAATATTCTCCGGAGGAGCTATGCAGCTGACAGATTTTGACGGCAACCCGTTCCTGCACTCCGTCAATGGCGACAAGTTGCGGTGGTATTATATTTGATCAAGTCTTCCCCTCTATATAAAAAATAAAAAAAAGAGAAAAAATTAAAAAGAGAAAAAATAAAAGGCGCAACAAAATTGTCCCAAATGAGACTGAAAACCTCTCAAAAGGCAGTCCATGCAAAACTAAGGGACGCGTCCGGTGCTAAAAGAATATACCCAACTAGGTTGAAAATCCTAAAAAAAGGGGGGTCTAGGTAAAAAATAGGGTTGCACCATGTCCCCCTTCTATCTTCCCTTTCTTAAACACTACAGTTAATTGAGTCGAACTACGAAGACCTGAGCCCCATAGTTCTCTTTGCAAAAGGGGAACGTAGGCAACCACTTGTGGTTCGGTCTAAAATGCTGCAAAATACCAGATCTTGTCAATAAATTGGTGCTTTCAAATTGCCAAAATGTGTTTTGATTACAGCTCCAAAGCTTTTCAAAGGTTTATTATAAGTTAATATTCTTTTTGATGAGTTCAAGCACGGCCTGCTTTTGACTCATATAACCTGCTGCGAATAAAAGTAATAAATTTTCAAAATTCTAACATCTATTTTGTCTGCAATAAGTAATCAAGGGATACTCATGTTCCATACAATAAATCTCTTCCTCAAAATACAAATAAAAGTGTCTCCTTTCCCTCAAATAAAGCGTCTAGGAGCTCATTCCCGCTCCCGAACTTGCATCTCTATTCTTCCTTTTCCTCGGGTATAATGCGTGCCGGTGGCTCGATCAGACAAGTCTCCCTCAAAGCTGCCCTAACAATCCTCTCTTGCCTCAAGGACTCTCTGCGAGCTATCACCTATGGATCATCTCTCATAGCCGCTCTCCGAAGCTCTTGCCTCCGGTAGTCCTCTGCAACATCGCCAGTGACATCATCTGGGTTTCCCTGGGCCTCTGTATCTCTGAAAGATCGACTGGTCGGGTAGTCTGCTCTAAGGTATTCCCGACGGCGAGCCTCTATCGTCAACTGCATAGGACCCCATTGATGCTCATAACAAATCAGATACTCTATGGTCAAGAATGTAATCCCTCTGGCCTATCGAAGGAGTGTACATGTGGGAAGGAAGCCCTGCAGAAAGGATCTGCTGAAAAACTGCACAGTCTGGGGCTCAGTCATGTCCATCGGAACAGCATCAGCCATCATTCTCTCTCTCAAATCTCGGACAATCTGCTGCGGGTACCTATACTGTCTACTCACCAATGATGGGATGCAGAAGGAAGATATATGCAACCCTGGCAGTCTGACTACCACGGACCCATCCTGAATATCTCTCATGGTCTGCAGTCCCCACGCCGGAATCCAGAAGCTCAGATCAGCAGTCCCATATCGTGTCAATCCCATCTGCCAGCTATCAGCGATCGCATCTCTAAACACTCTGCGTTGCCCCGTCACCCAGAGCATAGCAATTTGACCCGCTGGAAGCAGCATGATCAAACGTAACCTCTCAGAGAGCCACAAGGATAGTAAATCGGGGCTGCCCGTACCCATGAAGTCAGATCCTCCTGCTAGCCTATCAATGCCATGGTAGGTCTCGGCCAACAGCAGTGGTACAATGTCCATCTCCCCTTGGCCAGACCGGATTCGACAAAGGTCCACACCTCGGTCACCCCTTAGTTGCCTGATAATCTCCAACAATGCACTCGGACAGACTCCAATCTACCCACAGAAATAATGAGTCAACAAGGTGAACAGTATAAATATGTCCAGAGACGTGGAAAGATCGAACAGCTCAGGACTGGATAAGCACAACCTGGCCATCCGAGTCAAGTCTATAGGCCCATCATCCATAATCATAGATGACACATGATCTGCAGGAAAGCACAGGAAGTCTGATAACTGCTCCATAATTGACCGTTTGTCCCGGAGAAATGCTACGGTCATCGACTCATTCAGGCCTGCCAATGCTCTAAAATCCTCCATGGTCGGCGTCAGATCATTGTATGACAAAGTGAAGACATGTCGCTCCGAATCCCAAAAGCAGGACATAGCCCAGAGCAAATCCCAGTAATTCCTCAAGTCTTTCAAGGGCCAAATGCATGGTATGATGTACCTCCCATCAATGAGCTCCCTATGATGCTTTCGGTGATAATGCAAAATTTCAAGGAAGTCTTGGCGAAATTGATACTCCCGGGAAGTCACTTCACTGCTATATTGCTCCATTGCGATTGAAAGTACCAATCTTTGTCAAAGAAATCGCCTGCCTCTCTGGGGATGCTGGTCTTCTTTCCCTGAAAAAGTAGTACCTGCAAATGAATCCTGAGCTGATTTAAAAAAGCCTGCTACGAGCCTCCCCTAGTCGTGCGACACAACTTGCCAGGCAGGCATGACATGTCGGGCGACACACCTGGTCAACATCAGATACCATTAAAACCTCTACAAGCTTGCATTTCAAGGGCGCTCTCCGACTCGTCATTGCTGTAATACACCTCCCATACACACATATCCATGTAAATGCACGGGAGAGGGTTCACTCCACCACATGTATCACTATACACACTCATCCGATACAGTTTCATCATCTCATGTACAAACCCGGCAAAGCCGATCATTCAATACAAACATTATTTCCTTCACTCAATCATCACGCCGTTCCCAGAGCGGATGGATTCGTGCAAACAAACTAACATAGTTTAATTCTTTGCTAATAGAGTAGCATAGCTAGATATAGTGATTGGAGTGTTGTTTCCCCCGCAGGTACAATAATCAGCTAAGCATCACCAAATCTTGAGGACTGTCCCTCAAAACAAAATTGAGACAAAGAGTCCAAATCTATCAGTCTCCCCAGCAATGTGCATCAAGATCATCGGCCCTGCCACCAAGTCGTCAACAAAATCCGCTTTCCATGGTAATCTAGCAAACAAAATTCATGTCCTATCAAGCAAAGTTCATGATTCCAAGGTCAGCCAATCATCACCAAAGACCGTCCCTCACTCGACAAACCCAGCAATTCATCAGCAAAAGTGGTATAAGACCTTCCGACAGCCACAATCATCAGCAGTTGTAGCATCAGTCCCTCCGGCGGCTATAACCTTCCACGATCAACAGTTGTAGCATCAGTCCCTTCGGCAGCTACAACCTTCCACAATCATCAGCCGTAGCATCAATCTCTCCGGCAGCTACAGGTAAGCACAGCATAGGTATAAAATCATATCTCTTTCAAATTGTCAAATCATCAAGTCTGGTATTCTCGAAAAAATCATTCCCTTCAGTTCAGTCTTCCATCGGGTTCAGATGCCTCCTAACAGTCTTCCACCGGGTTCAGATGCCTCCTAACAGTCTTCCACCGGGTTTAGACGCCTCCCAACAGTCTTCCACCGAGTTCAGACACCTACCAACAGTCTTCCACCGGGTTCAGACGCCTACCAACAGTCTTCCACCGGATTCAGACGCCTACCAACAGTCTTCCACCGGGTTCAGACGCCTCCCAACAGTCTTTCACCGAGTTCAGATGCCTCCCAACAGTCTTCCATCAGGTTCAGATGCCTCCCAACAGTCTTCCATCGGGTTCAGATGCCTCCCAAGAGTCTTCCATCGGGTTCAGACGCCTCCAAACAGTCTCTTTGGGTCAGACACCTCCTAATAGTCTGAACTACGACCGGCTTGATTCCCTCCAGGGATACGTAGGAATCCTTTCTCCAAAGGTCCAGCCATCCGATCTAACCAGATCATTGTCTAGACATCCGCCTGATCCCCAACCGCTCATTGGAATTGGGTCTTATTTTATCGACAACCTCACTTTTTCCATAAGTGACGTTGCCGAGGGGCTCTGTAAGTACGCCAATCCAATTCACTACCCTTTTAGATGCATTTTAATATGATAAAATTGCATTAAGGGGCATTTTGGTAAATTCCCGATCCATTTCGAGACTTCCGGAAATATTTCATAAGTTTCTTGCGAAGAAGGTACTTTTCAATACTTTGATCATGTTAAAGGACCTACAGGGAATAAACCAGTTTTGGACCTTTTGGGTATTAACCTGAAATGTTCCAGAACCCGGTTTTGGCGTCAGAAACGGTTGGTGACACCTTGTGTCACGCGACAACTAGAGCCATGGAAAGTGGTTACAGAAGGTCGTGCGACACCTTGTGTCCATCATCTGCAGCCTATAAATAAGACCCTCCCCCTCTCATAAATGGATCCCTTTTTTACCTACTGTTACTCTGTCAGTTTCTCTATGTACCACACACAGCAAACACACACCTCTCTCTCCTACCCAAAATCCACCCAATTCTCCCTCAATTCCCTCCAATTCAACACAAGCATTCCTCCATCATTTAGATCCTCCATCAACCAATCCTCCCAAGCTCAACTAAGGTTCAGAAGCTGCTTTTTGAAGGATTCTATACAAAACTTGGTATAGAATTTGTGGATACTACAAGGGGAACACATCAAATCCCTCTTATCTCTCTTATTTTTGTCATTTCATAATCCCATCATCATATCTTCATCTGATTTCAGTAATTCGGCTCCATCTGTCCGAATTACTGAAATCCAATCGCCATCTCTCTGTTTAATCATTGTGTTTTGTATAATTGCATGCTTATGAGTTAAACTTGTTGGAATTGGTGTTTGATTCCCAAGGGAGTATGGATCTCTCCATATCCACACCCCCTTGGCTGAATTATTGTTGAATTGTTCAATTCCGAAGTTGAATTGATTGTATCATTAGATCTATATTGGTTTTTGGCTCTTCTGTGTGCAGATTGTCACGTCTCTGCAGATGGACACCTCGTGTCACGTGACACATCGTGCCTGGATGGATCCTGTGTCACGCGACACATCCAGCCATGCATGTTTTGTGTCACGCGACACACTTTGTCTCTTTGCAGAGATCCCTTTTCATCTGTAATCTGTTCTGATCTATGTAATTGGGATGTGGCCTCCCTAACCAAATGGCTCACAAGTTGTAAGATCTCATTCAATCAATAAAATACATGTTTTACCACACTTGTTTGTTATCATTGTTTGCACACACTTTGAATTGTTTGGATGTTTAATTAGAAAGACTCGTTCACGATGAGGCGTGTTAGGTGAACTCTCGGTTCTTCCCAACACGTAACCTGACCCCCGAACCCTTTTCTCTTTCAAAGGTTTTTCAAAGTGTACCTTAAAACATGGCGTGGCGACTCCTATTATTATTATTTTTTATAATTTTCGGCGAGCGCACATTCAGAGGTATGAGTTTATTTCTGTTGTAGTTTAGCATTTTGTCATTTCTCCATCTTTTTCTCTTTCTTTTTCTTGTTCTGAGCACTATCTGCTTTTTTGTTGCAGACGTGGTGCTATGAGATCTTTCGGTGCCAGCCGTGGGATTGGGAAGATGAGGCCATGGTAGGCTATCCCGCCATGCTGTGCTGAGCCCGTCCTTTGAGGAAGAGGAGGATGACCCGGGGAATGGTCACTGTCACATATAAGGATGTGCAAGAGTACCTGGAGAGGGATAGTCCGGAGGGGTTTGAACTGTACCCTTGGACTCGGTATGGCGATGATGAGTTGGAAGGTGCCCCCAGGGTGACACGGCAGAGGAAGATGCTGCGGGGCCTTACTTGCGATGTCATGTATCTGGGGGAGAGGGTCTTCTGGCAGCATGGCACAGGTGTGCCTCCTATGGCTTTGAGGGATCTGCCCTTCGGTATGATGAGTCCTCTTGACATGGACGTGCTGGAGTATGAGAGGTACCGGGATGGCGTGAGCGCCGAGGAGTTCATCCTGGATGGCGAGGAGTATGCGGCCTTTGTCAGGCAGAAGCTGAGGACGCCACAGGTGTTAGCGTGGGAGAGGCAGGATGGCCAGCCACGTCCTCCAGATGTTCCGGTGCCTTGGCCGAAATTCATATATGTTCGCAGGGACTCTTCGAGGAGGAGGGTGACCGTGACTGTCCCTGAGCATGGTCCTGCTGCTTATCGGGTTGACCCGGATGCTCTGGTGAGTGTGCTTACTCTTTTCCATCTTGGCATATTTTATGTATTTTTCTCTTTTGTCGAGTATGATTGTATCTCTTTTGCTGAGCGTTTCATTGGTTGTTTGCATACGCAGGTCTCGGGGCGATCATTTGACACGCTAACCCGTCGGTATGTGGGGTTGAGGTCTTTTGCGAAGAAGCTCTTAGGGAAGATGTCTTGTAGGCCTTCGCGGAGTGTGGCAGCGTTCGAGCCGATGCCTTCGAGGCGGTCTGTGGATACTCCTTCTTTGAGGGCTGAGTCAGGGCCATAACCGAAGGTCCAAATTCGGGAGCGGCAGAGCTTTGATGTGGGCACGTCTTCGGGGTCTCAGAGGTCGCATACCCTTTATCAGTTCCTTCCTCCATCGAGCATATAGGGTGAGGGTTCGTCCTCGCATCCCTTCTATGATCCTTTCACCAGGTTTGATCCTTCGGAGTACTTCGAGTACTCGCACGAGGAGGGGGTCCAGTATTCTGATGATGAGGATGTGACTGCCGAGTTTTTTGAGATGCCGGATTTCTCATTTGTGGAGGATGATAATGATGAGTCGGATTAGGGCTCTTTGGCTTTCCCTCTTTCCATTGTTTTTTTTTTGTATTTGTAGAGCAACAGACATCATGTATCTGTAATAAAACACTTGTATTTTGCACAACAAAGTATTTTATTTTAAGATGTAATGACCTATTTGTGATTCCCGGGATTGACCTAGGAATTGTTGCTAGCTTATTTTTATTTTGTGCATGTCGCATGAGCTGGGAATGCATTTGTGGTTAGTTTATGGTGGCCGAAAATGGCTTTGGCCAGGCTTTTGAGCATTTGGGGGTAAGGTCCCGCCGAGAGCATTAGCTGTTTTGCAGTTTACTGAAAATGTGGGGCAAGGCTGCAAAGTGGTCCGTACGGACACATCCAGCATGCAAAGTGGTCCTTGCAGACTTGTCTTTCTTTTGGGAAGGGAATAAGAGTCACAGAAAGTCTGGTTTTCTCCCATTTCCCATTTGCAATCCCTTCGAGTCTTCTTCCCTATTTTCTCTTGAAACCTCCATTTTTGGCATGGATTCTTCATTTGTTACGAGAGTTTTACTGAGGCTTTCGAAGGAGAGATGAGCATACTTCCTTGAGCGGCTCAACACGTGGATGAGTCATCATATGAGGCATAACAAGCGGGTTTTCGAGGTGAGATTTCGACTCTGCACGGTTTGGTCCCTTAGGGAGTTAGTTCCTGATCGGGAATTTTTGCGGGCTGCGGCGAAGTTCTAGGATGTTAGGAGGCACGTGTATAGCTTCTCCTACAATGAGGTCATGCCCACCTTTGAAGATTTTTGAGCATTGATTGGAGGACCGGAGGTGGAGGCCATCTCGCTTCCTTTGATTGACGGTACAGCCGTGAGCGTGAAGCTCACATGCTTTCTTTGGACTTTGTTGGAAGAAGTGCAAGGTATGACTTTTGATTCTGGTCACATTGACATTTCTGCATTGCTGTGAATGTGTGCCCAAAATGAGGATTGCGGCGTTTTTATCTTTTTTTTTTGAACTGCTTTCTCGTGTAAGGGGTCACCGCCTCACATCGGTTTGAAGACATCCGATTTAAATTGAAAAACGGAGTCGCCATGCCATTTTGATTTCCTCAAAACTTTGAAAAAAAGGATTAGGGTCCGGATGTTAAGTTACCCCTTGGCGTTCACCCAAGGATCCTTGCCGAAGTAAGTCTTCCGAGATCCAACTTTCGTGCATGCTTTTGTGATTTCGTGTGTGAGATGTGATTTTGATAAAGGAGGGAATGTGCCAAGTTGTCTTCCGGACGTATAAACTATGAGTTGGTTATCGCTCAGGATTCCTTGGATTTTGATATGTTCGGGACTTTGATCCCGTGCACATCTTGGACTTACGACCATCATTAAGTGACCTTGGGTCATATGTGATCAGATTAGGGACACCTCTTTTTATAGTCCAAGAATGAGACTCTTTAGAAAGGAAGGACCTTTGCCCATCAATCCTACATCTTGAGAAGATTCGAGCTTGATAGGGACATTTATGCTCGTCTCAAGTGATGATCGGATATGTAGGGGCTTAACTCCGTCCATTTCTAAAGGGACTCCGACTATGGCATCTTTATGTGGAGGAAACGATGTAAAGATGAGACCTTTACACCGCTATGCCCCAAGAGATGCTTCAAGTACCAAAAGGGACTAAGGGGAGGGGTATAAAGATTGGATCTTTATACTCATCTTATGCCTTCTTGTGCCTTAGGAAGGTCACTAGGCAATCCTTGGAGAGTGATCCAACCATGAGGGACATGGGGGAGTTGCATTTGAAAGTAAAGATGACATTTTTATGAAAACAAATGTAAGGAACACTATGAAAACTAAGACTAGGAATGTTAAGGGAGGACCTTTAAGGCTTTCCTATGTCCTTTAAGAACCTTTTAGGTGGACAATCCTTGAAAGCAAGGTCAAAGGGGAAGGGATGACATTTATGGAAGTAAAGATGGCATTTTTAATGTAAAGATGACATTTTTATATGATAAAGATGACATTTTTCACATCATCATGTGAGGGATCCACCCTAGAACAAGCCATTTGTGGTCTTATTGTTCATTCTTGGGATGGATTCTCCACGAATCCTATGTGATAGGTGTAAGTACGCCAATCCAATTTGCTATCCTTTTAGATGCATTTTGATACGATGAAATTGCATTAAGGGGCATTTTGGTAAATTCTCGGTCTGTTTCGAGACTTCCGGAAACATTTCATAAGTTTATCCTGAAGGAAGTACCTTTTAGTACTTTGCTCACGCTAAAGGACCTACAAGGAATAAACTTGTTTTGGACCTTTTGGGTAAGATCCTAGAATGTTCCAGAACCTGGTTTTGGCGCCAAAAATGGTTGGTGACACCTTGTGTCACGCGACAGATTGAGGCATGGAAAATGGTTATAGAAGGTCGTGCGACACCTTGTGACCATCAGCTGCAGCCTATAAATAAGACCCTACCCCTCTCAGAAATGGATCCCAATTTTCACATACTGTTACTCTGCTTAAATAGAAGTGTAACACAAACACTGAAAACACACACACCTCCCTTTCCTACCCAAATACACCTACCAATTCCTCCCAATTCAACCTCTCTCATGCCAATTCACCAATCTCCCTCACATACATCGACACATACCAACTGAAGACCACAGCTCCTCTTCAGATCTGAGATCCAGATCTCCTTCCAGCAGTTGAATTAATGGCTTCTACACCTAACATGGTGTGGAGGTTGAGGACTACAAGGGTAACGAATTCCCTTCATCCATCTCTCTCATATTTGTTCATTTGCTCCTTGCAATTCACAATTCCTATTCCTCCACTTGGTAATTGAGCTCCCTCTGCTTCAATTATCAAGTGGCAATCGCCATCTCTCTGTTAAACTTGTTGAACTTGGTTTAATTGATAATTCATAATGTAATTTGGATCATTTTGTTTGCTTATCTATCAAGGGAGTATGGATCTCCCATATCCACACCCCTTTGGTCGATTCATTGTTAATTCATTGTATTCTGAGTTAATTTTGTATAATTGCTTGATCTGATTTGGTATCTGTTGAATCTGTTTCTCAACTGTAAGATCTCTGCAGAGGGACACCTTGTGTCACGCGAAACATCGTGCATGGGTGGATCCTGTGTCACGCGACACATCCAGCCATGCACGTCCTGTGTCACGCGACACACTTTGTCTATTTGCAGAGATCAGTTTTCAGTTGTAAGATGTCTTGATCTGTTGTAATTGGGATGTAGCCTCCCTAACCAAATGGTTCACAAGTTGTAAGATCTCATTTCAAATCAATAAAATTCATGGTTTATCACATTTGTTCATTATCATTGCTTGCACACACTTTGACTTATTTGGATGTTTAATTATAAAGACTCGTCCACGGACGAGGCGTGTTGGGTGAACTCTCGATTCTTCCCAACACGTAACCTGACCCCCGGACCCATTTTCTCTTTCAAAGGTTTTTCAAAGTGTACCTTAAAACATGGCGTGGCGACTCCTAATTTCATCATCGAAAACAAAAAATTTCAGCGAGCGCACATTCAGTGGCGACTCCGCTGGGGACTACATTTTTTGAAAACCTGTTTTTCAAAATTAAGAGGGTCATGCTTTCGTTTATTTAGACATCCAATGTATTCATTTTGTGTGCATCATTGATGATCTTGTGTGGTACATGCATTTTATTGAATTGTGAGACTTGTGTGCCTTTGTGTGTTTTATGGGGCCATTTTGTTGTGTTCTGTTGTTGTGTTTTGTTTCTTGCCATGGGGAGGCAGGGGCTGAATTTCATTTGCAGGTTCTGGTTCAGTGACTGATCAAGTCATGCGACAGCTTTGTTCCATGTTGTCCTGTGTCACGCGACACATCCAGCCATGCACGTCCTGTGTCACGCGACACACTTTGTCTATTTGCAGAGATCAGTTTTCAGTTGTAAGCTGACTTGATCTGTTGTAATTGGGACGTGGCCTCCCTAACCAAATGGCTCACAAGTTGTAAGATCTCAATTCAAATCAATAAAATTCATGGTTTATCACATTTGTTCATTATCATTACTTGCACACACTTTGAATTATTTGGATGTTTAATTAGAAAGACTCGTCCACGGACGAGGCGTGTTGGGTGAACTCTCGATTCTTCCCAACACGTAGCCTCACCCCCGAGCCCATTTTCTCTTTTAAAGGTTTTTTAAAGTGTACCTTAAAACATGGCGTGGTGACTCCTATTTTCATCATCGAAAACAAAATTTTTCGGCGAGCGCACATTGAATAGGGGGAAAGGGGGATATGATGATCTACATGGTAAAGATATTATCTTTATGACAATAAATCACATATAATAGCAGTAAATAGCAATATGAAAAGCAAATAAACAATATAACAAGATGACAAGTATATTTCAAAGAGAAAAGGAGGAGAGGTTACCAATGGTGGAGTTTTTCTATCTCCCTTGAAGTTTTCCTAAGGAAGGAGTGACTTTGGTTGGATTTTTGGAGAGGAGGAAGGTGATTTTGAGTGAGTTTTGGTCTCTGAAATTTCGTGGTTTCAGTTGGGCAGAGTAATAGTGCTCAAAATTGTATATCCAAAATGAATAGTGGAGGCCTCTATTTATAGGAAGTTTTATGTTTCCTAATGAAGCCGTGCGACATTAACCTATGGCAAAAGAAGCCGTGCGGTCTTATCCTTTAATGACTCAGCCTGTTTCTAGAATCATGCAAGGTGGCATTCTAGAAGGTCTTTCCAGCGAGGGACTGCGTGGAATTTTAATTCCTAACAAGTCCTTCACCCCTCGAAAGATTTGGGAAAGTTCCAGAATTGCCCATGAACTTTAGGAAAGTTCGGGAAATTGCCGAGAAACTTAACCGAAAGGCATGAGCCAGATTTGGGTACTTACAGAAGCCCCGCGGCAACGTCACTTGTAGGGTGAGTGGGTTTTTCGATAAAAAAGGATCCAATCTGGCGAACTGCCGAGACGGATTGGGTGACCAAGGTGGTCGAGTGGCTGAACCTTTGGAAGGCTACCTACGTATCCTAAATAGGAATCAAGCCAGATTGTAGTTCAGAAAAATCCACTGGGGAATGGCGAAGAGAAACTGGTCTCTTGCTAGGGAGATGGAAAGAAAGTGACCTAGGAGGTCAAATGGCTGATCCTACTGGAATATGCCAGATGAAGGGAGTGATCAATGTGATCGGATAGCTGGACCTTTATGAAAGGCTCATGCATCACTGAGGAGTGATGAATGAAAAGGGTGACCAATGTGGTCGGATGGCTGAACTTTTATGAAAGGCTACCTATGTATCCCGGAGGAATCAAGCCTTGGTCGTAGTTCAAGTCTCACTAGATAGTTAGGAACGAGTCTAGGATCCTTGAGATTTTGACGATTAATGGAGGAGTCACCTTATTTGACAATTAATGTAGGTTGTCACCTGATTGACAATTAATGAAGGTTGTCACCTGATTGACAATTAATGGAGGTTGTCACCTGATTGACAATTAATGGAGGTTGTCACCTGAAGAAACTAAAGCTTACGTCGCTATCGAGGAGATAGAGGTAGCTGAAGTGTACTTCGCTATCTAGGAGATAGAGGTAGCTAAAGTTGGGAAAACTGAAGTGTACTTCACTATCTAGGAGATAGAGGTAGCTAAGGTTTGAGGAAACTAAAGCGTACTTTACTATCTAGGAGACAGAGGTAGCTAAACTTTGAGGAAAACTGAAGCTTACTTCACTATCTAGGAGATAGAGGTAGCTTAAGTTTGAGGAAAACTGAAGCGAACTTCACTATCTAGGAGATAGAGGTAGCTAAAGTTTAAGGAAAACTGAAGCATACTTCACTATCTAGGAGATAGAGGTAGCTAAAGTTTGAGGAAAACTGAAGCGTACTTCACTATCTAGGAGATAGAGGTAGCTAAAGTTTGAGGAAACTAAAGCGTACTTCACTATCTAAGAGATAGAGGTAGCTAAAGTTTGAGGAAACTAAAGCGTACTTCACTATCTAGGAGATATAGGTAGCTAAAGTTTGAGGAAACTAAAGCGTACTTCACTATCTAGGAGATAGAGTTAGCCAAAGTTTGAGGAAACTAAAGTGTACTTCACTATCTAGGAGACTGAGGTAGCTAAAGTTTAGCTTTGACAATTCGGAGGGTTTCGCCTAACGTTATTTCGTTATAACGGAAGTAACGGAGGCATCTCGAAAAATGTCATTCTTCTTAGGGATAACAGAGATTTCTTGGGGAGCATCGTTACTCTGGTTAGGAGATAACGGGAATTGTATGCCTAAATGGAAAGTCCAGGGGCAAAAGTGTAAATTCAGCTCAGAGCGGATGAAGCCGCCCGGCAAGAGAAGGGGAAAAGAAGCCGTCCGGCTTTAAACCTATTTTCACCAGATTAATTTAAACAGAATTTGAAACTGGCAAATAACCATTGCTGCTAGTTTCTGCCGAGGAGAGAAGAGAGAAAAGAGAGAGAAAATTTTGAAATCTTCAATTCCCTAACTTCTCTAGCTTAAGATGGATCAAGAGGGGAACATTGTACCTAGGCAAGCGCGGAGAACCTTATCGGAGGCTGCTAGGAGGAGGAGGGAGTTCATTCAAACCGAGCGAAAATATGACTTCAACACACCTCCTTCTGAGCTCTATCCTGGCAAAAGGGAGCACAAATTGATGAAACCTCAATCTATTGGGGTAAGCATTCTTGCTCGCTTGATTTTGTAAATTTTGATTGAATTTTAATTGATTTAGGGCTTGACCCATTTTTGGGAATTTTTTGAATTTTTTTCTTGTGATTTTGTTGATTATTTTGGGAGTTTGATGATTAACCTATGAGGCTATGGACATAAATGAACATGCATGTGCAATTTATTTGGAAAATATGAGAGTGACTCATTTTTTGGAAATAAAGTAAGGAAAAAAATGTCTAAAATGTGACGGAGTTCTTGCATGTGCAAGAACTAGGTCAATTTCTGATCATGGATGGGAAAATAAGATTTTGGACGATGAAAATGATTCATGCATGCCATCCTGGAAAATTAAAGCTTATGTGCAAAGAATTTTGTGAAAATTGGAATTTTGCGCTTGGGAGAGCAATGTGCTCGGGATGACGTGCTTCAAATGATGAAAGACACGTTTTCTAGGAAAAGGATGCTAGAAATCTCTTATGGATGCTTTTCTTTGAAAGATATGTGCACTCTTGAGTATATGCATGCTTTTGATATGAAATGAAGGACTGACACATTTTTTGTTGTGTTTTCCAAAAGGAGAGCAAGTCGAGGGGACCCGCTGAGGTGGCGGTGAAGTTGTGGAATAGGATGCCCAACTTTGAGAAGGATGAGGTGAATCCTAAGCAGCTGGTGATGGCTACAGGGCTCGATTCTTTCATTGATGCTATTGGTAGAGGCATTCACGTGACCTCTAAGAGTAAGGGGCTGGTGTAGCGTTGTGAGAAGAATTTTATCTTTTTGAGTCGCCACCTATATTATTCGTTTGGAAAACATAGAAAAACCATTTTGAAAGAGATTTGGGTTCGGGGCTTAGGTTATGGAATGGGTAGGTCAAGGAGCATCCATTCCACCCAATCCGGAGATTGGTCTTGCTAAAGAAAAGAGAGGTTTTCAAAAAGGAAGAAAAAGATTTTTAAACAATAAAAGATCCATTTAACGGGGTTAAACGGAATGTAGGATCGATTGCTTCGAGACCGTCTCCATGATTTGGAGAGGCTCTAGGCCGATCCTAGATTCAATAGATTTATACCACTCTAACAATCAATTAGAAAGGGATTTAGGGGTTTACCTTGCGTGAGGTGATTTGGGCAGAGTTTCGACTCAAGTTTAGAATCGACTCTCGATACGGACAGAGCTTCGCCTCAATCCTTGACTTGGGTCTTGATGTTTGTTTATCAACAAGGTTGACAAACAAACTTTGAGGTGAGTTTTAGGGTGATTTTGTAGGAACCTTTCAGGGAAAGAAACCAACAAAATATGTGTGTGTTGTGAAAATTCATCGTCCTCTGATCCTTGGAAGTCACCAAGTATTTATACGGTTTGGATAGGTAGAGGTGGAGAGGTAAAACCCTTTCAGAAGGTTCTAGACCCCAAACTCTATTGGTTGACCGGATGGATAAAATCTTATCCCGGAAAGAGGTTGAAATCGACGAGAAAACTGCCTTCTGCATGCTGCAGAGGGAGGATATCTCGCGCGAGACATGCCATCTCGCGGCAAGATATTGCTCCTGTGGACAATCTTGTCCTTTCCTCGTTATCTCATATGCAGTTTAGTCCCAAACTAACGATAGTTAGTCAAAACTTAACGAAACATGACGAAATGGTGGATTTCTACTTCTTGACTCAAAGCGAGACTTAGAGTGGTATAAATATGACCCGATGTGTTCAGAATGGGGTGTCTACAGAGCCCCTCGTCGACAAGTCTTATGAAAGAAGTCATGTCGACGATAGAAAAGACATCATTTTGAACATCGGGATGGTCGGGCCGCACGGCTTCCTACGTATCTCTATCGGAGAATCAGACCATGACGTAGTTCGACTCCAAAACACGAAAAGGCTGCTTTATGTATTTTGAAAATTATTTGAAAATCAAGGAGATTTTGTTTTGAAAGATAAATTCATACTGAGGAATCAAATCAAGACCCAATTCTGAATATACCTGTCTGTTTGAAGATTCGCCTGTCTGGGCTCCGAACCTGTGGGAAATACGTTAGAAAACAAAGGCTCACCTGTCCGGTCCTTTGAGTCCTGTCCGTTTTGTGACGATTCGCCTTTCTGGGCTCCGAATCGGGCTTTGTTGTTGAGGATGACGATTCACCTGTTTGGGCGTTGAATCGGGCTTTTGGTTTGACGATCCACCTGTCTGGGCATTAGACCGAGCTTTTCTTTTGACGATCCACCTGTTTGGGCGTTGGACCGAGCTTTTTATGATGATGATCCACCTGTTTGGGCGTTGGACCGGGCTTTTTCTGTTGACGATCCACCTGTTTGGGCGTTGGACCGAGCTTTTCTTTTGACGATCCACCTGTTTGGGCGTTGGACCGGGCTTTTTATGATGACGATCCACCTGTTTGGGCATTGGACCGGGCTTTTAATTTGATGATTCACCTTTCTGGGCTCTGAATCATGTGGATTGAGTTGATCTTTGGACCACTCGGTTTTCGGGCGACTGGTGCAGTACCGGGCGATCGTGCGGGCGTCACGTTTGGCTCGCTCCGTGACTTGCGGTGCCGATTTTTCCACGTTTCCTTGCTAGTTTATCATTTTCAAGGGTAAATGTGTCAAAATTTTGAATTTTGACGTTGCGTAGACGCTTATTGTCGAGGACAATTTCTTAAAATTCCAGAAGGTATATCTCGCGGCGAGATAAGGTATACCGCGCGGGACTTCTTCTGTCGGGCATATAAATCAGCAGCTCTTGTTTAATTTGAAAACATCTTTTTCAAAATTCCCTCCCTAGCTCTAGTCAAGGTCGCTTTCTTTGCAATTATTCGTGGATTTGCTTGGTGATTCCCCTCCTAATCAATTCTCAATCCCTCCTCCCTCCATAATCAATGGCTCAAGAACAAAGGAATCCAATTTTGGGGAGCTATTTGCTAGGGAAGTATTATCCCCGCGATGATCTCACCTTCGATAGGCACGCGCATATCTCCACCGCTGTTCGGGAGGGTTTGGTAAGAGCTTCTTTCTCAACTCTTGATTGTTGTATTTCATTGAGTTTGAACTCCCTTTCCCTTGAATTCAAATTCCATCAATGGCTTTTCTTTTTGTCTATGCTTAGAACTAGGTTCTTTCTTGCATGCTCTGATTTTATGCATTTCTTTGGATGATTGTTGTTGCATCGTGTGCGTATGGGCCTCCTACACATCATGAATTGAAGGAGAGATTGATTCGGATCATGAATGGCATCCTTGGGCAAGCTTTTCTTGTATGCACGCCAAGTGTTCGATGAAATGTCCCAATGAAAATTTTCTTCTATTCCATTGATTTTCTGACATGGAATGATTTCTAATGTTGCCCTTTTTGTTTTTCCTCTGTTTTGCAGTCATATAGGCCGACGAAGAATTGCCGAGGGAGCCCAAAAATGGCTAGAGCGGTATGGGACAAGATCAAGGATCTTGATGGCGTTCGGGATAGGGTGGCCCAAATGGGGCTATTGACTTTTATTGATAATCTTCGGGGAATAAGGCAGACTCCCCAAGTTATTCAGGCGATCCGAGAGAGGTGGTGGGATACTACCCACACCGTTCATTTGCGCTTCGGGGAAGCGACTATGACTCCGACTGATTTTCTTGCTATCACGGGGTTAGAGTTCATTGGTGATCCCCTGCCGAAAACTTCGGGTTACAAGCCTGCGGGTCCAGCCGTGTGGAGGCAGCTGATCGGTTTCGTCCCTAACAAGGTTAAGGGATTTGCTGTTGAGTTGACACCCCTCCGGCGTCAAATTGAGGATTATGCTGAGAAGCCAAATGCAGTCACGGATCGATTGGTGAGGGGTGCCCTCTGGTATATCCTTTCTGAGACCATCTTTACGAACCATTCTTCTATGGCGCATCTTTTTCTGTTGGGTTTGTTGGTGAATTTGGATGAGGTGAGCGGATATTATTGGGGCTCAGCGGGGCTGGCCTTCTGCTACCACGCCATGGACGAGGCATGCAGGAACACCAAGGATTCCCTGTCAGGGTATTCTTATGCCTGGGAGGTATGATCTTGGTTCTGTTTCTGTTCTTTGTCTATACACTTTGTCTGTATTCCCTACTGAATCCGTTCTGTTTTCTTGTGCAGATATGGGGCTATACTGTCCTTGGGCTGTACAGGTTTGAGTTGGAGAGCCAAACCCCTTTGTTCCCGAACATCAGGAGGTGGAGCCACCCCAATCGGAGTATTGATGAGGAGGAGGACCAGGATTGGACCCTGACAGTCGTGGAGGCGCGGGCCATGCTGGACGCTTTTGAGTATGAGAGGCTGGGCCTTTATCCATGGACCCTGTTGGAGCCGGAGGTGCATCGTGCTTGGGATGCTACTGGGATGCCGAGGATGCTGGCATCTTTGGAGGGAGATACGATGTACCTTGGTGAGCGGGTCTTCCCACAGCATGATCGGGGTAGACTACCATATATGGTGCCGGCGGATCCGTCGAGGGCGATGTATCCCACCCACTCCATTCCAGATGACAATTATGCTAGTCTTCTGGTGGGTGATGTGGAAATGGCTTGTGTTATCCCCGGGGCCTCTTACGTGGAGTTCCTGCCTCGATTGATGGGTCCCCTCCTGGTGGGAGATAGGCGATCGCATGCTCGTAGCTCCACCTCTGCTTCTGCCTCAGGTTCATCATCCCCTAGCACTTCTTCCCAGGCTACTGGTTCTCTGCCCTTCGTGCCAGACTTCGGTCCTCTGAGCTATACATACATGATGGGGAGCATGCCAATGGTGGGCCACATCCCGACTCTGGATCATATTCCTGAGGGTTAACGCCTCTCGCCAGATGTCTCATTGGTGTGTTTCTGTTTGTATTATCTCTCGTATTCGTCCATATAAGTGTATATGTCCGACTTCATCTGAGCATTTCTTTTCTTTGGTTGTCAGGTCACTCTGTCTGCGGCTGATTACAACCGTGGAGCAACCAAGATGGCGGGACTGATGGCCCTAGTGTCGGACCTGTCCGAGAGGCTGTTCCACAAGGCTTCTTTGGCGGCCTCGACAGTGGCCTCGGCGGTGACCCCTACTTGCGGAGCCAAGAGGTCGAGGAGGGGTGGTAGCCCTCGTGGTGGTGATGGCGGAGGTGCCGGCGGTTCGGGCGACTTGATGGCGTGATCCCCTCCCTTTCTCTCCATTTGATTTCTGATGATTTGTACATATTGGCCGTGTGGGCCCAGACAATTTTTCTTTTTCTTTGGTACCTGTTAGAAACAAGTAGGTAGCACAAAACAATGGTTTTCTTAACCCCTAATCCTATGTCTAATTAGTTAGTTAATTAACTTTCTCGACTTTCCATGTTTTTGGGAATGGAATGGCCGTCAGGCCACAATTTTGAGCTTGATCTTGGTGTTTTACTGCATGTTATGAACTGTGCACGCAGGTTTTTCGAGACTTGCTTCGTCAAGTCGGGGCTAGATGGCTGTTGGAGCAGAATTGTTGCTGTTTTGCCGTAGCAATATCTCGCGCGAGATAAGGTGTCTCGCACGAGACACGCTACCCAGGCAGAGATCTCTTCCTTTTTCGAATAGGATTTTGTCAGTTTTCCCTATAAAATCACCCTGTAGTCCGGCCAGGTAACCCATTCTAGCCTTTCAAACTCTAGAGATATTCTGTTAGGGTGAAACTCTTGTCTTTTTCTTCAACCCTGCGATCCATGGCTTCCAAGGAGATTGCCCCAACGTCCATGATTGTCGATGATTTTTCTCTGTCGTCTGAAGTGATTGAATCTTTCAAGCAAGCATCAAGAGATTTTGTGAGGTCATTTCGCAACCGATCTCGCAATAGGTTTATTGCATAATTCGCATTCAGAATCCTTTTTACCTTGAAGAACCTCCAACCGGATTGGAATCTCTTGCATGGTGCTGCTCGTTTTTGGGATCCCTCTATTCATCTTTTCAATTTTTCTTTGAATGAGATGGTTCCTACCATGGAGGAATTTGCCATTATCTTGGATATGCCTTTGACTGGTGAGATTGCTGTTCCTAAGTACAACAGGAATCATTCGGAGGCTTTGAATGAATTATTAGGGATCCCCCTTGATACTTGCTATGAGTTGGTTCACCGCAAGTGGGTTGATTGCTCTTCTTTTCCAGAACGCTTCAGCGGTGATTCGGATGATGATGTTTTTCATGTCTACAAGCGGAACTTTCTGGCCCTTTCTCTTTTCGGAGATGTTCTGTTTACATGTAGGGATGGCTTGGTTGACTCCCGACTGGTGAAAATTGTTCTACAGGCTAGAAAACGTTCTAGGAACATTATTCCGCTAATCTTGGGCGAAACCCTGCATGGTCTTGATGAGCTGCATAGGACCGGTGCCATGACTCATGGGAGTCCTCTTCTGTTGACTATTTGGCTTAGGGAGCATCTCAAGCTGGTAGGCCCCCCATTAGAATATTCCCCTTTCACATATCATACGTGAAAGTTATTGATCAAGGATCTTTCAACGGATGAATGGGCTGAGTTGATTGCGAAGACCGAAATGGCTAACGTTCTTTGGTGTCCGTCGTATTGGAGGTTGAAGAAGTATGTTACCAATACCAAGGGCTTTGACAGGGTTGTTCTTCCGGGTTTGCGAGATTCCTCCTTCTATTTTCCCAAGCGGGTGCTCCGTCAGTTTGGTCAGTCGCAGGACACTTATCTTTTCGAAGGAGCTTCTCGTGAAGTGTCTTACATTGGTGTAGAGTTTGCGCAGGCACTAGCTCAAGCATGGGGTAAAGGAACCAGTCGGGACCGCTGGTCGAACCTTCGGACCTTTAATGCAAGTATTTTCTTATCTGATAAGTATTTGGATTGGTTTCTTCATACCGGTCACCCTAGCGCAGAGAAGATTGATGATTTGCGGCTTTCACTGCTAGGGGATTCTTTTGTAGCTAGCAGTATTTTGCGAAGGAGCGAGGCTCAGTCCGATCCTGCTAACGTGCGAACCGATCCAACTCAGGATTTTCTCGATGGGGATTGGTACAAGAGGCGAGGCAAAGGGATGCCTGGAAAGACGCAAGCTTTAGATAGGCCCAATGTCTTCAAGAGGCTTTCGGAGTCTGTCTTTGATCGCCTCGAGGGATGTTCTGCTTTAAGGGGCTCAAAGCGCAGGAAGGATCGCGAAGACGGTGGAGATCATGTCCGTCGGCCTACCAAGTCTATGAAAGGCTAGATCTTTAGGAGTACCAAGAGATTGCTTTGATAGATCAATGGTTTTTATTTTATTAGTATTTTTTTTCAAGGTTGTTAGCTTAGCGAATTAGTCGTTGTGGTTAGGATTTCCCTTTTGTCATTAATAAAAATGCATTCGATTAATAAAAGGACAAAAGTAGATTTATTTATTTGATTAGACCGAACCCGGAGGCTGCCTACGTTCCTCTTTCACATCAATTAAATAAGAGGCTCAGGTCTAATGTAGTTCATTTTTTGAGAGAAAAAAGGACAAAATACGGCTTCCTACCAAAGGGTAATCTCGCGCGAGATATGCCCCCCCCTTCTTTTTTTTATGCACACCATTTCTTTTGCCTAGACCGCCCCTTCGGGTTTTCAATCTAGCGGGCTTCTTTTCTTGTGCGAGCTCTGATTTTTGCCTAGGCCGTCCTTTTCGGGATTTTCAACCTAGCGAGCGATTTCATTTTAGGAGGCCAAGTCACGCGAAGTACTTCTTGAGCTTGTCCATGTTGACCGACTTCGGTAGTTGATCTCCGTCTAAGTCCACCAGCTGAAGGGCTCCCCCAGAGAATATCTTCTTCACAATGTAGGGTCCTATCCATCTTGGTCCCCACTTGCCTAACGGGTTGAAAGGTCCAGGACGGTGCTCACGGAGAACCAGATCACCTACTCTGATGTTCCTTGTCTTGACCTTTTTGTTGATAGCTCTTGCCATTCTTCTTTGGTAAGCTTGGGTGTGCTCGGCTGCCTTTAGCCTTCTTTCGTCTAGTAGGGCGTTCACTTGGTTTTCTAGGAGAACCCGTAGTGATGGTATTTCCAACTCTATTGGCAAGACAGCTTCCATTCCGAATGTGAGGGCGTATGGAGTCTCTCCTGTAGCTGTTCGGACTGAAGTGCGGTATCCCCATAGTGCGAAGGGTAACTTGTCGGGCCAGTCTTTCCCAGTGACTGCCATTTTTCTGATGATGGTTTCGATTGTCTTGTTTGCGGCTTCAACTGCTCCGTTTGTTTGAGGCCTATAAGGAGATGACTTATGCCTTGTGATTTTGTACTCGGTTAGGAGACGATCGGTTTCCTTCTCGAAGTGTGACCCATTATCAGATATCATCTCTTACGGAACCCCGTATCGGCAGATGATGTTGTGCTTGATGAATTCTGCGACCTTTCTGGCATTCAGAACCTTGTAGGAGGCGGCCTCAACCCATTTAGTGAAATAGTCGATGGCTACTAGGACGAAGCAATGTCCGTTAGCTCCTACGGGTGTGACCTTTCCAATCACGTCTATCCCCCATGTAGAGAACGGCCAAGGAGAAGTCATAGGGTACAGCAAGGAAGGCGGTGCATGCTGAAGGTTGGCGTGTATCTGACACTTGTGGCACTTCTTGACCATTCTGGTATAGTCGGCTTCCATGGTTAGCCAAAAGTACCCTTGTCTGATGATCTTTTTGGCGAGCATGTTTCCGCTCATGTGGGTTCCGCATATGCCTTGATGAACATGGTCCATTATTTCTCGGGCCTCTTCCTCGGTGGCACAAAGAAGGTTTCCTTGTGAATGTTTCTTGAATAGACGGCCAGCAGTGACGACGTAATTAGCAGCCAACCTCTTAAGGGCGATCTGAGTCTTTGGGTCTGTCTCAGGTGGGATGGTTCCATCTAGGATGAAATGCCAAATGTCATAGTACCACGGTTTCTCTTCGGAGTTCCCAACAATGGCACATTCGGATAACCATTTGTCTTTGCAGTCATGGAGATCTATAACGGCGCAGTATGCAGGGGTTGCATGCCGTGTTATTTTGAAGGGTTTGCTGCTTTTCCTTTAGGGATTTCGACCAAAGAAGCAAGTGTGGCTAATGCGTCCGCAAACCGGTTTTTGTCTCTGGGAGGTAGTGGAATGAGACATCTTGAAATTGTTGCGCCAACTCTTGGAGGTGGGCACTGTATCTTTGAAGGGTTGGATCTTGGACCCTCCACTTCTTCAATGTCTGATTGATGATTAATTGGGAATCCCCGAATACCTCGAGTTCAGTCACGTTGCGCTCTAGGGCTGCCTCAAGCCCCGCTATGCAAGCTTCGTATTCTGCGGTGTTGTTGGTGGCGTCAAAGTCAGGACGTATTTCCAGTGGAGTATAGATGTCGTTAGGGTCTATCAACAACATTTCGATGTTGAACCCTCTATTGTTGGCTGCGCCATCGAAAAATAATTGCCACTTATTTTCTTCTTCTATACTCATGATGTCCTCATCAGGGAATCGCGGGTCTTCCCCCTTCACTTCGTCACAAGGAAATTCGGCCAATTGATCTGCGAATACACTCCCCCTGACGGATTTCTGAGTGACGTAAGTGATATCATACCCCACGAGCATGAAGTACCATTTGGCCAGTCTCGAAGACAAATTTGATTTGTCTAGGATATATTTAAGTGGATCCATTTTTGCAGTGAGACGAACAGGGAAGGCTTCCATATAGTGCTTTAGCCTTTGTGATACCCAAACAAGGGCAGCGCAGGATTTGTCGAGTGGAGAGTAGTTGATTTCGCTGCCTTGGAATCTATGGCTGACGAAATAGATGGCATTCTCTGTGTGCGAGGCAGGCTGTTCTTGAGCGAGCATAGCCCCTAATGCATTGTCTGTAACTGTGAGGTACAATTTCAAGGGCATCTCCTTGTGTGGTGGAACCAGGATGGGTGGGGAAGTTAAGTAGTTCTTAACTTCCTTGAATGCTTCTTGACATTCTTCGGTCCACTCTTGAGGTGCATTTTTCTTAAGTAGCTTGAAGATGGGATCGCACATTGTAGTCAGTTGATTGATGAATCGACTGATATATTGAAGTCTGCCTATGAATCCCTTTACTTCTTTCTGTGTTCTGGGTGGAGGCATGTCAATGATAGCCCTTATCTTGGCAGGGTCTGCTTCTATGCCACGCTCTGTGACCATGTACCCTAAGACTTTTCCTTTGACCACTCCGAATGATCATTTGGCGGGGTTGAGCCTCATCATGTGCTGTCTCAGTCGATTGAAGAATTTTCTGAGATCTCTGAAGTGCTGACCATCTGTCCCCTTTGAGTGAATAATCATGTCGTCCACGTATACCTCTATTTCTTTGTGGATCATGTCGTGGAATAGTGTCATAACTGCCCTTTGATAAGTAGCCCCTGCGTTCTTGAGACCAAACGGCATGACCGTGTAGCAGAATGTTCCCCAAGGTGTGGTGAATGCTGTTTTGTGTTGATCATCCTCTGCCATGAGGATTTGGTTATATCCTGCGAAACCTTCGACGAATGAGCAGACCTCATATGCGGCTGTGGCATCGACCAACATGTCTATGTTTGGTAGCGGGAAGTCATCTTTAGGGGATGCCTTGTTCAAGTCTCTGAAATCGACACAGACTCGTATTTTTCCGTTCGACTTGGCTACCTGTACCGTGTTTGCTAGCCATTCCGGATATTCAATCACTTTGATAAACCCTACCTTCAAGAGTTTCATGATTTCCTCTTTCACTTGCATTGACCATTCCGTCTTGATTCTGCGTAGTTTCTGTTTGACTGGCTTGGCATTGGGTAGTAGCGGTATCTTGTGCTCTACAATTGACTGATTCAACCCAGGCATATCTTTGTAGGACCAAGCGAAGACGTCGACATATTCTCTGAGGAGCTGCGTCAAGGTTTCTCTGTCTTCCCCCTTGAAGAAGCTGCCGATCTTTGTTTCTCTGGGGTATTCCGTTGTCCCAAGATTAACCGTTTGCATTTCCTCGTCGTCAACAGGGCCATTCTTTCCACAACGACCTACTTGCTTAGCTAATTCTTTTAAGATTTGTTCGTTTTCTTGATCTATCTCATCGTATGATTCATTATTAACGTGTTCGTTATATTGATTATTATTAGTTAATTCATCATTCACGATGTTAGCAATCACAGGGTACTCGGAAAGATCAAAGTTTTCATTAAGGAAGTAAGGGAATACATGTTCGGCCACCGCCTCGATTTCCTCTTGAGTGAGTTCATCGGAGGTGGAGCCTGCTTCTAATATGAAAGTTACAGGGCCTATCTTCCTGCGGGGATGGGGAGTGCAGCCAAGCTCTTTGATCATGAAGTCTTCATCAACAACTGGTCCCCCGGTGACGTGCCAGTTTAGAATTGGCTCATCACATTTCTGTATTAGTCTTGTGTAATCAGTAGTTGGAGCGTCCTCCTTGGAGATTGCATGGATACATTTGTCTTCTAATCGGCACGGAGTCTGGAGGCCGCGGCATGTCTTCTCCCAACACAAAGTCCCATTCACTTGTCATTTCTGCCTTCGTGCCCCACAAATCATTAGGGATTAGTGTGACGGGTTACATTTCATACGGAGAAGCATCGCGATCGCGAAGATTTTAAATCCCGGTTGGCGCTTTCCTTTATCATCGATCCATGGTTACGAAAAGATAAAGTAGGGAATACTTTCCCCTTCTCGAACGAAGTAGCCATTGAGTGTCTTTCGATATGGCTCGAGGTTGCAATTCTTGGCCTTTGGGTCTTTGTGGCCTTTGTATGTGGTTCCTTCCCACTTGTTTTGAGTGAAGCCCCATTCTTCTTCGTCATCCTCATCGTGGATGGAGATGATGTATCCTAGGCCATGCTTTGTGTGAAGTGGGGGAACCGGTGGTGGTTCCGTTATTCCTTGTAAGTGCTTTTCGAGCCCCAAGCCAGGGAAATATCCTTTTGCTAGCATCATTTTCCAGACATGAAGGCTTCCAGAAAACCAAAGTGCCTTGGAGTAGTCATTTTCGTTGCAAGTTTCTATGACATTCACAGTGCTTTCTTTCTCGATCTCAAAGAAGTAATCAGAATTGAAAAGGGAAATACTGACTAACTATTATTGAAAAACAAACTTGATACTCTTGCCCACAAATGAAGTCTTTAGGCAAGTAGTACCCGACTAAGCTAAACTAGACTACTAACCGTTTCTTTTGCAACTAAAAGTAAATAACTGAAAGGAAAAGAGACTCCTCATTTGTTTGAACTCATCCAAACTATTCCACCACTTGGGCAAATTCTGATGGCATCATTTTCAATCAAGTCTTGGACTGCATTCTTCAGGTTGAAACAATCATTGGTGTGATGGCCATGGCATTGATGGTAGTAGCAATAGAGGTGTGGAGATCGACCTTCCCTCTTAGGTTGGTAGACTTCCATTGGTTTCATCACTCCATCCTTGTTAAGACTTCTGAAGATGTGTCCGAGAGCGATCCCTCCAAAGTTGGTGAAAATCCTTCCCTTCCTTCGCTTGGCCATTTGATTGTGAAGATCTCGAATATGGCTCTCGTAGTGTTGCACAAAGACGAGGTGGCGAGACTGATATTCTTCCTCCATTTGCTCTTTGAGGTCACGGTAGAGAGTATTGAGGAAAAACTTGACCCTCTCATCAATGTCATCTTCAATGTGGGCTTCAAGGTTGATACACTTTTGGGTCATAGTTTCGAGTTCGCTGTTGACTTCCTCGAGCTCTTCAATCAGTATCTTTGTCTTTTCAGCTTGGATGGATTCTTCCATGTGATGCCACGAGTCATTGTCGTTAATTTGCTGCAGGGCTTTGGCAAGTTGAGTTTTGATGTCACTTAGCTCCTCTTGCACGGATGATCGTCCACTGTCGGAGTCACTTTCCATCTTCAGAAAATCCCTAGCAATGTGGGTGGAAGGTAAATCAAAGGCTTCTCTCCAACCCTCAACATGCTCCATTTCAGCGATAAGAGACTTGGTCATCTTTCGCAAATCTTCCTCTTCGAGATCTCTCTTGGTGACGAAGTACTTTTCCGTAGACATTGTGTTGGGAGTCTTGAAGTTGAGTAGCTTCGGAAAACTAACAGAATAGATGCAGAGACGATATCAGGATCAAATCTAGCCCCAACGAGTCGGAAGCAGGCTTAAATGGATCAGGCTCAGTTTCAGCAAACAGAAGCATTATCCCGCGCGAGATATGTACTCCCGCGCGAGATAATCACACAAAAAGTCGATTTTTATTTAGACCTAAATTTTGGTCGGAACGGAAAATCCTTTTTGAGGGGTTTCTAAGGTCTTTATCAGAACCTAACGACTAAGTAATCAATTCGATTTTTGTAAAACAAAGCCATGTAAGATCGTTTTTCGAAGGATTATATGTATATGTATTTTTTTTGAAGGGACATCCGAAAGGGTCATTTCGAAGGGACTTTTTCCGAAGGGACTTTTTCCGAAACAAGTAAAGATCACCAAGTCAAAACCGACCGGTCACGGAGTGATCCATAAAGTCAATCTACATGAAAATGTGGCGATGCAGGGGTGGAAGGCTAGGCTCCCCGCGATATGACAATCTAAGTGGATTGAATACGCGGAGTGGGATTGTCCAACTTCGGAGAGACCGGCGACTAGGTGGTTACCGTCATCCGTCCTTAGTGTGGGTCCCGGGTTTATAGAGGGTATGCAGTGCAATGACAGTTATAATATGAGTGCGCGTGTGTGATAGTCAATCTAGGTGATAGAGTAAAATAGAAAGTTTTTTTTTGAAAACTAAAAAGAAAAACAGATAGTGGCCGCACCAAGTGGTTGCCTACGTTTCTCCCAATTTAGGGAGACTCAGGCCGTCGTAGTTCCACATAAAGAGAGATAAAGAGAGATAAATAAATTAATTTACAACTCTCGAATCCCCAATGGACCGGACTTCAATTAAATAAAACCCAATCGCACGCAGTTTATAAATAAAAATCGATTATTTAAATGAAATAAAGATTCGAGTTCTACACCTTAAGGGAGGCCTTAAGATGTGGGAACTCTGCAGATAATGAATTCTGGGATCCCCCTTGCATGTTCGGCTCTCGTCTTGGACTATGAGATGAACGGGAGAAACCAGAAAACAACCAGATTTCCGAGGCGATATCTCGCGTGAGATATGATATCCTGTGCGAGATATGCCTCGTCTGAGAGCAGAAAATTGAATTTACAATTTTTTTTGAAAACCTCTCTTTTAATTTTGACGCAAGTTTAAGCCTCTTAATTTCAAGTCCCCAGCAGAGTCGCCACTGTAGCGTTGTGAGAAGAATTTTATCTTTTTGAGTCGCCACCTATGTTATTAGTTTGGAAAACATAGAAAAACCATTTTGAAAGAGATTTGGGTTCGGGGCTTAGGTTATGGAATGGGTAGGTCAAGGAGCATCCATTCCACCCAATCCAGATTTTGGTCTTGCTAAAGAAAAGAGAGGTTTTCAAAAAGGAAGAAAAATATTTTTAAACAATAAAAGATCCATTTAACAGGGTTAAACGGAATGTAGGATCGATTGCTTCGAGACCGTCTCCATGATTTGGAGAGGATCTAGGCCGATCCTAGATTCAATAGATTTATACCACTCTAACAATCAATTAGAAAGGGATTTAGGGGTTTACCTTGCGTGAGGTGATTTGGGCAGAGTTTCGACTCAAGTTTAGAATCGACTCTCGATACGGACAGAGCTTCGTCTCAATCCTTGACTTGGGTTTTGATGTTTGTTTATCAACAAGGTTGACAAACAAACTTTGAGGTGAGTTTTAGGGTGATTTTGTAGGAACCTTTCAGGGAAAGAAACCAACAAAATATGTGTGTGTTGTGAAAATTCGTCGTCCTCTGATCCTTGGAAGTCACCAAGTATTTATAGGGTTTGGATAGGTAGAGGTGGAGAGGTAAAACCCTTTCAGAAGGTTCTAGACCCCGACCCCAAACTCTATTGGTTGGCCGGATGGATAAAATCTTATCCCGGAAAGAGGTTGAAATCGATGAGAAAACTGCCTTCTGCATGCTGCAGAGGGAGGATATCTCGCGCGAGACACGCCATCTCACGGCGAGATATTTCTCCTGTGGACAATCTTGTCCTTTCCTCGTTATCTCGTATGCAGTTTAGTCCCAAACTAACGATAGTTAGTCAAAACTTAGCGAAACATGACGAAATGGTGGATTTCTACTTCTTGACTCAAAGCGAGACTTAGAGTGGTATAAATATGACCCGATGTGTTCAGAATGGGGTGTCTACAGCTGGTCTAGGCCCTCTCGGAGTTCTGGTGGGACACTACCCACAGCTTTCATCTTGGCTGAGGAGAGATTACGGTGACTCCCGTCGATTTCACTGTTATCACCGGCTTGCAGTTCACTAGGAGGCCTGTGACTTGGAGAGATCACATTTCTGCAGCCGATTTTAGAGCTTTGGTGGGATTTGAACTCCGTCCTAAGGGGCTTGGGATGGAGACGAGGTTTGTTGAGGTCGCGGTTCTGGAGTGTATGCAGGGGTTTGCCGCCAATGAGGTGACTGCCCACCAGCTCGCGAGAGCTTTTCTGTGGTTGATGCTGTCAATCACTATTTTTGCAAACTCTGGGACATTGACAATGCTTTGCCTTCTTGACTCTTTGGAGGATTTGGATGAGGTTGGGGCGGTCTCTTCGAGCGAGGCCGGATTGGCTGAGCTTTACTTCTCTTTGGATCTGTACAGCTGAAATAAGGCTGCTTCTATGGATTGTTTTTCTTTAGCTTTGGAGCTACTCTCACTTTCTTTTCTATTTTTTACTTTTCTGTCTTTAGATTTTTATGAGAGAAATGACCTTTTTGTTTTGAATATGTAGGTCTGGTTCTGTAAGGTGATCGGGTTCTTTCCTTGGAACCAACAGAGTGATCCGGAGATCTTCCTGGCCATGATTCGCTGAAGGGGACAGGCTAGAAATAAGTTCATCGGGAAGACTTGGATTAATTTTGATTATAAGATGGTGAGGCCCATCATCAACAGGGATGGTCACGAGGGGATGGATTTCTATCCTTGGGGGAGGTAATCGGAGGCTTTAATAGGGGATGCCTTGGTGGTGACCAGGCAGAGGAGGTGGCTGACAGGGCTTACCTGTGACATCATTTACTTAGGGGACCGCATCTCCAGGCAGCATGGCCATGTCCCTCCTTTGGGTGTTATCACTCCTCATGACCCTCCACCACTCATGTTATAGCCCAGGAACTGGTCAGCGGATGAGATAGAGAGATACCAGGCTGGTGTGGCAGCTGAGGAGTATTTCAACTTTGCTACCCCGTACGCCACCTTCGTGGAGGCGCGGTTGAGAACGCCACAAAAGCTAGTAAAGATAGCCGTCGCTCAGGGGTATGGGGAAGCAGAGCCGACTGATCCACCTATGCCTCCTGCTCATCTCTCTTGTGTGGTAAACGAGGTACCAAGGAGGTTCATGGTGCCTATCCTAGATACGAGGGAGCCCCAGTATACTCTGCCTGCTGATAGCACTGTAAGTATCTCTAGGTCCCTTCTCTTTTCGGCTTTCTTTACTCTCTGCGATTTTGAGATTCTCTTGAGATTTTTTGAGTTTTTCTTCTCTTTTCTTGTAGGTTCATGCTAGTACCTATGATGGCTTGGTACGGCAGAACAAGGGCTGGAAGGCTGTGGCTCGGTCCCTTTTGAGGAAGCTGGCCTGCGCTTCCAAGGAGGGGCGAATGTGCAGGAGCCCATGCGCAAGAGAAGGCACTTTGGGAGTGTGAATGTGTGCCCCAAATTTTTTGTTTATTGGAATTCACGCGAGTTTGAAGACATCCGAGTTATTTGAAAAACGGAGTCGCCATGCCATTTTGATTACCTCAAAACTTTGAAAAAAAGGTTTTATGGGTTCGGAGGTTAAGTTACCCCTTGGGAAGAACGTTTGGCGTTCACCCAAAGTGCCTTGCCGGAGCAAGTCTCCCGAGATTTCATTAATCGTGTTTGCTTGCGTGCTTTCTTTTGTGTGCATGTGTTTGAAAGTAAAAAGGGGAATGTCCCAAGTTATCTTCCGGACGTACAAACCATTTGTTGATTGTCGCTCGGGATTCCTTGGAATTTATGTATTTGGGATTATGATCCCGTCCTCATCTTATGACTTGTGATCATCGCATTTTAACCTCGGGACCCTCGGGACTTGCGTGATCGAGAGAATGACTCTCTTTTGGTCAAAGATGAGGTTCTTTAGGAAGGAATGTCCTTAGCCCATCAATCCTACGCTTTAAGACGGTCGAGCTCGTATAGAGGCTTCATACTCATTCTTAAGCGATAATCGGAGATATAGGGTTCAAGGTTATCCTTTTCCTAAAGAAATCATGAACCTTTAATGGAAGGAACGATGCAAAGATGAGAACTTTTACACCGGTCCCCTCCAAGGTTGGGGAAAAGGGGAAATGCATGAAAAATGACTCTTTAATGAAAAGATGACATTTTTATGTTTTAGCAAATGATGCTTTTTGATTTAAAGAAAGGATCTTTATTGCAAATGATGCATAAAGATAGGATTTTTATGCAAATGATGCATTTTTATTGAAAAAGGGGTTTTGATGCAAAGGATGCATTTTTATTGAAAAAGATTTGATCTTTATATGCAAATGATGCATAAAGATAACATTTTTATTGGAAAATAGAGATTTTAGGTGCAAAGGATGCACCTTTATGAAAAAGACTACATTTTTATGACAAATGAGGTCTTAATGCATGTTAAGGGGAAAGGGGTGATAAAGAAATGATCTTTATGAATAAATGCCAAGTCCCAAGCAAGATATATGAATGCAATGAGCAAGTATATCAATTAAAATGCAAGGTTAGGGCGTGCGAGGTTACCAATCGTTTCCTTTGCTTCTTCGGACGGAGCTAGGAGGAGAGGTTCTTCTTGGGTCTTCAAGGAGGAGGGAGATGGCTTCTTGAGCTTCTTCTTCGCCTTCTTGAGCCTTGAGGGTTTTCTTCACGTCTTGATTCTTTGTGGAGTGTGTGTGTTTGTTGTTGATTGTTTGTGTTGTTGTTGTTGTGTTGAAATGGGTAGAGGAGGGCTCTATTTATAGGCGATGCGGATAAGGCTAATGAAGTCGTGCGGCTGCGAGCCCTTTGCAAATGAGGCCGTGCGGTCTTATCCATTAATGACTCGGCATTCTAGAACCATGCAAGGTGGCATTATTCTAGAACCTTCTCCTAATTAAGAAAAACGTGTTTTCTTAATTAGGAAGGCTCCCTACAGCCCTAATTTTAATTTGGGACTGCTCTAGGACATTTCCGGAACACTAGGAAGGTCAGGGAATTACGGAAACTTACCGAAATGTCGGGAAAATTAACCGGAAGGCATGAGCCGGATTTGGGTACTTACGAAGCCCCTCGGCAACGTCACTTGCAAGGCGAGTGGGGTTGTCGATAGAAAAAGGATCCGATCTGGCGAATGCCGAGACGGATTGGGTGACCGAGGTGGTCGAGTGGTGAACCTTTTGGAAGGCTACCTACGTATCCGGAGGAATCAAGCCGGGCCGTAGTTCGGAATTAGGATCCGGGGGAAGGAAGAAGAAAGCTGGTCTCTTCTTGGGGAAAAAGAAGAGAAAATGACCTAGGAGGTCAAGCAATTGATCCTGCTTTGGGGATATGCTAGGAGTGACCAAGGTGGTCGGATATACGAACTTCTATGAGGGCGCTTTATCAGCGAGGAGTGACAAAGAAACAGGGTGACCAAAGTGGTCGAATGGCTGGACCTTTTATAAAAGGCTACCTACGTATCCCGGAGGAATCAAGCCTTGATCGTAGTTCAAGCATCACTAGATAGTTAGGAACGATGTCTAGGATCCTTGAGATTTTGACAATTCGGAGGCTGTCACCTGAGGAAGCTAGAGCTTATGGCGCTATCTCTTTATGACGGAGATAGAGGTAACTTAAGTTGGGAAACTTGAGCGTACGTCACTATTCGCGGATAGAGGTAGCACAAGTTGAAATGACTTGGGCATACGTCACTATTCGCGGATAGAGGTAGCACAAATTGGAATGACTTGGGCATGCGTCACTATTCGCGGATAGTGGTAGCACAAGTTGGAATGATCTGGGCATGCGTCACTATTCGCGGATAGTGGTAGCACAAGTTGGAATGATTTGGGCATACGTCACTATTCGCGGATAGTGGTAGCACAATTTGAAATGACTTGGGCATACGTCACTATTCGCGGATAGAGGTAGCACAATTTGAAATGACTTGGGCATACTTCACTATTCGCGGATAGAGGTAGCACAAGTTGGAATGACTTGGGCATACTTCACTATTCGCGGATAGAGGTAGCACAATTTGAAATGACTTGGGCATACTTAACTATTCGCGGATAGAGGTAGCACAAGTTGAAATGACTTGGGCATACTTCACTATTCGCGGATAGAGGTAGCACAAGTTGAAATGACTTGGGCATACTTCACTATTCGCGGATAGAGGTAGCACAAGTTGAAATGACTTGGGCATACTTCACTATTCGCGGATAGAGGTAGCACAAGTTTAGAGTTCTGACAATTCGGAGGTTGTCACCTAGTGTTATCCCGTTATAACGGAATTAACGGAGCGGCGGGAATAAAGCTTGATTGCTAAAGAGATAAGGGATATTTTCTGAAAAGATGTTATCTTGGTTAAAAGATAACGGAAATTGCATGCCCAGGTGGAAGGTCCAGGGGCAGGATTGTAATTTCTGCTCAGAGCGAATGAAGCCGCCCGGCATGAGATGGAGAAAAAGAAGCCGTACGGCTAGAAGCCTGTTTTTTCCAGATTATTTAAAATCAGATTTGAACGGGCCATTGGCATTGCATTGCCGCCCACTTCAGCCGAGAGAGAGAGAAGAGAGAGAGAATTCGAGATTTCTTCAACCCTTTTGCTTCCCTTTGATTTGAGATGGATCCGGAGGGCAATCCCATACCGAGGCAAGCAAGAAGAAACATCTCGGCGGCCGCGAGAAGGAGGAGAAAGGAGCTCGTTCGGACGGAGAGGAAGTATGACTTCCTTACGCCTCCGTCGGAGCTTTACCCGGGGAGAAGAGAGCACAAATCGACGAACCCGCGATCGGTTGGGGTAAGCATTCTCATTTTGCTCAAATCCGATGATTTTGCTTGAATTTTGAATGATTTTAGGGCTTGACCCGAATTTTAGGATTTTGAATGATTTTTTGAATGATTTTGAGATGCATGAACAACCTATGAGGCTAAGAATATGCATGTGCAATTTTATTTGATGAAAAATATGAGAATGACTCACTTTTTTCTCGCAAAATGAAGTAAGAATGAGAATTTTTCAAAATATGAGACGGAGTTCTTGCCTTGTGCTAGAACTAGGTCAAAATTCTGATTTTCAATGAGAAAACATGATTTTGGAAGATGAAAATGATTCATGCATGCCATTTTTGAAAGAATAATGCTTATGTGCGAAGAATTGTGATTTTGTGCTTTAGGAAAGCAATGACGCGTTTCAAGTGATGAAAGACACGTTTTTGATGCAAATAATGCTAGAAAAACTTTTGTGAATGCTTTTCTTTTGAAAATATATGCACTTTTGAATATATGCATGCTTTTGAAATGATATGAAGGGCGACGCTTCTTTTTGATGTGCTTGTCTACGGGAGAACAAGTCTAGAGGACCATCGGAGATTGCGGTCAAGCTTTGGCGAGAGGATGCCGGATTTTGAGAAGAATGGGGTAAATCCCAAGCGGTGGTGAGGGCTACCGGCTTGGATGCATTTGTAGAGGCCATCGGCGGGGGTGTTCACATCACCTCTAAGAGCAAGGGCTTGGTCCGAGGCCCTTTCGAGTTACAGTGGGACGGTACACATAGCTTTCACTGGTGGGGAGAGGCGCAGTGACTCTGCCGATTTCACGGCTATTGCGGCCTACGGTTCAGGGAGGCCCGTGACTTGGAGAGACCATATTACGGCCGAGGAGTTCCGGGCTTTGGTAGGGTTTGAGCTGATTCCCAAGGGGGGATGGAGACACGGAACGTCGAGGTGGCGATCCGAGACTTGCATGCGAGAATTTTCTTGCTAATGATGTGACCGCCCTTGACGGTAGCTAGAGCATTCATATGGTTGATGCTATCGGTCACCATTTTGCCAGTGCAGGACGCGCTATGACTTGCCTCCTCGACTCTTTGGAGGATGTTGATGGGATAGGGACGGTCTCTTGGGGAGAGGCCGGATTGGCGGAGCTCTACTTCTCGTTGGACATGTACGGTCGGAACAAAGTTTGCTTCCATGGGTACTTCTCATTGCCCTTGAGGTAGTCTCCTTTCTTTTTCTCTTTTCTCTTTTCTGTCTTGAGACTTTTATAAGAGAGAATGACCTTTTGATGTTTTGAACATGCGGGCTGGTTTTGCGAGGTGATCGGGTTCTTCCCTTGGAACCGGTAGAGTGATGTCACCATCTTCCCTGCTATGGTTATTTGGAGGAGATGCGAGAGATAAATTCACGGGGAAGACCCGGATTACCTTTGATTACAAAATGGTGAGGCCGGTCATCAACGAGGGATGGGCACGACGGAGTGGACTTCTACCCACTGGGGGCGGTATCAGGAGATTTTCTTTGGGAGATGCTATCGAGGTGACGAGGCGAGAGGAGGTGGCTCAGGGCGACATGTGATGTCATTTACTTGGGGGACCGCTTCTCGAGCGGCATGGTCATGTTCCTCCATTGGACGCCATTACTCCTCGGGATCCTCCGGCCACGGATGCTACGGCCCGAGGATTGGCGAGAGGATGAGATTGCTAGGTACCGGGCGGCGTGGGCTGCGAGGAGTACTGACATGGATACCCCCTACTGGCTGTGTTTGTGGAGCGGCGCTGAGGACGCCACGAAGCTAGTGAAGGCTGGCGGTCACTCGGGGATATGGGGAGGATGAGCCTGCTTGACCCGCCGATCCCTCCTGCGCATCTGTCCTATGTGGTCCATGGAGTGCCGAGGAGGATGAGGATACACAGTCCCCGATGCTAGGGAGCCCGGTACACCTTGCCGCTGATAGCCTTTGTAAGTGTACTCTTAGGGTCTTATTCCCTTTTTAGCTTTCAGATTTTACGCTTTTGCAATTTTACGAGATTTTACGAGATTTTTCTCTTCTTTTTCTCGGAGTTCCGGCTCGCACTTACGATAGGCTGGTCGGGCGAGAATAGGGTTTGGAAGGACATGTGCCGGTCTCTTACGAGGAAGGCGCTGCGCTTCGAAGGCGGCGGCGGATGCACGAGGCACAGGCGCAGAGACGGCACGTCGGGGCACGACGTCTACCTCATCGGCCTCGGAGTACTCTTCCGGTGCCATGCCTCGGGGCGGGGACCATGGCCCGACGTGCAGGCAGGCGGTGAGTACGGGCACGATAATGTCCATTTGTCGACGTGAGCGACCGGGAGGACTTGATGAGGGAGGCTAGCATTTATGAGGCGAGTAGCGATGAGGAGGAAGAAGAATCGGAGGCCTAAGAGGTCTCTAGAATAGATTTGGAACAAAAACAAACAATGAACAATTTTTATGCACAACTTGTTTATTTTTGCTTTATTTGGGCGCCGATGGGGCGAAAACATTGTATTTACATTTTATTTACTTTTCTAATTTATGCTTTTTCAATTTGCATATTATACGAGCCTTGGGGCGACTTTTTGCTTGGAATTGGGGTGGCGGGCCAAAATGATTTATAATGGTGTATAAATGCTTGAATGGCTTACGGATATGTTTTTGTACGGGTTTTGGTTGAAAAAGTGGGGTGAAAACTCCCTTGGGCAGCAACTTTGGTTGCTGCAGAATTTTCTGCGAGAGGGCTAATGTAGCCGTGCGGCATGGCCTTGAGGGCAAATGAAGCCGTGCGGCTTACGGTTCTGTACGGTGGTTATTTTACGAATAAAAGCAAGGCTTGGCCATTTCATTTCATTTTCACTCTAGACTTGTCCCAATTGTTCCCGAGCATATTTTGGACCGAAAAGCACCATCTTTGAACACTTTGCGATGGAGAAGCCCGTCGGATTGCAAAGGGGAAGCGAGACCATTTTCTATCCGGTCTTCAATCTTGGGCGAGACATAACTTCCAAAATCACAAGGGTGCTTGATTCTTCCTTCAAGATCAAGTCTTTATGGCATTTGAGGGATCTCCCGCCCGATTGGGACTGTTGAGAGCAGGCAAAGTTACGGGACGTCAGGAGACATGTTTCTTGCTTCTCTTACAACGAAATTGTCCCAACGCACGAAGACTTGAGCCTTGATTGGGGGTCCCGAGGCGAGGCTATATCTATTCCGCTGATCGGAGACGCGCCGGTGACGGTAAAGCTTGCATCTTTTCTGCGAGATTCCTTTGGGAGAGGCTGAGAGGATGATGGTAGCCGGATAGGATTGACCTTTACGATATCCCGGGCAGGTTTGGGTCTCCGGATATGGCTGCGACCACGGTGGCTATGGATGCTTTCATTCTCTGCGTATTCTACGTACATTCCTTCTTGAGTCCGTGGGGATCTGTCATAGTGGCCTCTTGGACATGGTCGAGAGGCTGCGGGGCTAGGAAGGATATTGTCCCGCTGGTTTTGGGAGAGACATTTCATGGGATCGATAGGATGGCTCGGGAGACCGTTTCATGAGGTCAGGGAGTCCGGCTATGTTGACTCTGTGGCTGCGGGGAGAGGCTCGGGGCTTTGCACAGGGCTTTGCCGACTCGGTGCCCTTGGGTGATTTCTCGGAGAGGTGCGCCTAGGCGGCGAGGAACGGGGTAGGCGGGAGGCGATGATGGCTAGGCTATCCACTTCGGACATCCGTTGGTGGATACCACATTGGAGGTTGCGGACCGGGAGGATATTTCGGGAGTCTTATCTTTGTGAGGGTTCCGGGATTACTGCTGGTCGTCCTTCTACATACCACTGCTTGGTATCCGGGCGGTTTGGGGCTTTACGGGAGCCTTTGAGTGATTGGGAGGACATCCGGACCATGGAGGTGGTGTCATTGGACATGAGAGATCCGGCCCGGCTTCTCTTTCTTCTCGAGGGCTTGGACATATCTTGCTTTCCCACCCGGGGCTATCTTCGGGAGCGGGAAGAGCACCATCTTGACCACTTTGTCTACTTGGGCGAGTACGAGAGGGAGATGGGAGCGACTCGGGTTATCTTGGAGGATAGACGTCGAGCTTTATTGGGAGGCGATTGTGACTCGAGTAGGACTACGAGGAGGCGAGGCTAAGGCGAGTTGCCATAACCAATCGGGTGACTTGGTCGGAGATATGGAGGCTCGGTACAAGAGATTGTCAGAGGTCGCTCCTTTGGCCCGAGGCTCGAGAGGGAGGAGGTGCGGACTCGTGCTCGGATAGAGAGCACTCATTGACACGGGGTTGGTAGAGGCTCCGGTGAGGATACCGAGAGGTCGGGATGAGGGATCACAGACATTATTGAGAAGAAAAGGAAGAAGACTCGACGAGGCGAGGAAAAGGGAAGAAAGGCGAAGAAGACTCGGCGAATGACGGCGACAAGTCTTTTCTCAAGATCCTCTTATTGCCATTTGCAAACACATTAGTTTATTTAGGCATTTTATTGTATTTTAGATCTTTTTAGCGAGGTTAGCGAGTTAAGAGGTAGGACCGTGCTTGAACTCATCAAGAAGTTTTTAACTTGTAATGAACAAGAAATATTATCTTAAAAATTAATCAAGACACATTTCATGGAAATTCAAATGTCTTTATTGATTGGGACCCGTTTTATGAAAAGCGAAATACCCTTTATTATTTAGGACGCACTTCATGGAAGCTTGATTGTCCTTTTATTGTTTAGACCGAACCATATATGGCTGCCTACGTTCCCCTTTTACAAGAAAGGCTAAGGGGCTCGGGTCTACGTAGTTCATTACAGTGAACCAATTTTTTTATGTGCGGCCACTGTTTTTGCCTAGACCGCCCTTTTTGGGGTTTTCGGCCTAGGCTGGGCATTACTCTTTTTGCACTAAGATTTTTTTTTTTTTTTTTTTTTTTATATGTGCAACCACTGTCTTTTGCCTAGACCGCCCTTTTTGGGGTTTCGGCCTAGCTGGGCATTACTCTTTTGCACTAAGATTTTTTTTCTTTTTTTTTTTTTATTAGACGTAGTATCTTCGGAGTTTATCACCGTTATTTGGGTGGACAAAGGGATTGCCATCCAAGTGCAAGCTTCATTGCTCCTCTGACGGTATCTTACGCACCACATAAGGGCCGATCCGAGACGGGTTCCCATTTTCCCGGGGTTGTCTACGGTAGGGGCTTTACTTTCGGCACTAAGTCGCCCTCTTTGATGTCTACTGGCCTTGACCTTTTTATCAAACGCTACTGGCCATTCGCCTCTGGTAGGCTCGGGTGTGTTCCATGGCTTTTAGCCTTCTCTCGTCAAGCGGGGCTAACTCATTATGCCGGCTGCGCAACCATTCCACTTCATTGACACTGTTTTCCGGGAGGACCCTTAATGACGGGATTTCCAACTCCACTTTGGTAACACTTGCTTCCATCCCGTAAGTTAGGGCAAAAGGAGTTTCTCCTGTGGTACATTCGACGTGACGTTACGCAGCCCCGAGTGCTAGGTGCGGCTTTTCGGGCCAATCACGACCACGGGTGGCCATCTTCCGGATGATCCGCTCGAGTGTCTTATTAGCGGCTTCCACGGCTCCATTGGTGCAGGTGCATGCGGGGACGACTTGTGGCGAGTAACTCGGGTCGACGGCGATCTATCGCAGTCTCCTTCGAAGTGTGACCCATTATCAGAAATGATCTCGTTGGGCACCCCATATCTGCACAGTATGTTTTCTTTGATGAAGCTGGGCCACTTTTGAAGTGAGGACCTTGTAGGACTTGGCCTCTACCCACTTGGTGAAGTAGTCAATGGCTACCAAAACGAACTCGTGCCCATTGCTCCCGGTCGGGGATATTTTCCCTATCACGTCAATGCCTCAAGTTGCAAACGGCCAAGGAGTCGTCATGCAGTACAAGTCATGAGGTGGGAGATGGTTGAGGTTGGCAAACCGCTGGCATTTGTCGCAGGTTCGGACGTCTTTGAAGCGCGATCTGTTTCCATGGAGATCCAGTAGTAACCCATTCTGAGGATCACTTGCATCAGGGCTCTGGCATTCATGTGAGGACCGCAGGGACCATTGTGGACTTCGGTCATCAACTCTCTGGCTCTTTCTTGAGTGACACATAAGAGAAGTGGTCCTTGATACCGCTTCTTGTATAGGTTGCCTCCTAGAATGACATAATGAGAAGCCAACCTTTTCAGGGCTTGTAAGCTCTTGGCTCCGATACCTTCTTTTGGTCTACCTTCTTCGTCTCTGAAAGCTGACTCTCCGTCTTTGAGGAATTGGTAAATACTGGTGTACCAAGGTTCCTTTATAGGCTCGGGTCCCAGGTCCACTTCACAACGAGAAGGTGGGGCTTCTCTTCTACCCACTCTGAAGGGCTTTATGGCTTTTCCCTCGGGGATCTCTACCAATGCGGCTAGAGTAGCTAGGGCATCCGCGAATCTGTTCTTTTCCCTCGGCAAGTAGTGGAAAGTCACTTCTACGAAGCTGTCCGATCCAACTCCTCCATATGGGCATGATACCGTTGCGAGATTAGGGTCCACAGTCTTCCACTTGTTGGAGACTTGGTTGATGATCGGGGCGAGTCTCAGTAAACTTCGAGCTCCTTGACATTTCTTTCTAAGGCGGCCTCCAAACCGGCAATGCGAGGCTTCATACTCGGCGACATTGTTCGTGGCGGGAAAGTTCAACTTGAGGGCTATGGGGGTATGCTCATCTTTCGGATCGACCAATAGCATTCCTACACCATTTCCTCTTTTGTTAGCGGCTCAGTCAAAGAACAATTGCCATCTATTTTCGGGCTCAAGCTGCAAAGATCCCTTCATCTGGAAATTGGGGTTCGGGCCCTCTGTCTTCATTCGGGAAGTTCGCCGGGTGATCGACAATGCTTGACCCTTGATGGCCTTTACGGTCACATAGTTGATGTCGTATACGCTAAGAAGAAGGACCACTTCGCTAGACGCATCGAGAGGAAGGCTTGTCAAAGATGTACTTGATGGGGTCCATTTTCGAGACCAAATTCACGGGGTGGGCTTGCATATAATGCTTCAACTTGCCGACTACCCGGACCGATCCTGCACAAGTCTTTTCACATCTTTGAGTAATTGAGCTCACTCCCTTGTAGCTTCCAGTGACAAAGTAAATGGCGTTTTCTACCCGAGATTCTTTCTTCTCTGAGCAAGCATAGCCCCAAGCCGTGTACGCGACGGTGAGATAGAGCGAAGAGGCTTACGTCTATGTGGGGGCATAGTAGGGGATGTACTAAGTATGCCTTGATGCGGTCAAAGGCATCTTGGCATTCTTCGGTCCATTACGTGTCCACATTCTTCTTCATGAGCTTGAAGATGGGCTCGCACATAGTGGTCAGGCGATTGTGAAACGGGCGATGTCTTTGCAATTTACCCATGAAGCTCTTGACTTAATGCAGGTTTGAGGTGGCCTCATATCCATGATGGCTTTGATCTTTCGGGGTCAACTTCTATACCTCGCTCAGTGACCATATACCCAAGCACTTTTCCCCTTGTCACTCCGAAGGTGCATTTGGCGGGGTTTAGTCTCATGGAATCTTTGTCTCGGCCTCTCGAAAAGAATTTTCGTAGGTCAACAAAGTGCTTGCCCACCTTCTCCTTTGGAGTGGATTATCATGTCATCTACGTAGACCTCAATCTCCTTGTGGATCATGTCATGAAAAAGCGCGGTCGCGCCCTTTGGTAAGTAGCCCCGGCATTCTTGAGCCCGAATGGCATTCTTGTATAACGATGGGTTCCCATGGTGTGGTGAAGGCTGTCTTTTCTTGGTCTTCCTCGGCCATCTTGATGCGGTTGTAGCTGCAAAACCATCAACGAAGGATTTGACTTCGTAGTTGGCGATGGAGTCCACCGGGATGTCTATGTTTGGCGAGAGGGTAGTCGTCTTTGGGGCTGGCCTTGTTCGGATCTCGGAAATCCACACACGGCGCACCTTCCCATTGGCCTTGGTTACGGTCACGATGTTGGACAACCATGTCGGGTATTCAATAACTACGATGAACCCTACCCGCGGTAGCTTCTCAATTTCTTCTTTGACACTGTAGAGACCATTCCGGCTTGATCTTTCTCGGTTTACGCTTTGCGGCTTAGCATCGGTGCTAGAGGGATTACATGCTCTACTATCGAGCTGTCTAGCCCCGGCATATCCTTGTATGACCATGCAAACACGTCGACGTATTCTACGAGCGGCTCGATCAATCTGTCCCTTTCAACCCCCTGGAAGAAGCTTCCAATCTGTGTCTCTTTAGGTTCCTCAATAGTACCCAAGTTCACACTTATCAAAACCTCCTCGGCGGCTTGGGCCCGGTTTTCCTCTTTTACGAAACACTGCTTAAAGATTTCTTTAATGTATTGTTCGTTTAGTGTGTTTGCATCTTGTTCAAATGATTCATTATTAAGCTGTTGTTAAGTTTTGAGTTAATTTATCATTTGTTAAGTTGGCAATAAGAGGATAATCGAAAGATTTGTCATTTCATTCAAGATAAGGGGAAAGATGACATCGATTACATTTTCATAATCCTCGGGCGTGAGGCCTTCGGATGACTACGAGGACTGGGAATTCGAAGATTCTGACTCAGCGAATAGACAACGGGGTGTTTGACACGGCCAGGGTTGAGGAGGACGGGGTACCAATCCAAGCTCCGTGATCATTTCTTTGTCGGCGGCTATCGGTCTGAGAATGTCTCCCAATTCTTCAATGGCATTTGTCTTAGTTACCAAAGTGCGAGGATCAAAATGACTTTCACCATCGTCTCCAATAACGGCAACTATCTCATCATCGGCCTGAAGTCGATCAAGTGCAGGATTTGTGCTTCTTCGTCAAACAACTCTTGCAAACCCCTTGTTGTCTTCACTTTGGCGGCGTCTATCTGGCTAATCTTTGGAAGAGCTAACTCAAAGGCGGAGAAGTCCATTGTCCCGGATGCGACTCTTTGACGGCCGGATTTCCTTTGAAGACGTACTCATTACGAACGGTAGTGGTAGCCCCGGGGATATCGGCAAATCAAGGAACATTCTTGAACGGGATTGGTGGCTTTCCCCTAACTTTCTCAAGGTTCTCTAGAAGGGTTTTCGAGGAGATACGCGATCACTTTCATCATATTGTGTCCCTCCTTTTATAAAGTAATGGGTCGAGAGACGGTATGTAAGGATGGAGAGTGGACCCCTTCACCTTTCGTACCTTTAGCTTTTCTAGCATCCAGGAGTTCGGTTTGTACCCCAAGCCATATCGGTAGTCTGCTCCTTCACATCAATGATGGTGTTACGACCTTGAAGTCTTCTACCCAATCCAAGTCCGGAAGATAGCTCATTTTTCGCATCATTCTCATGGCGGGAGGGATTTTATCGGAAGTAGTGGTGAGGTCGGTGCAACACACTTGTGCCTTGGAAGAAGCTACGGAGAATCCGGTCAATGCTAACCCTTCATCATCGTGCTTGATCTCCAATATCGGGATATCCCGGTCTTTGGTTCCTTCTACCGTGACCTTTGTCCCCATAAATGGTGGTGATAGTTCCATCACTCGATTGAAATTTGGCCTTAGCTTGATGCAAAGTAGAGGCTACCCCGTTTATCTGGTGGATCCAAGGCCGTCCCAGGCGATAAATGAAATCGGAATGTCAATAACTTGAAAATCAACATCCATGACCTTTTTCCGAACCACATCTTGAGAGTGGCGATCCCCAAAGCGATCGTGCGGTGGAGTCATAGGCCTTAATAGTCGACTAGAAGGCTTTAAGTCCGTTGGCTTCGGATCCAATAAATCCATCATCTTAGGCGGCAAGACATTCATTACGAGACCCCGTCGACTAGTACTCGTGGCAATCGACGCTCTTCTAAGCTGGCGTGATGTAAAGAGGTTCGTTGTGACTAGCCCCATACTTTGGCGAGTCCAATTCGGTGAAGGTAATGATGTTTCCGTAGTGGATATTTCCAATCATTTGGACGACCTCATGCGGGGTGACATCTATGGGCACCATGGTCTTGGCCAAACTTTCTTCTAGCTTCAATTTATGAGGGTATGAAGAGGTCAACAGAGACCATAAGGAGATATTGGCTTGGGTACACTTCAAGCTGAGTTAGGTGGATCCTCCTTATCGAGTCGAGCTTTTACGCTTCGGCTTATAAGGTCTTTTATCTGTCTTTGGTTAGAGACGGCATTCCTTTTGTCACCCTTAGGCTGCTCAATACTCATTTGTCCGAGACAGAGTCATCACATAGACATTGGATTTTCCTTGGTCATTATTCCCTCTTGGAGGATTACATCAATTCTTTCAAAGTCGGGCGGATTCTTGCGGCGTATGGCCAATTCTGGCGATTGATCGATTGACGGTCTTTGTCGGAAGCATAGGCGGCTTCCCGAATGCGGTCCCGGAGTTACCGGCTTTTTGACCTTTTCACATTCTCCGTTTAAAGCTTTCACGGTCTCATTCAAACTTTTCAAAGTCGGCATGCAACAAGAATTATCACTTAGGAGTTTGGAGCTTGGCAAATGGCTTTCTCATCCGAACCTAGCAACTTCTTTAACAGTAGGATCACATTCCTCATCAGCATCCAAGCATGTCTTTTCTTTCCACAGGGGTCAACCTTTTGACGGCATCTTTGGACGTTGGCTAAACACTTTACGAAATGGGAAATTCCATCATCAATAAGGACTTACGCGGGGTCGAAACCTCATGGCGGGTTCCTTTTCCTTCTTGTCGAGAGATATTTTCCGGGCTTTTTGGCTTACGGGCTAACCACTCCTCTATTGTCCCTTTCGGCACTTCGGTGTCTTCATCGGTGTCACTACGGTAGCTCTCGTGGGAACTTTCGTCTTGGCTCTTATGACCCAATGAGGGCAAAAGCAGGTCGGGATACTTGACGCCATATGAGGGGTATCTCGGACTCTTCCTCGGGCTTAGGGATTACCGGGAAGACATCATTATCATCGTAGGACATAAAGGGGCCCAGGGTCGCTTCTAAACTCGGGACTCTTTCCAAGGCATCCATACATTCTTCTTCGGACCAAGTTTCGGGAGTGACTACTAACAATTTGTGATAGAGTCTACCCTTCTGATGAGAGTTTGGCTTCGGCGACGCTTACATGTTCTAGATCGGTGGGAGGAGCCCACTTCCCTCTTTTGGCTAAAGCTTCGATCAAGTCTCTCCATTCACCTACCGAGTCCTTGTACGGAGTATTGAACTCTAGGATATAGGACTCATACGCTGCCTCATCCTTCTCCGAGCCTTTGCATAGGCTGCAGACACACCTTTGAAGTGATTTCATCCCCTATTCCAGTGCGTGGCTTTACGCCTCATCTTGCCCTTCGGGTTTCACTTCCGTTGGCTCCAAGTCCATTCCTTCTCTTGACTGTCATCATCACTTTGTAAATCCACCCATTCCTATTCTCATTCCCAGTGACTCTTATTTGTAGGCTATCGAGAGGTAGGCAAATTCACGAGGCGTTGACAAAATTGGAAAGGTCAAGCGCCTTTGGGATTCCAAGGTATTTGGCTCGGTGAAAGGAGGAAAAGGGTCCCATGGGGGATGTAGAGGAAGTGAGGGTGTCGGGACCCTAACGGCTTGGGGTATTGGAGGAGGCGAGAAAGGGACGGTCTTTGGCAATGGGTTATATGAAGATGGGGGAGGGCATTGGTTATAGGCTAGCTCTTCTTCCACAGTCATTTGGTTACCCAAACCGGCCTTGCTCTTGTCAAATCGGTCATTCGACTCTCGAGCGAGGATTACGCGGGCTGTACGAGGATTACGCGCTAACAAGTCGGCCCGGCCGGTGTTCTCACCCACTTCTTTCTCATTGCGGGAAAGGGATAGGAAAGGTTTAAGCTCGGGGTAGGTGTTTGGGTGAAGGCTCGGGCAATATGCAAATTAGAATCTTCAAGTTTACTTAAAACAGTGTCTTTTATTAATATCTATTTGGTTGGAAAAGGGGTTTTGCCCTTCTTTTCGTAACTACACTAGATCTGGATCGGTGGGTTCCGTCACTACGTCTATAAGCCCCTCGTATTCCACTGTATTTCGACCTCCCGGGGTGGACGGCCCGGGCGAGGGTCCTATAGGGCACGCGGATCCCACCGACCGAGAGTAAGAACGCTCCTATCGGGTCTAGCGGGTCATAGGACCTTTCAACGCACGAGCAATGCGGATTATAGTCAAGGCAATACCGGGAAAGTCTCGTCTCTCTGCCTTGACGGATCTTTGACAGAGTTTCGCTTGAGCGAATGACGGTTTTTGACTTTCGGTAATGTCCGAGAATATAATAGGCATGGGTCGGGCGGCAAAAGCCGGATGACACAGTGTCACATTGAACTTCGTTGCATACGCCGGGCGTGAGTTAGAATCGAAGTCAATGCCGGGTCAAGATCTTGCCAATTTTTCCTTGTCGGAATTTTAGCAGAGCTTCGCTTGAGCGAAAGATCTTTTGATTTGTTGGCAAAGACTCGGTCTTGACTCTTACGCATTCCGTGCAGGTCAAGGTCAATAGTCAATGTCGGAGTCGAGATCTTGCCAATTTTTCCTTGTCGGAATTTTGGCAGAGTTTCGCTTGAGCGAAAATCTTGGCTTCCGTTATGAGCTAAGGCTTGACCTTTACGTGGGTATGCAACTGGGCTATATGACACGGACTAGACCAAAAACCAACCAAAAGTCACGGTTTTTTGAAACGTGTGACACGGTGTGCATTGGTCGACCTTTGTTGCCATGGGGAGGTTGGGATGATTCCGTGCGCGCCGGGAGAATCGTAAGGCTGTCCGTGGCTGCAGTGGAACCACCCTCGGGTTTGAAGGACGTGCGTGCAAAAGTGTACGGGATATATCGGAGTGCGCGTAGTGTGCGGTCTCCTAAAAATGTTCCTTTTGAGTTAAAATAGAGATTTTCATAAATGTGTTTTAAAGGAATGATTTTCGGGACGGGGAAAATGCAACACATAAGCACGTAAATTTTAAGGAGCCCCAGTCGGTCATGGAGGTGAGTAGCCCCAAGCTTCTAGGGCCGGATTAACCATGATTTTCTGGTGGAATTGCCACTGAGGTCGTATGGTAAGAATCCTATGAGGATTAGCCGTACGACTGCATGGATCAATTTTCCAGGTTCCACTCCTTTTGCTATTTTTCGGGTTGTTTCCCGTTCGAAGTATGCACAGATTCCAAGATGCAAATGATGCAATGCATGGTAAAGAAAGCAAGCACGATTAATGAAATCGGCGATGGGAGTCTAACCCGCTCAAAGGGAAAAGCTTTCTTCTATTTTTTTTTCAAAATTATTTTTTTTTCGAAAAAGGGATACTGGTACGTGGGATTGTTAAACCACCTGGTTATCCCAAGCCCCGGGTTAGGGAGCGATACAGGAAGGGTAAGTGGGGTCCACCTATATACCGAGTATCGATTTTAGTTTGTTTTGAAAATAGAAGCTTTTCTCCTTTGGGATATCCCCAGCGGAGTCACCAAACTGTGAATGTGTGCCCCAAATTTTTTGTTTATTGGAATTCACGCGAGTTTGAAGACATCCGAGTTATTTGAAAAACGGAGTCGCCACGCCATTTTGATTACCTCAAAACTTTGAAAAAAAGGTTTTATGGGTTCGGAGGTTAAGTTACCCCTTGGGAAGAACGTTTGGCGTTCACCCAAAGTGCCTTGCCGGAGCAAGTCTCCCGAGATTTCATTAATCGTGTTTGCTTGCGTGCTTTCTTTTGTGTGCATGTGTTTGAAAGTAAAAAGGGGAATGTCCCAAGTTATCTTCCGGACGTACAAACCATTTGTTGATTGTCGCTCGGGATTCCTTGGAATTTATGTATTTGGGATTATGATCCCGTCCTCATCTTATGACTTGTGATCATCGCATTTTAACCTCGGGACCCTCGGGACTTGCGTGATCGAGAGAATGACTCTCTTTTGGTCAAAGATGAGGTTCTTTAGGAAGGAATATCCTTAGCCCATCAATCCTACGCTTTAAGACGGTCGAGCTCGTATAGAGGCTTCATACTCATTCTTAAGCGATAATCGGAGATATAGGGTTCAAGGTTATCCTTTTCCTAAAGAAATCATGAACCTTTAATGGAAGGAACGATGCAAAGATGAGAACTTTTACACCGGTCCGCTCCAAGGTTGGGGAAAAGGGGAAATGCATGAAAAATGACTCTTTAATGAAAAGATGACATTTTTATGTTTTAGCAAATGATGCTTTTTGATTTAAAGAAAGGATCTTTATTGCAAATGATGCATAAAGATAGGATTTTTATGCAAATGATGCATTTTTATTGAAAAAGGGGTTTTGATGCAAAGGATGCATTTTTATTGAAAAAGATTTGATCTTTATATGCAAATGATGCATAAAGATAACATTTTTATTGGAAAATAGAGATTTTAGGTGCAAAGGATGCACCTTTATGAAAAAGACTACATTTTTATGACAAATGAGGTCTTAATGCATGTTAAGGGGAAAGGGGTGATAAAGAAATGATCTTTATGAATAAATGCCAAGTCCCAAGCAAGATATATGAATGCAATGAGCAAGTATATCAATTAAAATGCAAGGTTAGGGCGTGCGAGGTTACCAATCGTTTCCTTTGCTTCTTCGGACGGAGCTAGGAGGAGAGGTTCTTCTTGGGTCTTCAAGGAGGAGGGAGATGGCTTCTTGAGCTTCTTCTTCGCCTTCTTGAGCCTTCAAGGGTTTTCTTCACGTCTTGATTGCTGTGGAGTGTGTGTGTTTGTTGTTGATTGTTTGTGTTGTTGTTGTTGTGTTGAAATGGGTAGAGGAGGGCTCTATTTATAGGCAGTCTGGATAAGGCTAATGAAGCCGTGCGGCTGCAGGCCCTTTGCAAATGAGGCCGTGCGGTCTTATCCATAATGACTCAGCATTCTAGAACCATGCAAGGTGGCATTATTCTAGAACCTTCTCCCTAATTAAGAAAAACGTGTTTTCTTAATTAGGAAGGCTCCCTACAGCCCTAATTTTAATTTGGGACTGCTCTAGGACATTTCCGGAACACTAGGAAGGTCCGGGGAATTACCGGGAAACTTACCGAAATGTCGGGAAAATTAACCGGAAGGCATGAGCCAGATTTGGGTACTTACAGGGAGCACAGCCTCTCATCAGCCTCAGGGTATCAGTCCTCATCCACCAGCGTCGTGCCTCGGGGACAGGGGCCTAACACAGACATCTTAGAGCAGCTGACGGAGTATGAGCACGTGACTGTCACGTCTGACGTGAGTGATGAAGAAGATTTGATGAAGGATCCTGAGTTCTATGAACTAAGCAGTGACGATGATGAGTCGGAGGCTTAGGATTTTCTTAGGTTGAACTAGGGGAAGGATAGAGAAAAACAATGAACAATTATGTACATTTTGTTATTTTTTCGTTTTATTTGGGTGCCAAGGAGGCGAAAAGACAATGTAATGATCTTTTATTTACTTTTCTTGTTTATGTTTTATGTTTTTGCATATTACTTGAGCCTCAGGGCAGCTTTTTTGCTCGGAAATGGGGCGGAAATTGGGCCGAAATGGTTTGTGATGATATGTGATTGTATGAATGGTGTTTGGGCATGTTTTTATGCAGGTTTCATTGAGAAAGTGGGGTGAGAACTCCCTTGATTTTTTTTTCTGCAAAAGCGAAAGAAGCCGTCCGGCCAGGTCCTGGGCAAAAGAAGCCGTGCGGCTGGAACCCTTGTCTGAACTGATTTTTTTCAAATAAAATCAAGGAAGAGCCTATTCATTTCATTTTCACCCTAAACTTGTCCCAACTGATCCTAGAGCATATTTTTGACCAAAAATTATCAACTTCAATCGCAGCAAATGGAAAAACCAGTTAGATTGCAAAAGGGGAAAAGAGACCGTTTTATGTCTGATCTTCAATCTTGGATGAGGCACAACTTTCAATCTAATAAGGGGCTATTTGATACCACCTTCAAGATCAAGTCTTTATGGCATTTGAGGGATCTCCCGCCCGATTGGGACCTTTTGAGAGCAGCAGCGAGGTTTTGGGACGTCCGGAGACACGTTTACTGCTTTTCTTACAATGAACTCGTCCCAACCTTTGAAGACTTCAAGGCATTGATTGGGGGTCCAGAAATTGAAGTTGTTTCAATTCCTCTGACTGGAGACGTGCCAAAGACGGTAAATTTGGCATCTTTTCTGCAAATTTCTACGAAAGAATCTGAGGGGATGATGGTATCCGCTGACAGGATTGACATTTCTGATATCACGAGCAGGTTTGGGTTTCTGGATACGACTGTGACCACGGTGGCTATGGATGCCTTTATTCTTTGTGTGTTCTCTTTTCTATTCACTTCCGAGTCCTTAGGGGTCTGCCATAGTGGCCTTTTGGACATGGTCAGGGATTGCAGGGCTGGGAAGGATATTGTTCCTCTGATTCTGGGGGAGACTCTGCATGGCATTGATAGGATGGCTAGGGGAGACCATTTCATGAGGTCTGGGAGTCCCACCATGTTGACTCTATGGTTACAGGAGAGACTTGGGGCTTTTCCTGGAGCTTTACCTACTCAGTGCCCTTAGGTGATTTCCCGGAGGGGTGCACCTAGGCAACAGGATCAGGGTGGCTGGGAGTTGATGATGGCTCGACTGTCTACCTCTGACATTCACTGGTGGGTCCCTCACTGGAGGTTGCAGACTCGGAGGACATTTCAGGAGTCCTACATAGTGAGGGTTCCGGGGCTGTCTCTGTCGTCCTTTTACATTCCCTGCTTAGTGTCCAGGCAGTTTGGGATTTTGCAGGAGTCGTTGGATGATTGGAAGGACATCAGTACCTTGGAGATGGTGCCTTTTGACATGATGGACCCAGCTAGCTTCTCATTTTTCTCGAGAGCGTGGACATATGTTGCTTTTCCACCCTGGGCCATTCTCAAGATCAGGAAGAGTACTATCTTGACCACGGCTTACTTGGATTGGTATGAGAAGGAAATGGGGGCGACTCAGGTCATTTTGGGAGAGAGACGTCAGGTTTTATTGGGGGCTGACTGTGACTCGAGCAAGACTCTGAGGGAAGCTGAGGCTAAAGCTAGTTGGCATAACCAGTTAGGTGACCATTTTAGGGATATGGAAGCCCGATATGCGAGGTTATCGGAGGTTGCTCCCCTTACTAAGGCTTAGAGGGAGGAGGTACGGGCTCATGCCAGGATAGAGAGGGCACTTATTGATACAGGTTTGGTGGAGGCTCCAGTGAGGATACCTGAGATTGGGATGAGGGAGACCGACATCATTGAGAAGGAGAAGAAGAACACTCGACGGGGTCGAGGTAAAGGGAAGAAGAACAAGGAAGATTCAGGGAATGACGACTGAGAGATCTATTCCAAGGATCCACTTATTGCCTTTTGCAAACACAGTAGATTATTAGGTCTTCTATTGTACATTTTAGTCTTTGTAGCAGGTTAGCAGAGTCAAGAGTAGACCGTGCTTGAACTCATCAAAAAGTTTTTGACTTGTAATTAACAAGGATATTATCTTAGAATTTATTCAAGACACATTTCATGGAAATTCAAATGTCTTATTTATTGTTTAGACCGAACCATTTCTGGCTGCCTACGTTCCCCTTTTACAAGAAAGACTAAGGGGCTCAGGTCTTCGTAGTTCATTCTGGTGAACTATTGGGATTTTTGTTTGTTTGTTTTTTTTTATGTGCAACCATGTCTTTTGCCTAGACCGCCCTTTTGGGTTTTCAGCCTAGCTGGGCATTACTCTTTTTGCACTACTAAATTTTTCTTTTCTTTTTTTTTCTTTTTTTTATGGCAACCCTGTCTTTTGCCTAGACCACCCTTTTTTGGGATTTTCAGCCTAGCTGGGCATTACTCTTTTTGCACTAAATTTTTTTTTCTCTTTTTTCTTATATTTAATTAATTTTTTTAGACATAGTACCGGCGGAGCTTGTCACCGTTAACTGGATGAACAAAAGGATTGCCGTCCAGGTCCGCAAGCTTCATCGCCCCTCCCGAGAGTATCTTCTGCACCACATACGGGCCAATCCAAATGGGTTCCCATTTCCCCAGAGGGTTGTCTCTGGTAGGGGGCTTTACTTTCAGCACTAAGTCACCCTCTTTGATGTCCCTGGCCTTGACCTTTTTATCGAATGCCCTGGCCATTCACCTCTGGTAGGCTCGGGTGTGTTCCATGGCTTTTAGCCTCCTTTCATCAAGTAGGGCCAATTCATCATGCCGACTGCGTAGCCATTCTACTTCATTGATGCTGTTTTCCAGGAGGACCCTTAATGATGAGATTTCCAACTCTACTGGCAGTACTACTTCCATCTCGTAGGTCAGGGTGAAGGGAGTTTCTCCTGTGGTTGTTCTAACAGACGTTCTATAGCTCCAGAGTGTCAGATGTAGCTTTTCGGGCCAGTCACGACCACGGGTGGCCATTTTCCAGATAATCCTTTCGAGTGTCTTATTGGCAGCTTCTACTGCTCTGTTGGTGTGAGGTCTGTATGGGAATAATTTGTGGCGAGTGATTTTGAATTCTGACAGTAATCTATCGCAGTCCCCTTCAAAGTGCGACCCATTATCTGAAATAACCTCATTGGGCACCCCATATCTGCACATGATATTTTCTTTGACAAACTGGGCCACCTTCTTGGAAGTGAGGACCTTGTAGGACTTGGCCTCTACCCACTTAGTGAAGTAGTCCACTGCCACTAACACAAATTCATGCCTATTGCTTCCTGCCGGGGCTATCTTCCCTATCACGTCAATACCCCAAGTTGCAAACGGCCAAGGAGTCGTCATGCAGTACAGGTCATGAGGCGGAAGGTGATTGAGGTTGGCAAACCGTTGGCACTTGTCGCACTCTCGGACATGCTGGACACAGTCTGTTTCCATGGAAATCCAGTAGTAGCCCATTCTGAGGATCACTTGCATCAACGCTCTGGCGTTCATATGAGGATCGCAGGGACCATTGTGGACTTCGGTCATTAACTCTCTTGCTCTTTCTTGGGTGACACATAAGAGGAGTGGTCCTTGGTACCGTTTCTTGTACAGGTCACCTCCTAGGATGACATAGTGAGAGGCCAACCATTTCAAGGCTTGCAAGCTCTTGGCTTTGATGCCTTCCCTTGGTCTACCTTCTTCATCTCTGAAAGCTGACTCCCCATCTTTGAGGAACTGGTAAATCTGACTGTTCCAGGGTTCCTTGATAGGCTCGGGTCCCAAGTCTATTTCACAACAAAAAAGTTGGGGCTTCTCTTCTACCCACTCTGAATGGTTTTATCGCCTTTCCCTCGGGGATCTCTACCAATGAGGCTAGAGTAGCTAAGGCATCTGCAAATCTGTTCTTGTCTCTCGGCAGATAATGGAAATTCACTTCTCTGAACTGTTCAGTCAACTCTTCCATGTAGGCTTGATACCTTTGAAGGTTAGGATCCACAGTCTTCCACTTGTTAGAGACCTGGTTGATGATCAGGGCTGAGTCTCCATAGACCTCGAGTTCCTTGAAATTCCTTTCTAAGGCAGCTTCTAAACCAGTAATGCAAGCTTCATATTCTGCGGCATTGTTCGTGGCAGGGAATTTCAACTTGATGGCTATTGGCGTGTGCTCATCCTTCGGATCGACCAGTAGCATTCCTACGCCATTTCCTCTTTTGTTATCAGCTCCATCAAAGAACGGCTGCCATCAGTTCTCAAGCTCAACTACGAAGATTCCTTCATCTGGGAATTGGGGTTCAGGCCCTCGGTCCTCATTGCTTGGGAAGTTTGCCAGATGGTCTGACAGAGCCTGACCCTTGATTGCCTTTCTCATCACATAGTTGATGTCATACTCAGCTAGGAAGAACAACCAATTTGCTAGATGCATCGAAAGGGAAGGCTTATCGAAGATGTACTTGATAGGGTCCATTTTCGAGACCAAGTTCACAGAGTGAGCTTGCATGTAATGCTTCAGCTTACCGACTACCCAGACCAGTCTTGCACAAGTTTTTTCACACGCTGAGTAATTGAGCTCACTTCCTTGCAGCTTCCGACTGACAATGTAAATGGTGTTTTCTACCCGAGAGTCCTTCTTTTCCTGAGCCAGCATAGCCCCAACTATCGTATCAGTGACAGTAAGATAGAGCAGAAGAGGTTTCTGTCCATGTGGGGGGCATAGCACCGGGGGATGTACTAGGTATGCCTTGATTTGGTCAAAGTCATCCTGGCATTCCTCGGTCCATTCTGTGTCTGCATTCTTCTTCATGAGCTTGAAGATGGGCTCGCAGACTGTAGTCAGTTGGTGGACAAAATGGCTGATGTACTGTAATTTGCCCATAAAGCTTTTGACCTCTGTTTGAGTTAGAGGTGGCCTCATGTCCATAATGGCCTTGATCTTTCGAGGATCGACTTCAATACCTTGTTTTGTGACCATATACCCAAGGACTTTCCCCCTTGTCACTCCAAAAGTGCATTTGGCAGGGTTCAGTCTCATGGAATGCTGTCTCAACCTTTCAAAGAACTTTCGCATGTCGACAAAGTGCTGTCTATCCACACCTTTTGAATGGATTATCATGTCATCGACATAGACCTCAATTTCCTTGTGGATCATGTCGTGAAAGAGTGCAGTCGCTGCCCTTTGATACGTAGCCCCGGCATTCTTAAGCCCAAAAGGCATCACCGTATAACAGTACGTTCCCCATGGTGTGGTGAAGGCTGTCTTTTCTTGGTCCTCCTAGGCCATCTTGATCTGGTTGCAGCCAGCAAAGCCATCAACGAAGGACTTGACTTTGTAGTTAGCGGTGGCGTCCACCAGAATGTCTATGTTCGGCAACGGATAGTCGTCCTTGGGACTGGCCTTGTTCAGATGCCGGAAATCTATCAACAGCGCACCTTCCAATTGGCCTTAGTCACAGTCACAATGTTGGATAACCATGTCAGATATTCGATGACCCTGATGAATCCTACCCGGAGTAGCTTCTCAATCTCTTCTTTAACCTGTAGAGACCATTCTGGCTTGATCTTTCTTAGTTTCTGCTTTACTGGCTTGGCATCCGGTGCCAGAGGGATTCTGTGCTCCACAATCGAGCTGTCTAGCCCCGGCATATCCTTATATGACCATGCAAACACATCCATGTATTCTCTGAGCAGATTGACCAGTCTGTCCTGTTCAGCCCCTGGATGAAGTTCCCAATCTGTGTCTCTTTAGGTTCCTCGACAGTACCCAAGTTAACACTTGTCAAAACCTCCTCGGAAGCTTGGGCCCGGTTTTCCTCTTTGTCTGTAACTTGCTTAAATATTTCTTTAATGTATTGTTCATTTAGTGTGTTTGCATCTTGTTCAAATGATTCATTATTAAATGTTGTTATGTTATTAGTTAATTTATCATTTGTTAAGTTGGCAATAAGGGGATACTCAGAAAGATCTGTCATTTCATTTAAAGCGAAAGGAAAGATGACATTGGCTACATATTCATAATATTCAGGCTTGAGGCCTTCAGATGACTCGGTGGACTGGAATTCGAACAGATCTTTTAATCAGGGACGTAGAGATGTGCATACCTCTAAACGCGTGATTTTAGGATAATGATTTGTGCTTTGTGGGATGTGTGTTTGTAGGCATTTGCGCCTTAGAGTTTGTTTGTGGAGGTATTTGTGCCTTGGGATTCTTGTTTTGGGAGCATTTGTGCCTTGGGGTTTGGGCTTGTATGACGGCTGGTGTTTTATCTGCTGGGGATATGTGATCTTGTACGGGTTTGCAAGAATTCCCGTTTGACTTTTGTCTGCGGGGGAAGGGGTTCGGGCTTACTTTGATGGCCGGGAAAGGCGAGGAGTATCTAAGTGGAGTTTCTTTGAAGGTGTCTATACCCTAAGTAAGACTCTTTAGGGGTATCTACCCTATGTGAGACTGTTCTAAGGCATCTGGACCTAAATTGAGACTTAGTTCAGGAGCATGACCCTAAGTTGAGACTATTCTAAGGCATCTAGACCTAAGTTGTGACCTAGTTTAGGAGTATGACCCTAAGTTGAGACTATTCTAAGCCGTCTGGACCTAAGTTGAGTTTGATGGCGCATTTTGTGGAGCATGTATGGAACTTTGATTGTGGGAATCATGTCGTGCTGGGATTCTTCTTTTATGTAGCGTTTATTATTGTTATGTCTTGCATTTCAAGTTTTTTGGTATACCTTCGCTGTGTTTACCTATAGGAGGAGGTGCCTGTGATCGAGGTCGCTGAAATACTGGGGACACACTGGGGTTTTAGACCAAAGTCGCCAAAATGATGAGGACGTGATGGCGCCTTTGTCCGAACTTGTGGAGAGGGCGAGGTGGTGCCTCTATCTGAACTAGCGGTGAGGGCGAGGTGGCACCTCTGTCTGAACCTGCAATGAGGGCGAGGTGGCGCCTCTGTCTGAATTAGCGGTAAGGGCGAGGTGGCGCCTCTGTGTGAACTAGCAGTGAGGGCGAGGTGGCACCTCTGTCTGAACTAGCGGTGAGGGCGAGGTGGCGCCTCTGTCTAAACTTGCGGTGAGGGCGAGGTGGCGCCTCTGTCTGAACTTGGTGTGAGGATAAGGTGGCGACTCTCTCTGAACTTGCGGTGAGGGCGAGGTGGTGCCTCTGTCTGAACTAGCGGTGAGGGTGAGGTGATGCCTCGATTTAATTTGTTGTGAAGGCAAGGTGGTGCCTCTATCTGAACTTGTGGTGAGGATGAGGTGGTGCCTCTGTCTGAACTAGCGGTGAGGGCAAGGTGGCACCTCTATCTAAACTTGCGGTGAGGGCGAGGTGGCACCTCTGTCTGAACTTGCGGTGAGGGTGAGGTGGCGCCTCTGTCTGAACTTGCAGTGATGGTGAGGTGGCACCTCTGTCTGAACTAGCGGTGAGGGCGAGGTGGCACCTCTGTCTGAACTTGCGGTGAGGGCGAGGTGGCGCCTCTGTCTGAACTAGCGATGAGGGGGAGGTGGCGCCTCTGTCTGAACTTGCGGTGAGGGCGAGGTGGCGCCTCTGTCTGAACTAGCTGTGATGGCGAGGTGGCGCCTCTGTCTGAACTAGCGGTGAAGGCGAGGTGGCACCTTTGTCTGAACTAGCGGTGAGGGCGGGGTGGCACCTCTGTCTGAACTTACGGTGAGGATGAGGTGGCACCTCTGTCTGAACTAGCTGAGAGGGCGAGGTGGCGCCTTTGTCTGAACTAGCGATGAGGGTGAGGTGGCACCTCTTTCTGAACTAGCGGTGAGGGCGAGGTGGCGCCTCTGTCTGAACATGCGGTGAGGGTGAGGTGGCGCCTCTATCTCAACTTGCGGTGAGGGCGAGGTGGCATCTGAACTTACGATGAGGATGAGGTGGCTCCTCTGTCTGAACTTGCGGTGAGGGCGAGGTGGTGTCTGAACTTGAGGTGAGGACGAGGTGGCGCCTCTGTCTGAACTTGTGGTGAGGGCAAGGTAGCGCCTCTGTCTGAACTAGCGGTGAGAGCGAGGTGGCACCTCTGTCTGAACTTGCGGTGAGGGCGAGGTGGCGCCTCTGTCTGAACTAGCGGTGAGGGCGAGGTGGCACCTCTGTCTGAACTAGCGGTGAGGGCGAGGTGGCGCCTCTGTCTGAACTTGCGGTGAGGGCGAGGAGGCACCTCTATCTGAACTTGCAGTGAGGGCGAGGTGGCACCTCTGTCTGAACTTGCAGTGAGGGCGAGGTGGCACCTCTGTCTGAACTAGCGGTGAGGGCGAGGTGGTGCCTCTGTCTGAACTTGCGGTGAGGGCGAGGTGGCATCTGAACTTGCGGTGAGGACAAGGTGGCGCCTCTGTCTGAACTTGTGGTGAGGGCGAGGTGGTGCCTCTGTCTGAACTTGTGGTGAGGGCGAGGTGGCACCTCTGTCGGAACTTGCGGTGAGGGCGAGGTGGCGCCTCTATCTGAACATGCGGTGAGGGCAAGGTGGCTCCTCTGTCTAAACTTGAGGTGAGGGCAAGGTGGCGCCACTGTCTGAACTTGCGGTGAGGACGAGGTGGAGCCTCTGTCCAAACTTGCAGTGAGGACGATGTGGCGCCTCTGTCTGAACTTGCGGTGAGGGCGAGGTGGTGCCTCTGTCTGAACTTGTGGTGAGGGCGAGGTGGTGCCTCTGTCTTAACTAGCGGTGAGGGCGAGGTGGCGCCTCTGTTTGAACTTGCGGTGAGGGCGAGGTGGCGCCTCTGTCTGAACTTGCGGTGAGGGCGAGGTGGCGCCTCTGTCTAAACCTTTTGCGAGGGCGAAGTGTCGCTTCTAGCTGAACGTTTTGTGAGGGCGGGGTGCCGCCTCTAGCTGAGATAATGAGGACGTGGTACGGCCTCTGGCTGAGATGATGAGGACGTGGTGCGGCCTCTGGCTGAGATGATGAGGACGTGGAGCACCTCTGACCGTGTTGTTGAAATGTTGAGGATGTGGGGCGCCTCAGGTGCTGGACAAGGAGATGAGGGGTGGCTCGTCTTCTCTTTCCTTCTTCGTTCTTACTCCTGCGGACTTCTTGGATTATCCGGTCGAGGAAGGTGCTGGGTTCACCAAGGATGATGAGGTGGCTGGCGGAGGCGCCGAGATGCCGAAGTCTTTACCAGGTCCTGGTGCCGATGACTTAGAGTAGGACTCTCTTTTTTTTCTTTTCTTTTATGTGCACTATCTGCTTTTTCGTTGCAGGCATGGTGCTATAAGATCTTCTAGTGCCAGCCGTGGGGCTTGGTAGATGAGGCCATGTTCGGTTATCTCGCCATGATGTGCTGGGCTCATTCTTTGAGGAAGAGGAGGACGGGAAAGGGACATTCTGGAGGGGTTTCCACTGTACCCTTGGACTCTGTATGATGAGGACGAGCTGGAGGGTGCCCCCTGGGTGATGCGGCAGCGGAGGCCTCTGTGGGGTCTTACTTGTGACTCCCTGTACTTGGGGGAGAGGTTATTCTGGCATCATGGCGCAGGTGCACCTCCTATGGCTTCAAGGAATCCACCCTTCCATATGATGAGTCCTCTTGATATGGACGTTCTGGAGTATGAGAGGTATCGGGCTGGCATGAGTGCCGAGGAGTTCATCCTGGATGGCGAGGAGTATGCGGCCTTTGTCAGGCGAAAGCTGAGGACGCCACAGGTGTTGGCGAGGGAAAGACAGACTGGCTCGTCACGTCCTCTACATGTTCTGGAGCCTTGGCCGGACTTCACGTATGTTCGCGGGGACTCTTCAAGGAGGAGGGTGTCGGTGCCCATCCCGGAGCATGGTCCTGCTGTTTATCGGGTTGACCCGGATGCTCTGGTGAGTGTGCTTACTCTTTTCCGTCTTGGCATCTTTTTTGTATTTTTCTCTTTTGTCGAGTATGATTGTATCTCTTTTGCTGAGCGTTTCTTTGGTTGTTTGCTTGCGCAGGTTTCGGGGCCGTCCTTTGATATGCTGACCCGTCGATTTGTGGGGATGAGGTCTTTGGCAAGGAAGCTCGCGGGGAAGCTGTCTTGCAGGTCTTCGCGGCACGCAGCGGCATTCGAGCTAGTGCCTTCGAGGAGGTCTGTGGATACTCCTTCTTCGAGGGCTGAGCCAGGGCCACAGCCGGAGGTGCCAGTTCGGGAACGGCACAGCTTTGATGTGGGGACGTCTTCGGGGGCTCAGAGGCCGCAGACCCTTCATCAGTTCTTTCCTCCGCCAGAGGCACAGGGTGAGGGTTCATCCTCGCATCCCTTCTTTGATCCTTTCACCGAGTTTGACCCTTCGAAGTACTTTGAGTACCCGCACGAGGAGGGGGTCCAGTATTCTGATGATGAGGATGTGACTGCCGAGTCTTCCGAGATGCCAGATTTTTCGTTTGTGGAGGATGATGATGATGAGTCGGATTAGGGCTCTTTTTCTTTCCCTCTTTCCATAGGTTTTTTTCATTTTGTAGAGCAACAGATATTTTGTACCTGTAATAAAACACTTGTATTTGCACAGCAAAGTATTTTATTTTAAGATGTAATGACGTATTTGTGATTCCCGGGATTGACCTAGGAATTGTTGCTAGCTTATTATTATTTTTGTGCATGTCGCATGAGCTGGGAATGCATTTGTGGTTAGTGGAAGCTGAGGCAGCTTTGGCATGTTTTCTGAGCAGTTGGGGGCTGAAGCAGCTTTGACAGTTTCATGAGTGGTGGCGGGAGTGATGTCTCCTGGGATGCGTTCGCTTTGTGCTTGATAGCCACTCTTTTCGGGGTTAGCTACCTCAGGATATGTGACGGTGCTCTGTTGGATGTGGCAGGCCATGGGCAGGCGAGGATATCGTTCCTTTGGTTCCGGGGGAAACCTTCCACGATGTAGATTGTCTGGTGATGAGGGACCGATTCATGCGGGAGAAGCCCCTGCTTTTCTTGCATTATGGTTGCGAGAGGGGCTTCAAGCCATGACTGAGTTTCCGGCATCTCTTAGTCCATGGACGTTTTCTCGGCGACCTCTTGTCTTGGAGACGGATCAGTCTGCTTGGGAAAGGTGGATGGTTTGACTTGGCACGCATCACCTCCGTTGGTGTGTTCCTCATTAGGGAATTGAGACTAGGAGGGCCTGTCAGGAAGTTCCTATGTTGTCAGAATTCCGGGTTTGTCATGGTCCTCTTTCCTCGCTTGTTTCTAGGCAGTTCGGGATGAGGCAGGAGCCTTTCCTGGGCTGGGAAGGCATTGCCACTATGAAGGTAGCCTCCTTCTGCATGACAGATCCAGATGCCTTTCTATATTTTCTGAGGGTATGGAAGTATTCCACTTTCCCTCATGTGGTGCTCCTTCGACATCGGGAGAGTGTTGTGTTGACCACCGAGTACCTGGATGAGCAGCATGTCGAGCAGACCCAATTGGTTTTGGGGAGCAGGCACAAAGTGGTTCTGGGGCAAGATTACCGTTTTAGCTGCGACCTTAGGAGTGCAGAAGCTTGGGTTAACCCTCAGGGTGTCACGCGAGACGCTTTATTTGACTATGAGACTAGCGTCGACAGACTGGCGGGGAGAGGTCCCCTTTTACAGACTCGTAGGGATGAGATCCGAGTCGAGGCATGGGCGAACAATGCTCTGAGAGCGACTGGTTTGTTTGACACGACGAGGAGGACTCTTGATCTCGGAATGAGGGAGACAGAACTCGCTCATGTGGAATGAAGAAGACTCGTTAGGGACGAGGGAAGAAAGGAAAGAGTGATGAAGGGCCAATCGCGAGTAGCATGGAATGACCTTCTGAAACACTGAGTATCCATTCATTGCCATTGCAGACACATTGATTGTTAAATGTTTTAAGTTGTCTTTTAGCATGTTGTGAATCGAGAGTAGACCGTGTTTGAACTCATCAAAAAGTGTTTTTAACTGTGATGATTTGTGATTTACTTTTAAAGCTTTGTCGAGACTCAAAATCTCTTGCTTGCTTCTTGTCTAAGCCTTGATGGCGTCCAACTTTTAGGATTTTTGTGTATGCTTTAAATCGAACCACTGAAGGCTGCCTACGTTCCCCTCGGACTGAGGGGCTCAGGTCTGCGTAGTTCGACCCTCTTTTGTGAGGGACATGACTTGTAATGTACACTTGCAAGGGCGTATATATTATTTGAAAAGGTGGGAATGGGTTTTTTGTGAATGCCTTATTTGATGTAGGCACAAAAAACATGCTTTTGGGTTTGACTCTTTTGAGAGAGTATGAGCATTTAAAAGCTTGTAAAAGTGTATGGAAGCCCTTGCTGACAGAAAATCAGTGTTTAGCTCTATTTTCCTATTTTGTAGAAAAAGAAGACTTGTCGAGACATCTGAAAACTTGATTTGTTCACATTGATCACATGTTTTCCTAAAACCCTTTATTGATGTTCGGGTTATTCAACAATTAAACCTGATATGCTTTGATTAATCACGAGGAGAAAGTCAACCGGTATCAAGGATCGAGTTGGTCTGGTGTGAAAGAAGGTTTGCGTATAGGAGAGGTCATTGATGAGACCGGGTTTGTGGATTTATATGTGTTTATGACCGGACCATTTCTGATTGCCAACGTTCCCCTTAAGACAAGGAGCTCAGGTCGACGTAGTTCCAGGTTGAACTGTGTTTGGCTTTGGGGCCAGGGCATGAATATTCGTGCGGCCCTTGGCGAAAAGGCTCGGAAAGTTGAATGATGAGGCGCAGGCCTTGAGGTGATTCCTTGACAAGTCGTATTTGACGGTAGTTTCAATGTATCCATTGCTTCTTGATCGTTGCTCTTATGTGAAGAGGAAGAATTTGAATATTGTGTAAGGGCTTATGATGTGCTTTTGCCTTTATGCCTTGGGCTTCTGACTGGCGGTGCTGGGTCCTTGGCCTCATTTTTTTTTTGAAGCTCCTGCATGAGCTTTTTTCTCCCTTTTTTTTTTTTTTGAAGCCTCTGCTTGAGCTTTTTTTTTTTTGAAGCTTCTACTTGAGGTTTTTTTATTTTTTTTTCAGGCATATGAGGGCGAAGGCAAGCCCCTGCTTGAACTTTCTTGATGCGCAGGAGGGCGAAGGGAAGCCCCTAGGTTGTTGTCGATATGGGGTCAATCTTTTGATGTTGAGTGACCTTTTGTTATCCTTTAATGTTGCTGCCGTCGTTGACTTGGTCAAGGTGATAGTGGGGACAGGTTTTGGAAAGTGTATGGATTGATGGAGGGCTTTGTGTGGGGTATGGTAAGGTGTACGGGGAGCTATCGATTGATTTTCTCACACCAATTAATCAAAGCATTAATCATTTGGGAAGTTATTTGTTGTGCAATGCAAGTGATCACACAGAACAAAACCATTTCATTAAATGTAATGTGGGGTGCAAAATAATGTCTCAAGTCTAGCAAGAAAAGAAAGAAAACTTTCGTATGGAAAATTGAAGACTTAATTACAATGTCTGAGGAGGACTTGATTGAATGAGAACAGTACTAGAACCTACGAGGTTGACTGTATGATTCTTTTTGTGTTTTTTTTTAGAGTGTAGGGGGGAGAAGAGGACTCGATATTCTTTAGGCGAAGTATCGATGGAGAATTCTCCGATTTGTGTCTCTGTAGGCTCTTTAGCAGTCCCCAAATTCATTTTGGTTAAAACCTTTTCGGCAGCTTGGGCCCGATTTTCCTCTCGTTTGACAACATGCTTAAAGATTGCTTAATGTTTTGTTCATTTAATGTGTCTGCTTCTTTATCAAGTGAATCATTACTAACTGTTTTTAATTAGTTAATTTATCATTTGTTAAAGTGGCAATGAGGGGATACTCAGAAAGATCGAGCTTTTATTCAAAGCATAAGGAAGCACGGTTTTTGTTACAAACGCATAATCTTTAGGCGTAAGGCCATAAGACGACTCGAGAGACTCAAACTGAAATACGACAGACTCGGGGTCTTTTATTTTTGAAAATAGACTCTAGGAGACGGGGGGTTAGTCTAAGCTTCTCGTCCTGTCTCTTCTTGCTGGCTGTGGGTCCGCGTTTGTGAAAGTTACGTCGTTTTTTATGCTGCCACTTGCTCGGCCTGTCTCAAACTGCCTAATCTCTGGGGAGGGCACAATCCATCCCTTGGTGTGTCCTGATTCTGGAAAGGAATGTTGGGGAATAACCATTCTTGGATTCTTTCTTCCGAATTCTTCATTGCGGAAGCCCCAGGTTCCGTCTTCACGTCCCCAATCACCACGAGAATTTGCCGAGGAATTATCCACCATGCTTACCCCGTCATTTCAAGGGAAAGGTTTTCCGACTGTGTTGGTACCGCGGGGGCATTCCAACTTTCCCTCTTCGTTTAGCCCTTGGACCACTTATTTTAGCACGAAGCAATTATCGGTAGTGTGGCCGGGGTAGTTGTGGAAGGCACAGTGTTTGCTGATGTCCATGTTAGGCTTGCGAGTCTTTGGTTGGAAATTCTCAAGGGGTTTGAGAATGTTCCTCTTTACTAGTGTCTCGAGGACTTGGCTCAAGGGCATCCCGAGGTTATCGAAATGTCGGAACTGTGGTATGTGAGGGGGATTGTTGTTCCCCTGGGGTGCTTGATCGCGGTTTACTTGAGCTCCGTTCTGGATGTAGTGTACTGCTCTTGCGGCTTCTTTTCCTTTGCCTGGAGGTGGATTGGTTGATGGGATTTGAGGCCATGAAGCAGCTAGAACGAATGCAGGCTGTCCGAAGTAATGGGTCGAAAAAGTTATGTGGGGGAAACCTGGTGAATTCTGGGCATATAGAGAGAAGGAAGTGAACACGGGAGGATTTTGAATGTTATTTGGATCTATTTGAGATGGTCCAGCGCTGAGCTGATGATATTGAGCTTGTGGCGCAATGTCGGGAAATTGATTGTGCTGCGGTTGACAAATCGGAGCAGCTTGACTGAGGCCCGAGTGAAGCTCTGAGCGGGAGCTATTTTGCATTGCTAGGTTTCCGTAGCTTTGTGAAGGAGGGACCTGCTGATAGATTTGGGAAACCGGGGGAACAGGTGTTTCTTCGTCTTCTATGAGGACAAAGGTTCCATCAGGTTGGGGAACCGCGACGGTTTTGCGACGGCGCATGGCATATTCGATCCAAGCCTGCTGCTCTTCTTGGCATTTCTCGAGAGCCTTGAAAGCTTGCCAAACTTCTTCCATCGTTTGGAAATTTCTCGAGGGCGGGGTTTCGTTTCCCTCACTATTATCTGCCGACTTGGCCATGGGGAGTTGATAGACTGCCCTGGTGGCCGTACTGGGAAGGCTGTTGGACCTTGTGACCTCGATACTGAAAAGGCGGCTCCCGGGTACTCTCAACCACTCTCGGTTCACTGGAGGGGGTGACGGGTAAGGTTTAGACATGGGAAGGCCTTTTTTTTGTTAAAGGGGGAAAGCTCATGTGACATGCAGTTTCCGCTTTTATTTATTATTTTATTTTTTTTTGTTTTAAATTACTTAAAATAGTGTTTTCTCAGAATCCTAGATAGGTTGGAAAAGATTGCTCTTCTTTTTCGCAACTATGCTAGATCCTGGGTCAGTGGAGACCATCTGTGCGGCTATAAGGCCCTCGTTTTGCACCTGTATTTTGACATCCCGGGGTGGACAGCCCGAGGCGAGGGTCCTATAGGGAAAACGGTTTCCACCGGCCTAAAAGAAAAATCGAACCTAAGGACCGAGCCTGTCATGTTCATTTTAATGCGTCGGCCATGTGAATAGTGAGCCGAGCCGGCACCTGAGTCAAGATCTGGTCGAGAGTTCGGCATGACCTCTCTTTACCTTGCTTGAGCAAGGGATCTGTGATGTTAGGCATTGGCTGGGTCATATTATCATGGCTAACGCATTAAAGGCTTGATGGCATGGTGTCACGTGGGCATGGATGTATATCCGGGACGGAACATCGTCTAGATGTAGCTTCGAAAATCAAGATCTGGTCAAGATTTTAGCATGACCTTTCATCGCTTTGCTTGCGCAAGGGATCTTGTGTTCCGAGCTTTGGTCCAGAAAAATGGCCGGCACGGGATATGTATTTAGGCTTTATGACACGGACTGGGTAAAAACCAACCGAGTCTGGACAGAGTGTAACGCAAGCGTGCAGGGTTGACACTGGCTAGGATGGGATGTTTGGAATGATCCCGTGCGCGTCCGAGAGGCGTAGGAAGGCCAAATAAACTGCAACTGAGACCACCCCGGGTTAAGGGTTGTAGTGTGCAGTGTATCCGAGGCAGCAAGTGCGCGTACCGTGCGGTGTACCGAGGCAGCAGTGCGAGTAGTGTGCGGTCACTAAAATTCTTTTTCTGAGTAAAACAGAAGTTTTTGAAGAATTTTAAATGTATGTACACAGATGTATATTGATGCGTTTTTTTTGTTTTTTTATGTATTTTTTGTAAAATAAAAAGTATAGCACATGCACACACACACAACAGTTAAAGAAAGGGGTAAAATGAAAGTTTGACCCTCATCATTGTTTTAAAAATCTTTTGTTTTTTTTTAAATTTTTTAAAACAAAATTTACCCAGCAGAGTCGCCAACTGAAATTACCCGGATCCGTCTCGCGCGCGGGCCCCGGCATCTCGCATTGTCGTTTTTGTTGGTCGAGGAGGTGTCTCGCTGTGTTTTGCCTGTAGAGTTGCCACGCCAATTTAATTTAGCCCAAAACATTGAGAAAAGGCATCAGTTTAAAAACTGGTGTTGTGTGATGAGATTTTTGAGTTCGGAGGTCAGGTTACTCCTCGGGAAGAGAATATTAGAATATTAGAGCTCACCCGAGTCGTCTCGTAAAAACGAGTCTTTCGGTACCCCTTCTTTCTTTAAATGTTGTGTGTGTGTGTGTATATGCTTTTAAAAATGCGTGTTGTATCGGATGTCTACATTGTACACTACGTATTGAAATGTATTGAAATAGTGTAGGAAGGAAGCCTTACCGATGTTGGATCCTGTCTGTCTTCCGCTGGGGAATAGTGTTTGAGTGTTGAATAGTGTTTCGGGATAGACCGGGGTTGCTTCGGGATGTGCCGATTGTCTGCGGACAGAGCTTCGGTGTGACTCGGGATTGTCAGGTGCGTACTCGGGCAGAGTTTCATCGTGCGTTGGGATCGCAGGGATCATTGACTGGACTCAGGCAGAGGTTCGTCGTGCGTTGGGATCGTCGGTTGCGCTCGGGCAGAGTTCCGACGTGCGTAGGGATCGATGGTTAAGCTCGAAAAGGGCCGGGACGCCTCGGGATGGACCGGTAAGGCTTTGGGATGGATCGGCGAGGCATCGGAGTACCACGAAGGACCTCAGAATACCTCGAGAGTGCCTCGGGGCAGCTCGGAAGCATCTCGGGAGCGCTCGGTAGGGCTTCGGAGCACCACGAGGGAGCTCGAAAGGCCCCGAAGGGAACAGAAAGGGACCAGGAATGCCCCGAAGGGTCTTAGAGGGGCTGCATGAAGGCTAGGGGAGAGAGGAGAAGAGGGAGTTGTGAAAAATATGAGAGGGGGAGCCCTCTATTTATAGCCTTGGAAAATTGACAAAGAGGTCCGCACGAACCTTCCTTGCAAAACCAAATTTTTGGTTTTCCCAGATTTGAGGGAATATTGTGGACTTTAAGAGGATTTTGCAATTATGATGTCGGATGCAAAGAGGTCCGCACGGACTTGTCTTGCTTTTCCATATTTTCCAAAATTTCCAAAAAGTCCTTTTGTACTTTTTAATCCCAAAAAGGCCATTGGGTGCAAAGAGGTCCGCACGGACCAGTCTACAAGCTTAATATTTTAATATTTTTGTAATGGTAAGCTAGTTCTCGTCGAGAGCTTTCCAACCATATATGGCACGTCTCAATCGAAGTTCGTATGAAGGAGTTATGACCTCCGGAAGTTCGCCCTTGGTTTTTTTCCGTATGCTTGGATGGAGAGCGATCCAGATTGGGGTACTTACAACGGCCCAGTTTGCAGTCCAAATATTTTGCAAAATTCCTAAAAAGTCCTTTTGTCCTTTTTTATCCCATAATGGTCCCACCTTGGTTTAGTTGGTGGTTTTTGGGGTTTTTGAAGGCTACGGGTGTTCGAGATCACGTTTCGTGCACTTGAAAGGGAGCGATCCAGATTGGGGTACTTACAGAAATGAAAACTTAGATGGTGTTGGGAATGAATATGATTAGAAAGCATGTGATGGTGAGAATGAAGAAGATGGAAGTGATAGTGATGATAGTTTGAAGAGTGTAGAAGTAATGACAGACGATAAAGAGTATTTAGCTCATATGATGCATGCTAAGAAAACCAGAAACAAAGTGGCTGGGGAGGATGAATATGATGCACCGAATGAAATTGGGGAGAATGAAGAAGATGGTGAAAATGCAAATTTTAGTCATGGAATGGGGTCTGGTTCTAATGCAATTGGTTCAAATACAGATGATGAAAATGAAGTACAAAATGGAATTGAAAATCATAATATGGAGACTAGAATGAAAATCAGAATGAAAATAATAAGACTGATAGTGTTAATTTGCAAGGAATGTGTTCTGGTTCTAATGTAGATGGTACTGTGCCAACCTACTTTGACTATGATGTTTGGGGTGATTTCAAGTAGTGGCTGAGTGATGATGGAAAATAATCTAATAGTGATGTGGATCCCTTAGATACAAGTGATGAGGAGGATTGGATAAAAGGGCCAAAACCTAAACCCAAAGTGGATATAAAATTCAATCCCAAAGAGGATATAAAGAAATGGGATTTCTGTATTGATATGATTTTTTAAGGAGTTTTAAAGTTAAAGGACCATATTAGGTCATATGCTTCAGCTAATGGTTTTGATGTTTGGTTGAAAGAGAATGACAAAAAGAGAATTCAAGGTAGATGTGTAGGATGTCCTTGGCAGCCATGGGCAAGTTGTGAAGCAAAGGATGTGACATTTAAGGTTAAGTCTTATCAACCAAAACATAATTGCATAAAGACTTTGAACCTCAGATCTGTTAACTCTAAATGGTTGGGAAAAATATTGGGTGATAAGATTAGAGCTAGTCCTTCTATAAAATTGGTTGATATTAAAGAAATGGTCAAAACGGATGTGGGAGTAGAGGTAAATTTGAAGATGTGTTTGTTCACAAAAAGGAGGGCATTGGCTGCTGTTCAATAGAATATGATTAAGCATTACTCTTTGCTTTGGAACTATGTACTTGAACTTTCAAGGTCAAATCTTGGGAGTACTATAGTTTTCAAGGGAACAGATGATGAGTGGGTTGGACCAAAAGAGTTTAGAAGGTTTTATGTGTTTTTTATTTATTGAAAAAGGGGTTTATTGGTGAGTGTAGAAAATTCATTGGGGTTGATGGTTGTTTTCTGAAAACATGGATTAAGGGTGAGTTGTTGATTGATATGGGAAGGGATGCCAATACTCAGATTTTTCCTATAGCATGGGCTGTAGTTGAGAAAGAGGATCAACATACATGGAGATGGTTTCTCAACCTTGTTTCAAGGGATGTTGGCATAGGTGATGGAGAGGGTTGGACAATCATGTCTGATCAACAAAAGGTGATTGTTTCCCTCTTATATGTACATATTTTTTGAAATTATTTAACTGTTTTAAATACATTAATTGACTAAAGGATCCTTTTTAATTATCATGTGCAGGGACTGGAATGTGATGTGAAGGACATGTTTCCTGAGATTTATCACAGAAACTGTGCTAGGCATATTTATGCCAATTTCAGGAAAAAGGGTTACACTGGTGTCAATTATAAAAAATATTTCTGGGCAGCTGTTAAGTCAACAACAAGAGATTATTTCAAAAGAATATGGAAAAGATAAAAACACTATATGAGGAGGGTTTTAAGCATTTGATGGATAGGGATCCCTCTAGAAGGAGTAGGGCTTTCTTTCCATTTGATAGCACATTTGACTCTGTAGACAATAACATTTGTGAATCATTCAATTTTTGGATTCTAGAGGCTAGGTACAAGCCTCTAATACATATGTTAGAGGATATCAGGAAGCAATTGATGGTGAGGCTTAGAGACAAGAAGGCTTACATGAAAATGTGATTGGCTTAGGGAAGGAAATTTGGATAAAAGATTTATCAAAGGTTGGAGGATTCAATAACCAAGTCCAGGGAGTGCAATGCAATATGGAATGGTGATAAAATGTTTGAGATAGGTGGAAGTAGAGGTGGAACAAATGTGAATCTGAGTTTGAGGTCATGTAGTTGCAGAGCATGGCAACTATTTGGAATCCCATTTTGCCATGTTATTTCTGCAATAACATTTATGAGAGAGGATTCAGAAGACTACATATATGAGTGTTTGAAGGGGGAGACTTAATTGAGGTCTTATGCAACAATGATGAACCCCTTTAATGGGAAAGAGATGTGGCCAATAAGTGACAACCCCATCCTTCTTCCTCCACCTGCAAGAATTCTCAAAGGCAGACCAAAGTGGCATAGAAGAAAAGATGCAAATGAGGATGCTAGAGGTGATAATTCTAATGCAAATGAAAATGTGAATGGGAATACACCTATGGAAGAAGACCCATGCAAGAAAGTGACCATCTTTAGAAAAGGGATGAAGATAACTTGTAGGCTATGCAAGAAGGAGGGCCACAACATCAGAAAATGTCCTGAGAAACCTTTGACAGTTAATGATCATGTAAGTAACTTTAACCATATTATAATGCTCAAATATTATAATTATAACATACATGACACTAACAATAACATACTTGTATGTTAAGGGAAATGCTTCTGGATCTGGATCTGCAAAAAAGAAAAGAGGAAATGCTTCTGGATCTATAAATAAGAAGAGAGGAAAAAGAAATGAATATGAAAGTTATTTCTTGCTTTAGATGTGTGTTGAAATTCTCATGCCTTTTTTCTTTAATCAATGTCCTTGGTACCATGCCTTTTTTATAGGAACATGGTTCAGCAAATTAGGCTCATATTCAAAGCCAAAGACAAGAATCTGGGAATGCTCAAAGTGCGATAAGGTTTTGAGCTGTTTTGAGATATTGTTTTTTAAGTGACCCCACCCATGTGTTATGTACTAACCATTGTCTCCATTCTCCTTTCTTTTTATTAGGTTCAAAATAGGTCCAAAGTAAATGGTCCCCCCAATGTGCAAGTTGGCCTACAACCATCATTTTCAAGGAGGGGAAGGACTTTTATAACTTCTTAGGGATTGCAGAAATAGACCAAGAAGAAGACAAGACATTAATTATGTGTAGTAGTGTTCCTAAACATTAGAAATTTAGTTGCTTGTTATTTTGGTAGAAATTTATGGTGGTTGTTTGATGTTTAGGTAAACAGTGATTGTGGTTGTTGATAATTTGGTGTTGGGTAACATTTATGATGGTGGCCATATGTTTTGGCTATCACACACAGTTTTTTTGGGGTATTATGGTTGAACTCCTCTTCTATGGTTTAGGGTTTTAGGGGTTTAATGTGTTTTGCTAAGCACATTTACTTGTCAGATGGCATAGAGCATGTAAGACAGATCATATGTTGCTATGTAAGATTATTTTCAAGGTGAATTGTTTGTTTATAATGATGATTGTCTCATATAAATTCTATTATTTATTCAAGTTCAGAGGGTATAGAAAATCCAAATTTAAAATACTTCATTGAAACATGGAAACCAAACATGAAATTAACATTAAGATTCATTGTAAGTAGTACATTATCATGTCATTACAACCATTCCAAACCCTCCCATCCTAAACCCAGCAATACTAATCACTTCATTGTAATGAAAAACATAGCAAACAAAGAAAAAAGAGATGCAGGAAAACAGAGCACAATCATCATCTTCATTCCACCAACAGCTGAGTTCAACCCTTGCAATCCTACCTGCAATCTTTGAATACCAGTATGCAGACCACCTCCCAAGGACCTAACTTCCATCATTATTTCATGCTTTCCAGTTTCAGCTAATGTATTTCCCCAAATTGCAGACCGAGCAACATCTGAATTTTTTGGCTCCCAAAATTTAAAGAAATTGCAATCTTCTTTTTCGCACTTGAAATATAACCTATTTGGATTGCTCGTCGATTCTGAAATTCAAACAATTGCTCTTTTGTTACACTTGCAGCACTCATTTCTAAACTTGATGAAACCTCCATTGATATGACTGGTATTTGAAGTTTCCCTCGTGCGTGATGAATTTGAATAAGCCATCTCACAACCTGATTCAACATATACGAAGCAATTCATAGGATTAAAGTCACAAATACATAAACCCTAGTTTTTAAATTGGGAATTTTTACCTTTCAAAATCTGAAACTTAATCTTTATAATTAATGAAATAGGGATATCTTACCTATTTCCCTACCAATTTCGAGTTCTTCTGTACAAATCTTGAGCGCTACAATAACCAATTTTTCTTGCCACTAGGTTGGCCTCATCTATAATGGCTTCATCCTCAAAATAGAGTGAATGGAGAAGGTCACGTGATTCACCCTGAGGAATTGATCCAAGGTGTACCAACAGATCAACAAGACAAAGGCCATAACAGCATTTTAATGAAGTCAACGTGCCACATAAGCTGATTTAATGAAGATTTGGATGGAAATGAGACGAAATCATGACATGGTAAACTAAGTACTTAGGTTGGGGACGAAATGGTACAAATATATTCTTCAGTGACGAATATGTAAAAATGTCAATAGGTCAGTGACGAAGTTGGTACTTAACTCTACCAAAATAAGGCTTTTGTGCCTGATGATACCAAAAACGTTTGGATCAGCTCAAATCCACTGACAGGTTATATTCTGGATGATTGAATAGCCTGAAAAAGAAGAACAAATACGTAAACTAAGTCGGGGCTTCACAAGCGAAGGCACTCCGACGTGATGGTAAGTATTTGTGTTTAGAGAGAGAAATCAATTGACAAGAGTTTAGAGTCAAAAGATGTGTTACCAAAATAATGTGAATTATGGATTGTATTTATAGACATAGTATTGTAAAGTCCATGTTGAATAGGAGTTCGTGTGGGAGGAGGTTATACTCCTAGGTGGATTATAACAGCCCACAATCCTTGTTTGAGTAAAATTAGGTGATATTAATCTGCATATGCGCCTCAGAGGAATGGTCCTCGGCATATAACGCTTGGTCAGCCTGAGTTGATGCTGAGGAAGAGAGAGGTAAGGATAGGGAAGCCCATTTCCTCACTTAGTTGATAATCGAGGAGGAGTTCCGTGTCTTAAAATGAAGCCTAGGTCGGACTTGCTGAATGCCTTGCTCAACATATGAGAGTTGTGCCTCGTCGGCATGTGTAATTTTTGTGCCTTAGTCATTATTCGGTCTGCTATATCTAGGTCAACATAGTGGGAATGACGAGAAAGCATGATTAGCAAAGGTAGGGAATGTTGGTGTAATGCCCTAGGTTTTTAGTTATGTTTGACTTATAACTTAATACGGCTATGTAATCGTCTTTACCATTTAGTATAGAGAAAGTTTATTTGGCTTATTATATGTTTGCATGTTTATTAAAATAACACGCGTTCCTAGTTATTATGAATAACTAGTATAAGTTGGTAATGGATAATCATAGAGATGATTATATTCATGTGATGGACATTACACTTATGAGTACTTGTTAGAGAATAAGGTATTGGACATGATCTACCGATGAGATTTATGACATGGTCTATAGTCATATATGTCATGATTAAATCTCATGATAGTTGTGTCACTGGAATCCTTTGTACCTGAGATTATCATCGTCTTCCACTTGATGAACGTTAGGTTTGATGTAGTCTAACACTATCTTTAATAGGATAGCAATAAGGTCTATGTTGGAACGATAGGATTCTTGTAGGTAAGAATGATAAGTCAAGATGGGATTTGTCCCTCTCGTTGAGAGAGATGTTTGCTTGGGCCCCTCGATGAATAGTGTTGATGAAATGTGTGGCCACACTCAAGAGATTTGATAGAGATCAAATGCACTTGGACTATCTACATATTCGGAATCGAGAAAGCATTGAACAATATGAGTTGACGTGGACCATGACTCATGTTCAATTTGACACCGTGGACAAAGGGATTGTGACATTTGATCTATCAAGTAATCACGCTTTGATGTTATATTAATTGGGTGGATATAATGGTTTGCTAGAAACCACTTATGTCATGTGAGGTTGATGTTTCAACTTACTACCAACATAAATATAATTCCTAAAGGGTCACACATAAAGAACGAATTGGAAAAATGGCTTAAATATGTGAAATTGAGATCTAGCACGACTCGTGTCCTTGGTCACGACTCGTGACATTGGGCAGTACGACTGCAAGGCAAAAAGGAATGACTCGTGAAGAAATTGTGCATTGTGGGATTGGGCACAACTCGTGCTCTCTGGCATGACTCGTGCCTTAGATCAGCACGAGTGTAAATTTTAGCACGACTCGTGGTACGACTGTTGAGTGAAGCACGACTCGTGCCCTCCAGCACGAGTCATGTCTGCGACTTAATTCAGTCCGTACACGTTTTCCTTTGGCGGATTGGTTTTTGGTTTGGACTAGGTTTCTCCCTAAAGGTTAAGGATTTAGAATCAAATATCAAAAACACCCAAAATCAATTCCATAATTTTTCCATAGATTATTGAAAGGTGTTTCAAAAATCGGATGATCATCTAGCAACACTACAAGATTAGATCATGGTTCGTTCGCGTGCGGATTACCATTAGAGGGTGATTTCGTTATCACCTAAAGCTTGGAGATCGATTCATCACAAGGAAGACCAAGGAGAAAATCAAGGTTCGGCAACGATTCAACAAGTTTTAATCTAAGATCTGTTTTGAGCAACAAATTGTATTAAGGTATGTAAAATCTATTTCATGGTTTTATTAATTCATGTTAGACGAATTCAAGGCTAGGGTTTTGTTATTTTATGAAGTTCTTCCGCTGCGTTTGTAACCCCAAAACCCAACAGGGAAGGCCCACTCCCTTTGTCGTTATTGAGTTTTGTATGGATTATATTTTGGGTCCAATCCCTTGTGCTTTACTCGACCATGACCCATATTCGTAACTCGGTTTATACCGTTCAGTGGCCCCCAACTTCCTAGCTCGGCTATGCCGAGGAGAAAGTGGTGATCTACCTCGGCTTAAACGGATACGAACGGGTTTTGTACGAACCATGAGACTTTTCATTATCCAGCGGTTAAATTGAAAATGATGGGCGCTATCCATGAGGTCTGAAAATTTGCCTTGGGAACCCTTTATAGCATTAATGGGGAGGAAATGACAGCCCCTTTAACCTGGTTTTCGACCCATACCCGCTTAGATATGGGTATAAAAGCCAAAAACCACCTCCTTTCTACTCTTATATCACCATTTGCCATTGAGAGAGTATTATAAGCTTTGAAAAACCACAATTTTGTTCTTGAGTTCTTGATTTTGTATTTGATTTCTGTCCATTGTGCTTGATTCGTTCGTGCTTCTCTACATCAACCTTCGATACAGGTATAATTTATGCACATTTCACTATATTTCTTCGTATTTCTGAGTTTTTGGTGTTGTTGTTCTTGGCGTGTTCTTGAGCCGCCATTGTTGTACTTGCTTGAAGTTTTTTCTTGAGTGGTTTGTTTTGCCTTCCTCGTCCTTAGAGATGGCAAGAACTGTTAGTGTTATGCCCTAGGCCTATAGTTGATAGACCTATATGTTGACATTATTTATTATTATATGAAAAGTTTATTATTTGATTATTATATATTTTGCATATTTATTGTAATAATCTCCGTCCCTAATTATTAAGTGAATAATTAGTATAATTTTTAATGAATAATCATATTATGATTATATGCATAGAGATACACATTAAAATTATGGATACTTATTAGGGAACAAGTGACTGGATTTGACCTGTATGAGATTTATGTCATGGTCAAATGTCATAATTAAATCTTATATGGTCACTTCATTTAGTCCCTAGATCTGAGATTATCATGACCTTACATATGATGAAAGTTATGTTTGATTATAGTCAAGCGATATCTTAACACGATATTTATAAAGGCTATCTTTGGCATAATCGGATTCATGATGGGAAGAATGATAAGTCAAGATGGAATTTATCCCTCGAAAGAGAGATATTTTGCTCGGGCCCCTCGATGAGTGATAATGATGAAAGTGTATGGCCATACCCCAATGCGATTGGATTATCATTATACTCAATATCGAGAAAGCATTGAACAAATACAAGTTGACGTGGACCATGGCTTGTGTTCAATACAACATCGTGAGACAAAGAGAGAAATGGAAGTGTACCATTGGAAACGTGAACTCTTACATTATATTAATTGGATACACATAATGTCTTGCTAGAGTTCGCTTATGTTTTATGAGGGTCGATATGATCGGGCTCATTGCCAACATAATATAATCCTATTGGGTCACACACAATTGGAATGAATTGGTTAAACCAAAGGAAGAAAATTGAGAGTTCCTGATATGGCAAGAGTCATCGCGCGACAGATCTTGCCCAGAGGTAGCAAGAGGTCGCGCGACAGATCTTGCCCATAGGCGGTTTACAGACCGTTTCCTAATGCGATTAGGACACGAATACTAATACTAACGTAGTATAAATATGAGGTCTATAAACCCTATTTGACAGCCGAATTTTCTAAGGAAAAATCACAATAAAGGTTTCTGAATATCCTTCAAAGGTTTAAGAATCTAGCAATTCTCAAGAATCGTTCTTGGTTCATTCAAAAGGTGTGGATACTACTAGAGGGTCTTCGCTCGTACGACGATCAAGGCCTAGAGTTCTAATTGTTCAAGCAATCTGATGATTCAAGTCTTGAAGATCGAAGTTTGTGTTTCAAAATCACATTGATCAATTGTTCGATAGCTCAAGAACGAAAAGCAATTAAGGTTAGTAAATTCTATTTCATAGGAATTCAATTTAATCGTATAGAACGGATCTTAGGGCTCTTGGGTTTTGTGGTAATTGATGCTTAATTCCACTGCGCATGGAACCATAAAACCCAACAAGAACAGGGAGAAATAACCCCAATGCCCTCTACTTCTACCATACCCAAAACCTTAGGATCTACCAAAGGATTGATAGGCCGTGGATGATGCTAAATCTGGGTGAGATAGGAGAAATTCTGATGAGGTACCAATCTCCTAAAACTGACGTATATTACCCAAGTCGTTTTAGGATTGACCGAGTAGATGTAGATTCCCCCAATGTTGTGCTATTCCATGGTTGGTCCGAAATTATTAACCACATCAACTTGTACTACTTGAAGTCCAACCACTTGTAGCGTCCTTTGTTAGGTAAGATCCCTCCTCGAATTCAGTCAATAGGATGGGGAGGGATTCCCTTCCTCGTCCTCGTCTTTCATTTTTGACTTAGTCAAATTCTGACCTCTAATCTTTTATTTATACAATTATGACGGGAAGAAGTAACACTGCTCAGCCTTCCACCTCAGGCAGGATCGTAAATGCCTTGGCTGAGGGAGCACAAGTAGGTGGTCAAGGGAGAGGACGAGGTAGGTCTAATAGAGGGAGAGTTTATACCCCTAGGCCCAAACCCATTAGATTTGGGGAGCCCATAATAGAGGAGTTACACTCTAAATATGGTGTGCCGAGAGAGGAATATCGCCTTAGTTACTTTCCTGGTGCTCCTGTAAAGGATGAGAAGGCTATGGAGAATTTTATTTATTGCCTCAACCATGTCAATTTTTTCTACAAGCATTTGCAACTTAGTATGCGCCTTCCCTTGGATCCCTTTATTTTCGAATTTCTAGAAGACATGTAAGCCATATCGGCTACGATAGGAGCCAATGCCATGAGGTTCCTCACTGGCTTCATCGTACTTTTTCGTAGCTTAGTCTTTGAGCCTTGTCAATCTGCAATTCACCACTTCTTCACCGTAAGCTATAAGGAGGACACAAGGGTGGTTATGATAAGAAGTGACACAAACCAACCCAAGCTTATCTACCCCATGTCGAGCAAGGTTTCAGGGTGGAATAAACATGTCATTAGGGTTGAGAGCCGTGAAGGATGGGATTTCCAGTGCCTTCTCGGCTTCTGGGCATGCCCGAACAGGTTTGAAGGCCTGATTGGAGTAGCCAGTTGATTGAGCGCCTAAGGAAATTTGCCGAGTGAAATTACCCGAATCAGGCTCGCGCGCGGAGCCCTGGCATCTCGCATTTGCGTCGCTTTAGGAAGTCGCCCGGATCTAATAGGCAGCGCGATTGTGCCCCGGCATCGGGCTTATTCCATTTGCGTTGGAGGTGTCTCGCTGTGTTTTTGCTTTGTAGAGTCGCCACGCCGTTTTTATTAAGCCCAAAACATTGAAAAAGGACATCAGTTTAAAAATAAACTGTTTTTGTGTGATGAGATTTTTGAGTTCGGAGGTCAGATGACTCCTCGGGAAGAGAATATTAGAATATTAGAGCTCACCCGAGTCGCCTCGTAAAAACGAGTCTTTCGGTACCCCTTATATTCTTTAACTGTTGTGTGTGTGTGTATGTGCTTTTAAAAATGCAGGCTGTATCGGATGTCTACATTGTACACTGCTTTATTGAAATGTATTGAAATAGTGTAGGAAGGAAGCCTTACCAATATTGGTTTATGTCTGTCTTCCGCTGGGAAATAGTGTTTGAGGATGGAATAGTGTTTTGGTACGGATCGGGATTGCTCCGGGATGAGCCGGTTGTCTGCGGACAGAGTTTCGGCATGCGTTGGGATCGTCGGTTGCATTCGGGCAGAGGTTCGGCGAGCATTGGGATCGCAGGGATCACTCGGGCAGAGGTTCGACGTGCGTTGGGATGGCAGGGGTCACTCGGGCAGAGGTTCGGTGTAGGCCGGAATCGCCGGTTTGACTCGGAAAGAGCCAGGACGCCTCGAGAAAGACCAGGCAAGGCCTCGGAGTACCATGAGGGGCCTCAGAGTACCTCGAGAGTGCCTCGGGGCAGCGCGGGAGCATTGCGGGAGCGCTCGGAGAGGCTTCGGAGCACCACAAGGGAGCTCGAAAGGCCTAGGAAGGATCCGAAAGGGGCCGAGAGTGCCTCAAGAGGACTTAGAGGGGTGCCAGAAGGCTGGGGGGAGAGGAGAGAAGAGGGATATGTGTGAAATGTGGGAGGGGGAGCCCTCTATTTATAGCCATGGATTTTGTGCAAGAAGGTCCGTACGGACCTTCCAGGTAATCCAAGTTTTTGGTTTTCCTCGATTTGAGGGAATAAGTGGACTTTAAGGAGATTCAGCAATGATGGTGTCTGGTAGAAAGAAGGTTCGTACGGACCAACTTGCATGCATAAAGGTCCGTACGGACCTCCCATGTAGCTGAGTAATTATTACTTCCGGGATTTGAGGGAATATCTTGGACTTTAAGAGGAGTCAGTAATAATGGCAACAAAGAGGTTCGTACGGACCATGTATGCATTTTTACAGAATTCCTAAAAGGTCCTTTTGTCCCTTTTTCTTCCAGAAAGGTCCTTCCCTTGGTTTGGTTGGTGGTTTTGAGGTTTTTGAGGGTTATGGGTATTCGAGACTGCGTTTGTGTGAGTCTGCGGTGTTTCCCATGTGCTCGAAAGAGGGTGATCCAGATTGGGGTACTTACAGAAGCCCCTCGACGACGTCACTTACGGAGGAAGTGGGGTCGTCGATAAGATAAGGGTCCTGATCTGGATCGCGTGCTGGGAGAGGAAGTGACCGTGTAGGTCGGTTTGTGAGGACATGGCGGTGTCCTATTGTGTGACCGTTTAGGTCAGTTGGCTGGACCCTGTAATAGGATTCCTACATATCCCTAGCGGGAATCAAGCCTGATTGTAGTTCGTGTGTGGGGTGAGTGTTGTTGTGCACGAGGATGTGAGATGTCCTTTTGACTGAAATTTTGTGTGTGGATGTGATGGTATCCTATGGGTGGCCGTGAGGGTCGGCTCTAAGGACGTGGTGGCGTCCTGGGTGACCGTATAGGTCGATGGTAAGGACGTGGTGGCGTCCTGGGTGACCGTATAGGTCAATGGTAAGGACGTGGTGGCGTCCTGGGTGACCGTATAGGTCGATGGTAAGGACGTGGTGGCGTCCTGGGTGATCGTATAGGTCGATGGTAAGGACGTGGAGGCGTCCTGGGTGACCGTATAGGTCGATGATAAGGACGTAGTGGCGCCCTGGACGACCGTATAGGTCGACGGTAAGGACGTGGAGGCGTCCTAGGTGACCGTATAGGTCGATGGTAAGGACGTGTAGGCGTCCTGGGTGACCGTATAGGTCGATGGTAAGGACGTGGTGGCGTCCTGGGTGACCGTATAGGTCGGAGGTAAGGACGTGGCGGCGCCCTGGACGACCGTATGGGTCGATGGTAAGGACGTGGAGGCATCCTGGGTGACCGTATAGGTCGATGGTAAGGACGTGGAGGCGTCCTGGGTGACCGTATAAGTCGATGGTAAGGATGTGGTAGCGTCCTGGGCGATCGTATAGGTCAGTGGTAAGGACGTGGAGGCGTCCTGCGTGACCGTATAGGTCGATGGTAAGGACGTGGTGGCGCCCTGAGCGACCGTATATGTCGATGGTAAGGACGTGGAGGCATCTTGGGTGACCGTATAGGTCGGTGGTAAGGACGTGGAGGCGTCCTGGGTGACTGTATAGGTCGATGGTAAGGACGTGGAGGCATCCTGGATAGGTCGGTGGTAAAGACGTGGAGGCGTCTTGGGTGACCGTATAGGTCGGTGGTAAGGACGTGGAGGCGTCCTGGATGACCGTATAGGTCGATGGTAAGGACGTGGAGGTATCCTGGGTGATCGTATAGGTCGGTGGTAAGGACGTGGAGGCATCCTGGGTGACCGTATAGGTCGATGGTAAGGACGTGGAGGCGTCCTGGGTGACCGTGCAGGTCGGTAGTAAGGACATGGTGGCGTCCTGGGTGACCGTATAGGTCGATGGCTGGACCCTGTGATAGGATTCCTACGTATCCCTAGCGAGAATCAAGCCTGGTCGTAGTTCAGAGGTCGTGTAATCGTGAGTGTATGCGGGCGTGGAGGTGCCCTGAAGTGTCGTGTGACCGCCGAGGTCGACTGTGAGGACGTGGTGGCGCCCTGAGATTGAAATTTTACAATTTTCCGAATCGGGTGGTTTAAAGCCTTCCGGGCTGGGGATAGTGATTTGGGAGGTTTATACGGTCTTCCGGACCGAGTGGTTTAAAGCCTTCCAGGCTGGAGGTAGTGATGTGGCTGATTTATGCAGTCTCCCGGACTGAGTGATTTAAAGCCTTCCGGGCTTGAGGTATGTCATGTATGAGGACTTGATTCGTCTTCTGACTGCGGGTGTGTCATGTATGAGGACTTGATTCGTCTTCTGACTGCGGTTGGCGGAGGCGTGACTGCCTTGTGCTTCGATTGTGAGAGGTGTGGATGCCTCACGTTTTGTCCGCTGGGGAAAAGGTTGGACTTACGATGACTGCCGGTGTTCATCTGCTGGGGATATGTGGCCTCGTATGGGCTTTTTCCACTGAGAAGGTGACTTTGGGCTTACCTTGATGGCTGGTGGTTGATTCACCGTTTGGCGTTTTGGAGGCGTTTTGTGCCTTGAGATTTGTGCTTGGAGGTGATGGCTCCTTTTGCGCTTGTTTTACCGTCTAGTGGGTGAGGTTCGGGCTTACAATGACGGTCGATGTTTGTGTTGCCGTTTAGTGGGCGAAATTCGGGCTTACGATGACGGTCGGGGTGGGCGTTACCGTTTAGTGGGCAGAATCCGAACTCACGATGACAGCCGGGGTTTTGTGTTGCCGTTTAGTGGGCGAAATCCGGACTTACGATGACGGCCAAGGTGGGTATTGCCGTTTAGTGGGCGGAATTCGGACTTACGATGACAGCCGGGGTTTTGTGTTGCCGTTTAGTGGGCGAAATCCGGACTTACAATGACGGCCGGGGTTGGTGTTACCGTTTAGTGGGCGAAATCCGGACTTACGATGACGGCTGGGGTTTGCGTTGCCGTTTAGTGGTCGAAATCCGGACTTACGATGACGGCCGGGGTTGGAGTTGTCGTTTAGTAGGCTGCTTTAATTTTGCTTTGGAGGTATGAGTTTATTGCTTTTTTTTGATTTAGCAATCTGTCATTTCTTCGTTTTCCTTTGCACTGCTTTTGTCACAGGTGTGGTTCTATGAGATCTTTCGGTGCTTCCCGTGGGATCGAGAGGCTGAGGCCATAGCGGCCTATCGTGCTATGTTGGGCTGGGCCCGCCCGTTGAGGAGGAGGAGGACGAGTAGGGGGAATCTCACCATCGCCTACGGGGATGTTCAGGAGCACCTGGGGAGAGATAGCCCGGCAGAGTTTGCTCTGTACCCCTGGGCTCGGTATGGGGCTGACGAGTTTGAGGGTGCTCCCGTGGTGACGGCGCAGAGGAAGATGCTGCGGGGCCTGACCTGCGATGTCATGTATTTGGGGGAGAGGGCCTTTTGGCAGCATGGCCCGGGTATGCTCCCCCTGGCTCCGAGGGACCCACCTTTTGGGATGATGGATTCCCGTGACATGGACGTGCTGGAGTTTGAGAGATATCTTGGCGGTGTGAGTGCCGATGAGTTTGTTTTGTATGGAGAGGAGTATGGGGCCTTCGTTAGGAGGAAGCTGAGGACACCACAGGTGTTGGCGAGGGAGAGGCAGGATGGCCCGCCAGGTCCCCCAGAGGTTCCGGTGCCTGGGCCGGATTTCACATATGTTTGTGGGGATTCATCGAGGTGGAGGGTGTCGGTACCCGTCCCTGAGCAGGCTCCTGCTGCCTACCGGGTTGACCTGATATGCCGGTGAGTGTGCTTACTCTTTTCTGTCTTGGCATCTTTTCTGCATTTTTCTCTTTTTGTATGCATGCATCTCTTTAGCTGAGCGTTTCTTTGGCTGTTTGCTTGTGCAGGTCCCGGGGAGAGCCTTCGACACACTGACCCGCCGTTATGTGGCGATGCGGTCCTTTGCGAAGAAGTTGGCGGGGAAGTTGTCTTGCCGATCTTCGCGACTGAAATTACCCGGGATCCGGAGCTCCCGCGAATCTCGCATTCGTCGCCGTTTTGGGAATGTTCGCCCTGATCCGAGAGGCAGCGCGTTCGCGCCCCGGCATCTGGCTCTGTTCCGTTTCGACGTTTTGCGTGTGTTGGAGGTGTCTTGCCGTGTTTTGCTTTGTAGAGTCGCCACGCCGTTTTTATTATTAAGCCCAAAACATTGAAAAAGGGCATCAGTTTAAAAATAATAATAAACTGTTTTTGTGTGATGAGATTTTGAGTTTGGAGGTCAGATGACTCCTCGGGAAGAGAATATTAGAATCTTAGAGCTCACCCGAGTCGCCTCGTAAAAACGAGTCTTTCGGATACCCCTAATATTCTTTAACTGTTGTGTGTGTGTGTGTGTGCTTTTAAAAATGCATGCTATGTCGGATGTCTACATTGTACACTATGTATTGAAATGTATTGAAATAGTGTAGGAAGGAAGCCTTACCAATGTTGGTTCGTGTCTGTCTTCCGCTGGGGAATAGTGTTTGAGGATGGAATGATGTTCCGGTACGGACCGGGATTGCTTCGGGAGGGGCCGGTTGTCTGCGGACAGAGTTTCGGCGTGCGTTGAGATTGTAGGCTGCGTTCGGGCAGAGTTTCGGCGTGCGTTGGGATCGGAGGGATCACTCGGGCAGAGGTTCGGCGTGCGTTGAGGTGGCAGGAGTCACTCGGGCAGAGTTTCGGAGTGGTTTGGGATCGCCGATTTGACTCGGAAAGAGCCGGGACGCCTCGGAAAAGACCAGGCAAGGCCTCAGAGTACCACGAGGGGCCTCAGAGTACCTCGAGAGTGCCTCGGGGCAGCGCGGGAGCGTCGCGGGAGCGCTCGGGGAGGCTTCGGAGCACCACGAGGGGGCTCGGAAGGCCTCGGAAGGATCCGAAAGGGGCCGGGAGTGCCTCGAGAGGACTTAGAGGGGAGCCAGAAGGCTAAGGGAGGAAGAGAGAAGAGGGAGGTGTGTCAAAATGAGGAGGGGGAGCCCTCTATTTATAGTGCCAGATTTGGTGCAAGAAGGTCCGTACGGACCTCCCTGGTTATCCAGAATTTTGGTTTTCCTCGATTTGAGGGAATATGTGATGATGGTGAATATTCTGGAATTATGATGTCCCCTATGCAATAAGGTCCGTACGGACCATCTTGACATGCAAAGAGGTCCGTACGGACCAACTATGCATGAGGGTAATCATTTTCCCCGGGATTTGAGGGAATATTGTGGACTTTAAGAGGATTCAGTAATTATTAAAGCAAAGAGGTCCGTACGGACTACGTTTGCTTTTCCAATTTCCTGAAAATTCCCAAAAGGTCCTTCTGTCCCTTTTTGTCCCAGAAAGGCCCCTCCCTTGGTTTGGTTGAGGGTTTTGAGAGGGTTTTGAGTGCCATAGGTATTCGAGACTGTGTTTGTGAGTCTGCGGTGTTTCCTGTGTGTTCGGAAGAAGGTGATCCAGATTGGGGTACTTACAGAAGCCCCTCAACGACGTCACTTACGGAGGAAGTGGGGTCGTTGATAAGATAAGGGTCCTAATCTGGATCGCGTGCTGGGAGAGGAAGTGACCGTGGAGGTCAGGGTGAGGACGTGGCGGTGTCCTGTTGTGTGACCGCTTAGGTCAGTTGGCTGGACCCTGTGATAGGATTCCTACGTATCCCTGGCGGGAATCAAGCCTGGCCGTAGTTCGTGTGTGGGGTGAGTGTTGTAGTGCAAGAGGACGGGAGATGTCCTCTGACTAAGACTCTATGGGTGGACGTGGTGGTGTCCTGGGTGACCGCATAGGTCGATGGCTGGACCCTGTGATAGGATTCCTACGTATCCCTGGCGGGAATCAAGCCTGGCCGTAGTTCAGAGGTCGTGAAATTGTGATTGTATGTGGGCGTGACGGTGCCCTGAAGTATCGTGTGACCGCCGAGGTCAGTGGTAAGGACAGGGTGGTGTCCTAAGATGTGGTGACCGCCGAGGTCAATTGTGAGGACGTGGTGGTGTCCTGGGGTGGAAATTTTACGATTTTCCTAATCGGGTAGTTTAAGGCCTTCCGGGCCGGAGATAGTGATGGAGGTTTATACGGTCTTCCGGACCGAGTGGTTTAAAGCCTTCCGGGCTGGAGGTAGTGGTGGAGGTTTATACGGTCTTCCGGACCGAGTGATTTAAAGCCTTCCGGGCTGGAGGTAGTATGAAGGCTTGAGTCATCTTCTGGTTGCAGTTTGCCATGCGTGAGGACTTTGAATCGTCTTCTGGCTGCGGTTTGCCATGTGTGAGGACTTTGAATCGTCTTCTGGCTGCGGTGGTGTCATGTATGAAAACTTGAGTCGTCTTCTGACTGCGGTTTGCCATGCGTGAGGACTTTGAATCGTCTTCTGGCTGTGGTTTGCCATGCGTGAGGACTTTGAATCGTCTTCTGGCTGCGGTTTGCCATGCGTGAGGACTTTGAATCGTCTTCTGGCTGCGGTGGTGGAGGCATGGCTGCCTGGAGCTTTGATTGCGAGAGGTGTAGATGCCTCGTGCTTTGTCCGCTGGGGAGAAAGTTGGACTTACAATGACTGCCGGTGTTCTTCTGTTGGGGATCATCGTGGCCTTGTAGGGGCTTTTCCTACTGAGAGGGTAACGTCGGGCTTACTTTGATGGTCGGTGCTTGCGTTGTCGATGAGCGTTTTGGAGGCATTTTGTGCCTTGGGATTTGTACTCGGAGGTGTTGGCTCCATCTTGCGCTTGTTTTTGCCATTGAGTGGGCGAAGTTCGGGCTTACATTGACGGCCGGTGCTGGGGATATGTAGTCTTGTACGACTTCCTTTTGACTTGCTGGGGAAGGAGCTCGGGCTTACTTTGATGGCCGGTGCTCGCGTTGTCGTTGAGTGTTTTGGAGGCGTTTTGTGCCTTGGGATTTGTGCTAGGAGGTGTTGGCTCCTTCTTGCTCTTGTTTTGCCGTTGAGTGGACGAGGTTCGGGCTTACATTGACGGCCGGTTCTTGCGTTGCCGTTGGAGTGGGCGAAGTTCGGGCTTACATTGACTGCCGGTGCTTGCGTTGCCATTGGAGTGGGCGAGGTTCGGGCTTACATTGACGGCCGGTTCTTGCGTTGCCGTTGGAGTGGGTGAAGTTCGGGCTTACATTGACTGCAGGTTCTTGAATTGCCGTTGGAGTGGGCGAAGTCCGGGCTTACATTGACGGCCGGTTCTTGAATTGCCGTTGGAGTGGGCGAAGTCCGGGCTTACATTGACGGCCGGTTCTTGAATTGCCGTTGGAGTGGGCGAAGTCCGGGCTTACACTGACGGCCGGTGGTTGAATTGCCGTTGGAGTGGGCGAAGTTCGGGCTTACATTGACTGCCGGTGCTTGAATTGCCGTTGAGTGGGCGAGGTTCGGGCTTACACTGACGGCCGGTTCTTGAATTGCCGTTGGAGTGGGCGAAGTTCGGGCTTACATTGACTGCCGGTTCTTGAATTGCCGTTGGAGTGGGCAAAGTCCGGGCTTACATTGACGGCCGGTTCTTGCGTTGCCGTTGGAGTGGGCGAAGTCCGGGCTTACATTGACGGCCGGTGCTTGCGTTGCCGTTGAAGTGGGCGAGGTTCGGGCTTACATTGACTGCCGGTGCTTGAATTGCCGTTGAGTGGGCGAGGTTCGGGCTTACACTGACGGCCGGTTCTTGAATTGCCATTGGAGTGGGCGAAGTTCGGGCTTACATTGACTGCCGGTGCTTGCGTTGCCGTTGAAGTGGGCGAGGTCCGGGCTTACATTGACTGCCGGTTCTTGAATTGCCGTTGGAGTGGGCGAAGTTCGGGCTTACATTGACTGCCGGTGCTTGCGTTGCCGTTGAAGTGGGCGAGGTCCGGGCTTACATTGACTGCCGGTTCTTGCGTTGCCGTTGGAGTGGGCGAAGTTCGGGCTTACATTGACTGCCGGTTCTTGAATTGCCGTTGGAGTGGGCGAAGTCCGGGCTTACATTGACGGCCGGTTCTTGAATTGCCGTTGGAGTGGGCGAAGTTCGGGCTTACATTAACGGCCGGTTCTTGAATTGCCGTTGGAGTGGGTGAAGTTCGGGCTTACACTGACGGCCGGTGGTTGAATTGCCGTTGGAGTGGGCGAAGTTCGGGCTTACATTGACTGCCGGTGCTTGAATTGTCGTTGAGTGGGCGAGGTTCGGGCTTACACTGACGGCCGGTTCTTGAATTGCCGTTGGAGTGGGCGAAGTTCGGGCTTACATTGGCTGCCGGTGCTTGCGTTGCCGTTGAAGTGGGCGAGGTCCGGGCTTACATTGACTGCCGGTGCTTGCGTTGCCGTTGGAGTGGGCGAAGTCCGGGCTTACATTGACGGCCGGTGCTTGCGTTGCCGTTGAAGTGGGCGAGGTTCGGGCTTACATTAACTGCCGGTGCTTGAATTGTCGTTGAGTGGGCGAGGTTTGGGCTTACACTGACGGCCGGTTCTTGAATTGCCGTTGGAGTGGGCGAAGTTCGGGCTTACATTGGCTGCCGGTGCTTGCGTTGCCGTTGAAGTGGGCGAGGTCCGGGCTTACATTGACTGCCGGTTCTTGAATTGCCGTTGGAGTGGGCGAAGTTTGGGCTTACATTGACTGCCGATGATTGCGTTGCCGTTGAAGTGGGCGAGGTCCGGGCTTACATTGACTGCCGGTTCTTGCGTTGCCGTTGGAGTGGGCGAAGTTCGGGCTTACATTGACGGCCGGTTCTTGAATTGCCGTTGGAGTGGGCGAAGTCCGGGCTTACATTGACGGCCGGTTCTTGAATTGCCGTTGGAGTGGGCGAAGTCCGGGCTTACATTGACGGCCGGTGCTTGAATTGATGGGTTAAGGACCAAAATGCACTGAATTTGCTGAAATAGGCCTTAGGACAGCCAGGGGCAAAGATTATAAGGGCAGGAAAGTAATTTGGCCCTCCCTTGCAAGAAGGTCCGTACGGACCAACCTGGGATGCAAAGAGGTCCGTACGGACCAAGTTGATTTTTTACAGTTCCCAGATTTTGACTGGGATTAAATGCCGAGCCCTTCCCCATTCCTTCTTCTTCAGTGCGTGAACCCGAGAGAGAGAGGGAGAGAAAAACCTCCATTGTTAACCAAAATCCTCCATTTTTGCTTTGAATTGCTTGCCATGGCGGAAGGATCTCGAAGGAATCGTCGACAACGCAGTCAAGAAGTGGTCGAGCAACGGATGGAGCTCCAAAGAAATTGGATCTCGTTTGTTCCATCTTCGAAGAACCCGGATGTATTGTATCCGAATCCGGAGGTGCACAATCGTCGCTCTAGGAACGTCGGGGAGGTAAGAAATCCTTTCCGTTTCGATTCCCTGCTCGAATTTTTTGAATGCTAGAACTAGGTTTTAGTTTTTCGCATTTTTGGGGTTTTCGTTATTTGCCATGCTTTTTGTGAAATTCTTGATGAATTGTTGAAAATTAGCATGTAAATTTTGTGAATATGTGCATTTTGTGCAGAAATGTGTAGATTAGCTTTTATTTGTGAAAATAAAGTGCCTCTCTATGAAAATGCATGTTTTGGTGTTTTGTACCTTATGCTATTTATGTATGTACAATGTGGAAAAATTGTCATGTAGGGACAAATTTTGTAGAAAAAATGTGACATGTGCCATTTTTCGTGACGGGTTTTGTCTGAAAGTGTGTGCCGTGTAGGGACGGACTTTTCTTTTAAAAATGTGTTATGCAGTGTGTGCCGTGTCTTTGGATGACGGACTTTGTGGGGAAAATATGTGCTATATGTGCCGTGTTTCGTGACGGTTTATTTTGAAAATGTGTCGTGTAGTGCTTGATCCCTCTGTTGAGAAAATCTGTACAGTGTGTGCCGTGTTTTGTGACGGACTGCATGGAAAAAATTATGTATAATGCATGTCATGTTTTGAGTTGCATGTAAAAATTATGTGCAATATGTGCCGTGTTTTGTGACGGGATATATGTGCTTTGCCGTGTTGGGACGGTCTTTTGTGTCTTTGATTTTCTTTTGCATTAAGTACTGCGAATGACGTACCTTTGCTGTGTTTACCTGCAGGATGAGGGGCTCATGGCTGGGAAGGCCAAGAAGATGAAGACTCGGGGATCGCTCGAGGCTGTTGTTGTCGGCGGTGGCAATGATGCCTGATATTTCTGTGGATGGTAGGCCGAGTCCCAGGAGGCTGGTCTACGCTTCTGGCTTGGGTGTGTTCGTAGAGAACCTGGCCGGGGTTTCTGACACGAGGAAGAACAAGAGCGTCTTCCTTGGCCTTTCTGAGTATTGGTGGGATACCACCCACACCTTCCATCTGAGCTGGGGAGAGGTGACAGTGACGCCTACCGACTTTGCTGCGATTACCGGGCTTTCCTTCAAAGGAGGGCCAGTGCGGTGGAGAGATATGATATCCGATGATGTGTTGACCGAGCTGCTGGGCTTTGAGCCTCGTCCTCGCAGGGGCCTGGGCATGCTATATAGCGATGTGGAGCTGAGGATTACGGCCAGCATTGGGGCCTATGTTCGGGGTACCGGCCAGGTGACGGCGGAGCAGCTGGCGCGCTCCTTTTTGTGGTTTGCACTTTCCGAGACTTTGTTCTCGAACCACGCGACTGCGGCTCCTTTTGCTCTGTTGGAGAGCTTGATTGACTTGGAGAGAGTTTGTGATATCGCTTGGGGCGAGGCGGGCTTGGCCGAGCTCTACTTCTCCTTGGACCGGTTTAGCCGGGGTGTGGCCAGTTCTTTGGCCTGTTTTGACTTTGCTTTGGAGGTATGAGTTCATTGCTGTTTTTTGATTTAGCAACTTGTCGCTTTCTCCATTTTCTTTTGCACTGAGCCTTTTCTCGTTTTTTTTTTCACAGTGTGGTTCTACGAGATCTTTCAAGCTTCCCGTGGGATAGAGATCCCTGGGCCGCTGCAGCCAGATCCCGCGATGGTAGGCTGGGCTCGTTCGGCGAGGAAGAGGAGGAGCAGCAGGGGGAAGCTCACCATCGCCTATGGGGATGTGCAGAGCATCCTGGAGAGAGGTAGCCCTGAGGGGTTTGTTTTGTTCCCGTGGGCTCTGTGATGAGGCCGATGAGTTTGAGGGGGCTCCGGTGGTGACAATAAGCAATAAAGATGCCGCGGGCCCGACTTGTGACATCATGTACCCGGGGAGCGGGTCTTCTCGGGCAAGATGGCCCTGTGTGCTTCCCGTGGCTCCGAGGGACCCTCCTTCCGGGATGCTTGATTCCCTGGATATGGATGTGTTGGACTTTGAGAGGTACCTGGCGGTGTGGGTGCCGAGGAGTTTATTTTGTATGGAGAGGAGTATGGGGCCTTCGTGAGGAGGAAGCCGAGGACGCCACTGTGTGTCGGGCGAGGGAGAGGGAAGTCGGGTCCGCAGTGGTCCCCTGCAGGTTCCGGTGCCCGGGCCGGACTTTACGTATGTTCGTGGGGATTCCTCGAGGAGGAGGGTGTCTGCACTCGCACCGAGCAGGCTCCTGCTGCCTACCGCGTGGATCCTGATAGACCGGTGAGTGTGCTTACTCTTTTCCATCTTGGCATCTTTTCTATATTTTTCTCTTTTTGTTGTTGAGTATGACTGTATTGCTGAGCGTTTCTTTGGCTGCTTGCTTGTGCAGGTCCCGTGGAGGGCTTTTGACATGCTGACCCGCCCATACGTGGCGATGCGGTCGTTTGCGAAGAAGATAGCGTCGAAGCTGTCTTGCCGGTCTTCCCGACGCGTGCCGGCGTACGAGCCTATTCCTTCGAGGCATTCTGTAGATGTTCCTCCACCAAGAGCCGAGTCGGAGCCACAGCAGGAGGGACCTTCGAGGGGGCGGCATAGCATGGATGCCGGGACGTCTTCGGGAGCTCCGAGGCCGCAGACCCTTTACCAGTTCTTTCCTCAGCAGGATGCGCAGGGTGAGGGATCGTCAGAGCCTTCTTTCTTTGATCCTTTCGCCGGATTTGATCCTTCTGAGTACTTTGAGTACCAGCCTCCGGAGGGGGCTCGGTATTCTGATGATGAGGATATGACGGGCGAGTTCACCGGGATGCCCGACTTCTCTCTTGATGATCTTGGCGAGGATGATGATGCCGAAGAGTCGGATTAGGGTTCATTTGCTTTCCCTCTTTCCATATCTTCTTTTTTTTCTTTTAGCAACAGACATTAGATGTACCTGTAATAAAACACTCGTATTTGCATGGCAAACGCATTTTATTTTAGGATGTAATGTCATTTTTGTGATTCCCGGGAATTGTCCTAGAAATTGTTGCTATTATTTGTTATTTTTTTTTTTTTAATTTTGTGCATGCCACGTGAGCTGAGAGTGCATTTGTGGGTAGTGTATGTTTGCCGGGAATGGCTTTGGCCAGTGTTTGGGCAGTTTGGAGCAAGGTCCTGCTGAGGACAGTGGTTGTTGTACCATTTGCTGGGGAAATGGGTCATGGTTACAAGGAGGTCCGTACGGACATACTTAGCATGCAAAGAGGTCCGTACGGACCAACCATGCTTTTGGGAAGGAGATAAATGCTTTCCAGTGTCTGGTTCTTCCCCATTTCCCCATTTGCAGCCATTTTCGAGCTTTCTTCCCCATTTTCTCTAGGAACCTCCATTTTTGCCATGGATTCTTCGTACGTCCCTAGAATTTTTCCGAGGCTTTCGAAGGAGAAGCAAGCACACTTCCTTGAGCAGCTAAAAACGTGGATGCGGCGCCGTATGAGGCATTAGAGACGGGCTTTCGAGGTAAGGTTTCGTCTTTGCTCGATTTGGTCTTTTAAGGAGTTGGTTCCTGATTGGGATTTGTTGCGGGCTGCCACGAAGTTCTGGGATGTTAGGAGGCATGTGTATTGTTTCTCCTACAATGAAATGGTGCCCACTTTTGAGGATTTTCGGGCTTTGATGGGGGGGACCGGAGGTGGAGGCCATCTCGCTTCCATTGATTGGTGGTGCTGCTGTGAGCGTGAAGCTTGCAGGCTTTCTTCGTACTTCGTTGGAAGAAGTGCAGGGCATGATCCTCGATTCAGATCATATTGACATTTCTGAGCTGCCGGAGCGATTCATGGTTGATGATGAGAGTGATGTCTCTTGGGACGCATTTGCCTTGTGCGTGATGGCGACGCTTTTCCTGGTCAGCTCCCTTGGCATTTGCGATGGTGCTTTGCTAGATGTGGTTGGGCACTGCAGAGCTGGAGAGGATATTGTCCCGTTGGTGCCGGGGAGACTCTTCATGGTATCGACCGTCCGGAGACCGGGGATCGTTTCATGAGAGGGGAAGCCCCGCTTTGCTCACCTTGTGGCCGCGAGAGAGATTTCAAGCCATGCCCGAGGCTCCGACGTCGTTTAGCCCGTGGTCATTTGCTCGCCGACCTCTTGTGTTTGATATGGATCACCCGCCCGGGAGAGATGGATGGCACGGCCTGTACGCATCGTATCCGTTGGTGGGTTCCCCACTCGGAGGATTGAGACTAGGAGGGCCTTGCAGAAGGGTCCTATGTTGTTAGAGTTCCAGGGTTTGTCTTGGTCCTCCTTCTATATTCCGTCGCTTGTTTCCTAAGCAGCTTGGGATGAAGCAGAGCCTTTGTTGGCCGGGATGACCTTGCTACCGCGGAGATAGTTCCTCTTTGTATGGCGCCTTCAGTGCCTTCTTGTATTTTCCGAGGGTATGGAAGTATTTCCGCTTTCCCTCCCGCGGTACTCCTTAGACGTCTGAGAGTGTCGTATTGACGACTCGCACTGGCCCGGTATGGGCAGCGTGTTCAAGCGCCCCAAGTGGCTTGGAGAGCAGGCGTGTAGCGATTCTGGGACCCGCTGCCGTAGTAGCTATTGCCTTAGGAGTGCCGAAGCCCGGTCTCGACCCCGAGGATGTGACGGAGACACTTTGTTTGACTACGAGACTAGAGTTGACCGACCGACAGGGAGAGGTCCTCTTTGCTGTACTCGCAGGAGGAGATCCGAGCCGAAGCACGGGCGAATGAAGCCCCGAGAGCCGCCGGATTGTTTGACTCTACTGGGAGGACCCCTGATCTCGGACTGAGAGACGCAGAGTTGGTTCGCGTGGAGCGAAAGAAGACTCGCCGGGGACGAGGGAAGAAAGGGAAGAATGGCGAGGGGACAAGCGCAGATGGCGCGGAATGACCTCCTAGGTATCCATTCATTGCATTGTAAACACATTATTTGTTAAATGTATTAAGTTGTTTTTTAGCATGTTGTGAACTTGAGAGTAGACCGTGCTTGAACTCATCAAGAAACGTTGTAACCGTTAGTGATTTGTGATTTATTTTTAAAGCTTTGTCGAGACGCAAGATCTCTTGTTCGCTTTTGTTTCTTTTGCGCCCCTTGACGGCGTCCATCTTTGGACTTTTCTGTTGCATTTGCGGACTGAAGCAGTCTGGGCCATGACGGCAATCCCCTTTGCTTAGGCTTTGTGCTTGGCTGAGAGGTTGAATGATCCCCTGACAAGTTGTTTTGACGGTCTTTTTCGTAGCTTCCTTGCCTCTTGTTGGCGTCGGGCTCTTGACCTCTTTTTTGTAGCTTCTGCTTGAGCTTCTTTTATTTTCGTTTGTTTTTTTTTGTGAGCCTTTGCTCGAGCTCTTTTTTTTTTTCGAAGCGCGTGAAGGCAAAGACAAGCCCCTGGCTTGGAAGCAGACATGAGTCAGTCGTTTGATGTTGAGTGACCCTCGGATGTCCTTTGATGTTGCCACCGTAGTTTGACTTGGTCAAGTTGTCGTTGGGGCGTGTTCTTGAAAAGTGCGTAGCTTGATGGAGGTCTTGATTGACATTCAAACTTTTGACTTTTTTGTGTATTTTTAGACCGGACCAATTAAGGTTGCCTACGTCTCCTGACTAGAGGGCTCAGGTCTGCGTAGTTCGACACTACATGGAGTGCCAAGAGATGCACAGTTGTTCTTCTTCAGGCGAAGTATCTGCGAAGTTTGCTTCCGTTGACTGGATTCATGAAGGGATTGCCGTCTAGGTCTGTCAACTTCATGGCACCTCCGGAGAAGATCTTTTGGACCACGAAAGGGCCGATCCATGTGGGTTCCCATTTTCCCAGTGGGTTGGTTCGAGTGGGAGGCTTTTCTTTGAGTACAAGGTCGCCTTCCCTGATGTCTCGGGACTTGACTTTCTTGTCGAGAGCTCTAGCCATCCTGCTTTGATAGGCTCGGACGTGTTCCATGGCCTTTAGTCGTCGCTCGTCTAGCAGAGCCAATTCGTCATGTCGGCCGAGCCATTCGACTTCGTTGATGTCATTTTCCAAGAAGACTCTGAGTGAGGGAATTTCCAGCTCAATGGGAAGGACTGCTTCCATCCCGTATGTCGTGGCGAATGGGTTTCTCCCGTGGTCGTTTCGACTGATGTGCGGTAGCCCCAAAGTGCAAGGTGCAACTTCTCGGGCCAATCTCGTCCCTGGTGGTCATTTTTCTGATGATCCGTTCGAGTGTTTTGTTTGTCGCTTCCACGGCGCCGTTTGTTTGTGGCCGGTAGGGAGAAGATTTGTGGCGTGTGATCTTGAATTCACCAGCCTCGTCGAATTCCCCTCGAAGTGTGAGCCATTATCTGATATGACCTCATTTGGGATGCCGTATCGGCAGATGATGTTTTCCTTGAGGAAATGCGCGACCTTCTTGGAGGTGAGTACCTTGTAGGACTTGGCTTCGACCCATTTAGTGAAGTAGTCGATGGCTACTAAGATGAACTCGTGACCGTTGCTGCCTGGCGGAGCGATTTTCCCGATGACGTCAATTCCCCAAGTGGCAAATGGCCGTGGCGTAGTCATGCAAAGAGAGATCGTGGGGAGGTAGATGATTGAGGTTGGAGAACCGTTGACACTTGTCGCAGCTTCGGGACAAAGTGGATGCAATCCGCTCCATGGGATCCAAGAGTAGCCCATCTTGAGAATGATTTGCATCAGGGCTCTGGCATTCATGTGGGGACCGCAAGCCCCATTGTGGACTTTGTTCATGAGCTTGTTTGCTTCTTCCTGGCTGATGCAGCGTAGGAGTGGTCCATGGTAGCGTTTCTTGTATAGCATGTCCCCGAGGATGACGAAGTGAGAGGCGAGGCGTTTTAGGGCCATGATGCTCTTGGTTTTGACCCCTTCTGTGTGTGGGCCTTCCTTGTTCATGAAGGTGGTTTCCCCGTTCTTGAGGTATTGGAAGATCTGGTCTGTGTTGGAAATGGCGTCGGACTTGCGTCTTCGCTCTTCAAAGAATCTTGCAAATCGTTGTGATTAAAACCTCCTCGGCAGCTTGGGCCCGGTTTTTCTCTCGTTTGACAACATGCTTAAACGTTTGCTTGATGCATTTATTCAATTAATGTGTTTGCCTTTTGAATTGTTATTAACTGTTTTGATTAGTTAACATCATTATTTGTTAAAGATGCAATGAAATGATTTTTTAGGAAGGTCGGACCTTTTATTGAAAGCGTGAAGACTGTACATTGTTGATCAAAGACTCACAATCGTTGGGCGTAAAGCCGTCAACAGACTCAAAAGATGTGAATTTACAGACAACAAGACTCGAAGCTAGACTATAGGCGACGAGGGATTGGACCAGCTTCATTACTCTCTGATGGCCGTAGCTCTGCAGGGAGTGGTGCCGGTTCAGTGGCCAATCTTCCTCGTACGAGTCCCGGAAAATAGCTTGCATGCGGTTCGATTTCAAACCAGATCGCGGAGGTTTTTGGTTGCTCCCCTGATGATGTCCCTCCATTAGTGTTGCCACCACCCTTGGGGGTTTTTGATGATAGAAGTCGCCGAGGGCTACTTCTAAGAGGGCGAAGCATTCGCCGATTCGGAGTTGATTCTTGCCGATGTTGATCACTTTCATAGAATCTCGCCTTTATCTGGGATCTTTGCTTTGACGACATTTACAATGTCTCGATTCGAGGGCATGCTATATCTCCTTCCCCGATTAAGCCTTGGAGGAGGTTGCGCCACCGCTCATCCAGGCTCTGAACACCGGAATGTTGAGTTGAACTAAGCCGTGATGGCCGTCCCCGTAAGATCCGAGAGTGTCTGCTAGAGGGTTGTCTTGTACGGGGATCGGTGATGAGCCGCCTTGCAAGAGGGTTTTCGGCGAAGTAAGGGTCTACTCCTCGATCAATCTCCATTAGGGCATCCATCTCTTGATCCTCTCTTAAGCATTCTTCACAACGCATATATCGTAGTTGTCATCTTGACCCATGAGCTCTTCGATTTCCACTGTCGCGGCTTAGAGCGTGGATGTAAGGATCCACTTCGTAGCGGGACAGGTAGGAGACTCATCTCGGAGAAGAGTATTCGGTCATGTCGGGACCTTCTTCCGGGTCGTAGCTTGCCGGCCAAGCACTTGCCATTGCACCGCTTCCGCGGATCACTTCGATCACTCCATCGGGCATTGATGAATTTCACGCATTGGTGAAGAGTAGATGATACCGCTTTCATCCGATGTATCCAAGGTCGTCCCAAAGAAGGCAGAAGGTTGGTTTGATTTCCACGACTTGGAACTCTACCGACTCCGCTGTGCGTCGAATTGATCCTCAGATTGATGACTCCTACGATTGGTCGTGCAGTGGAATCGTAGGCTCGGATTACCCGAGGTGAAGGCCTTATCGTGGAGCGGTCGATGCGGAGTCGTTTCGCTGTGCTCAAAGCGATGATGTCGATCACGGAGCCGTTATCAATCAAGACGTTCGGGAGGAAGAACATCTCTATTTTTATGAGGATGAGGAGGGCTTCGTTGTGCCGATTCTCACATATCGGCAAGTCATCGTCCGCGAAGGCTAAACCGCTTCCCGTGCTACCGTTTGACTCGCCTCTTCTCGGGGAACGTTCGATCCATCCATTTGTATGCCTCGTTGGGGCAAAGATCGTAGGGAGACAGCTTGCCCTTGGGCGTTCTTGTCAATTCCCTGGCCACGAGACCTTTTGACTGGGTTTCACGCTCCCAAATATAGCGGGACAAAGATGCCGACAGCTTTCGGAAATTGTAGGGGTCCGTTCTCGCTTGGAGTTTCGTCAAAGGCTATTGAGTTTACCCCCGCTGTTCCGGGAATGGATTTCCGACGGTATTGGGACCACGAGGGCGTTCCAATTTTCCCTCCTCTATGAGCCCCCGGACCACCCGCTGAGCACGAAGCAATTGTCGGTGGTGTGGCCGGGGTAGTTGTGGAAGGCGCAAAGGCTTGCTCATATCCATGTTGGGCCTGGGAGTCTTCGGTTGGAAATTCTCGAGCGGCTTCGAGAAGATTTCGTTTCACCAAAGCTTCAAATACTTGACCCAAGGGCATTTCGAGGTTGTCTAAATGCCGGAACCGTGGGAAGCGAGGGGGATTGTTATTCTTCGGGGCCGCTTGATCGCGGTTTACTTGAGCTCCGTTCCGAATGTAGCAGATCGTTCCTACGCTTCTTTTCCTTTGGTCTGGCAGAGTTGAAGTTGCTGTGTTTGTTCGATAGCGGTAAGATGAGGCAGGGTTGTTGCCTTTTGAAGACTCGTAGTCTTCTCAAACTTTGTCCCGGCGTTGACCATGGCACGGAGATCCTGATAGAAATGGTGGCCGATCAAGGTCCTCAAAGATGGCTTCGAGGCAGAATGGAAGATGTCCATCTCGCTCTTCTTTGGAAAGTGGATCCATTATCTCGCTTAGCTTCCAGCCCATCTTTTATAGAACTCGCCCACCGGTTCGTCATCCTTTTGTTCGTGGCTTGCGGTGTCATGGCGGTTTGTCTCCCATTCAAGGTTGGCGCGGTACTTTTCCAGAAGATTTCACCGATCCGATCCCACGTGGAGCGGTTTTCGCCTTCACATTGAGGAACCATCTTAGTGCCGTGGATTTGAGAGAATGCCGAAAGTGATCTCGCCATCTCGCTGAGGGGTTGCCCCTTTCGCTCTCATACCCGTGACATAGGTGTCGATGTGGGTTTTGGGCATTCTCGTCCCGTCAAACTTTTCCATTTCCGGCATCCCGAATTTCGGAGGGAGAGGGACCACTTTGCTCGGATCGCAGGCAGAGGGAGTCCTTCCGAGAACTAGCTAGCTTGCCTTGCATGTCCTTCATTTGTTCGATCGCCCAAGCCATGTGAGGATCACTGTTCGAGGTGGGTTACCGTTTCGTGGACGGAAACCGAAGACGGGGGTGGATTGGGCCGATGGGATCGCCATTCGGGAGTCTTGGGGAGGTAGTTGAGTGTATACCAACCCATACCCTGGGGTGTTGAAGTTGAGGGCGTGATTGCCAGGTCCGCTAAGGGTTATGTTTGGGAACTGGGGAAATGATTCGTTAGCCCCAATCGCGTACTAGCAGTGGCAAGCTTGAGATGTCGGGATATCCGCTCGGGATGCCCGTCCCCGGTAAGCATGGGGACTTTTGATTGTGGTTGCGAGGCTCGTATAGAGGCAAAGGATTGAATCCTGGGGATACCGAGATGCATTGGGATCTCGACGGAGTGTGCACGCATGTGTGCTGTGGTACCGAGCTTGATGTGCGTGAGCCGGAAACCGACTATGCCGAGGCGGGCATGTCGGAGCCGCTTGACCGACGCCCGAGGGGAGCTTTGAGCGAGAGCCGCTTTGCGTTGCCGGGATCTCGTAGCTTGGCGGAGGCGGAACTTGCCGATAGCTTTGAGAAACCTGGGAGCCGGTATGTTCGTCCTCTATGAGAACAAAGGTTCCGTCAGTCGGGGAACCGCAATCTGTTCCTCGAAGACGCAAGGTGTCTACGATCCAGGCTTGCTGTTCCTCTTGGCTCTTCTTAATGGTTTCGAAGGCTCGCAGCACCTCCTCCATTGTCTGGAGGTTCCTTAGTGGCGGGGTTCCGTTTCCCTCACTGTTATCTGTTGATCCCGTCATGGGAGAGTAGCGGACGGTGCACACCGTTGAACTGGAAGGGCTATCGGACCTTGTGACCTCGATACTGAAAAGGCGGCTCCCGGGTATTCTCAACCACTCTCGGTTCGCTGGAGGGGGTGACGGGCAAGGTTTAGACACAGGAATGGCCTTACGGGATAAAAGGGGGAAAGCTCACGCGGCATGCGGTTTCCGTTTCTTTTATTTATGATTTTTTTTTTGTTGTTTTAATTTAATTAAAACGTGTTTTCTCAGAGTCCTAGGTAGGTTGGAAAAGATTGCTCTTCTTTTTCGCAACTATCCTAGGTCAGTGGAGACCATCTGTGCGGCTATAAGCCCCTCGTTTTGCACCTGTATTTCGACATCCCAGGGTGGACAGCCCCGGGCGAGGGTCCTATAGGGCAAGCGGTTTCCACCGGCCTAAAAGAAAAACCGAACCTAAGGACCGAGCCTGTCATGTTCGTTTTGATGCGTTAGCCATGTGAATAGTGAACCGAGCCGGCCACTGAGTCAAGATCAAGTCAAGAGTTCGGCATGACCTCTCTTTACCTTGCTTGCGCAAGGGATCTGTGACGTTAGGCGTTGGTTGGGTCATATTGTCATGGCTGACGTATCAAAGGCGTGATGACATGGTGTCATGTGAGCATGGATGTATATCCGGGACGGAACATCGTCTGGGTGTAGCTTCGGAAATCAAGATTAGGTCAAGATTTTAGCATGACCTTTCATCGCTTTTCTTGCGCAAGGGATCTTGAGTTCCGAGCCTTGACCCAGAAAAATGGCCGGCATGGTATATGTATCTAGGCTGTATGACACGGACTGGGTAAAAACCAACCGAGTCTGGACAGAGTGTGACTCAAGACTCAAACGTGCAGGGTTGACGCTTGGCTAGGATGGGATGTTTGGAATGATCCCGTGCGCATCCAAGAGGCGTAGGAAGACCAAACGGACTGCAACTGAGACCACTCCGGGTTAAGGGTTGTAGTGTGCAGTGTAACCGAGGCAGCAGTGTGAGTAGTGTGCGGTGTAACCGAGGCAGCAGTGCGCGTAGTGTGCGGTCTCTAAAATTCTTTTTCTGAGTAAAAACAGAAGTTTTTGAAGAATTTTAAATGTATGCACAGATGTATATTGATGCATTTTTTTTTTGTATTTTTTTTTTGTAAAATAAAAACGAAGCACGTGCACACACACACAACAGTTAAAGAAGGGGGTAAAATAAAAGTTTGACCCTCATCATCGTTTTAAAATTCTTTTGTTTTGTTTAAAAGTTTTTAAAACAAAAAGTCCCCAGCGGAGTCGCCAACTGAAATTACCCGGGATCCGGAGCTCCCGCGCATCTCGCATTCGTCGCCGTTTCGGGAATGTTCGCCCGGATCCGAGAGGCAGCGCGTTCGCGCCCCGGCATCTGGCTCTATTCCGTTTCGGCGTTTTGCGTGTGTTGGAGGTGTCTCGCCGTGTTTTGCTTTGTAGAGTCGCCACGCCGTTTTTATTATTAAGCCCAAAACATTGAAAAAGGGCATCAGTTTAAAAATAATAATAAACTGTTTTTGTGTGATGAGATTTTGAGTTCGGAGGTCAGATGACTCCTCGGGAAGAGAATATTAGAATCTTAGAGCTCACCCGAGTCGCCTCGTAAAAACGAGTCTTTCGGATACCCCTAATATTCTTTAACTGTTGTGTGTGTGTGTGTGTGTGCTTTTAAAAATGCATGCTATGTCGGATGTCTACATTGTACACTATGTATTGAAATGTATTGAAATAGTGTAGGAAGGAAGCCTTACCAATGTTGGTTCGTGTCTGTCTTCCGCTGGGGAATAGTGTTTGAGGATGGAATGATGTTCCGGTACGGACCGGGATTGCTTCGGGAGGGGCCGGTTGTCTGCAGACAGAGTTTCGGCGTGCGTTGAGATTGTAGGCTGCATTCGGGCAGAGTTTCGGCGTGCGTTGGGATCGCAAGGATCACTCGGGCAGAGGTTCGGCGTGCATTGAAGTGGCAGGAGTCACTCGGGCAGAGTTTCGGCGTGGTTTGGGATCGCCGGTTTGACTCGGAAAGAGCCGGGACGCCTCGGGAAAGACCAGGCAAGGCCTCGGAGTACCATGAGGGGCCTCAGAGTACCTCGAGAGTGCCTCGAGGCAGCGCAGGAGCATCGCGGGAGCGCTCGGGGAGGCTTCGGAGCACCACGAGGGGGCTCGGAAGGCCTCGGAAGGATCCGAAAGGGGCCGGGAGTGCCTCGAGAGGACTTAGAAGGGAGCCAGAAGGCTAAGGGAGGAAGAGAGAAGAGGGAGGTGTGTCAAAATGAGGAGGGGGAGCCCTCTATTTATAGTGCCAGATTTGGTGCAAGAAGGTCCGTACGGACCTCCCTTGTTATCCAGAATTTTGATTTTCCTCGATTTGAGGGAATATGTGATGATGGTGAATATTCTGGAATTATTATGTCCCCTATGCAATAAGGTCCGTACGGACCATCTTGACATGCGAAGAGGTCCGTACGGACCAACTATGCATGAGGGTAATCATTTTCCCCGGGATTTGAGGGAATATTGTGGACTTTAAGAGGATTCAGTAATTATTAAAGCAAAGAGGTCCGTACGGACTACTTTTGCTTTTCCAATTTCCTGAAAATTCCCAAAAGGTCCTTCTGTCCCTTTTTGTCCCAGAAAGGCCCCTCCCTTGGTTTGGTTGAGGGTTTTGAGAGGGTTTTGAGTGCCATAGGTATTCGAGACTGTGTTTGTGAGTCTGCGGTATTTCCTGTGTGTTCGGAAGAAGGTGATCCAGATTGGGGTACTTACAGCGACGTGTGCCGGCGTACGAGCCGATGCCTTCGAGGCATTCTGTGGACGTTCCTCCGCCGAGGGTTGAGCCGGGACAGCATTTGGAGGGACCCATTCGGGGGCGGCATAGTATGGATGTCGGGACGTCTTCGGGAGTCCATAGGCAGCCGGTCTTTCACCAGTTCTGGCCTTCGCAGGAGGCACCGGGAGAGAGTTCGTCGGAGCCTGCCTTCTTCGATCCTTTTGCCGGGTTTGACCCTTCAGAGTATTTTGAGTACCCACCCCAGGAGGGGGTTCAGTATTCTGATGACGAGGGTGTGGCTGGCGAGTTTGCCGGGGTGCCTGACTTCTCGCTTGATGATGATGATGATGAAGAGTCGGATTAGGGCTCATTTGCTTTCCCTCTTTCCATATCTTCTTTTTTTTTTGTTTAGCAACAGACATTGTGGGTACCTGTAATAAAACACTTGTATTTGCATAGCAAAAGCATTTTATTTTAAGATGTAATGCCGTATTTTGTGATTCCCGAAAATTGTCCTAGGAATTGTTGCTATTTTATTATTCGTGCATGCCACTTGAGCTGGGAGTGCATTTGTGGGTAGCGTATGCTTGCCGAAAATGGCTTTGGCCAGAATTTAGGCAGTTTGGAGCAAGGTCCGTATGGACCAACTTGGGATGCAAAGAGGTCCGTATGGATCTCCTTTGCTTTTGGGAAGGGATAAGTGTCTTCTGGATGTCTGGACTTTCCCCACTTCCCATTTGCAGTCATTTCGAGCTTTCTTCCCCATTTTCTCTAGGAACCTCCATTTTTGCCATGGATTCTTCGTATGTTCCACGAGTTTTGCCGAGGCTTTCGAAGGGGCGACAAGCATACTTCCTTGAGCGACTGAAAATGTGGATGCGACACCGTATGAGGCATCAGAGGCGGGCTTTCGAGGTAAGGTTTCGACTTTGCTCGGTTTGGTCCCTTAAGGAGTTGGTTCCTGATTGGGAATTATTGCATGCTGCCGCGAAGTTCTGGGATGTTAGGAGGCATGTGTATTGCTTCTCCTACAATGAGATGGTGCCGACCTTTGAGGATTTTCGGGCTTTGATTGGAGGATCGGAGGTGGAGGCCATCTTGCTTCCTTTGATTTGCGGTGCTGCCGTGAGCGTGAAGCTTGCATGCTTTCTTCGGACTTCGTTGGGAGAAGTGAAGGGCATGATCCTTGATTCAGGTCATATTGACATTTCTGCATTGCCGGAGCGGTTTATGATTGATGATGAGAGTGATGTCTCGTGGGATGCATTTGCCTTGTGCGTGATAGCAACGCTTTTCATGGTCAGCTCCCTTGGGGTATGTGATAGCGCTTTGCTGGATGTGGTAGGGCACTGCAGAGCTGGAGAGGATATTGTCCCGTTGGTGCTGGGGGAGACTCTTCACGGTATTGACCGTCTGGCAACTGGGGATCTGTTCATGAGAGAGGGAAGCCCCGCTTTGCTCACCTTGTGGCTGCGAGAGAGACTTCAGGCTATGCGTGAGGCTCCGGCGTCGTTTAGCCCGTGGACATTTGCTCAGCGTCCTCTTGTGTTGGATATGGATCAATCCGCCTGGGAGAGATGGATGGCACAGCTTGGTACGCATCAGATCCGTTGGTGGGTTCCGCACTGGGGGATTGAGACTAGGAGGGCCTTGCAGGAAGGTCCTATGTTGTCAGAGTTCCAGGTTTTTCTTGGTCCTCCTTCTATATTCCGTCGGTTGTTTCCCGACAGTTTGGGATGAAGCAGGAGCCTTTGTGGGGCTGGAATGACCTTGCCACTGCGGAGGTAGCTCCTCTTTGTATGAAAGCTCCAGGTGCTCTTTTGTATTTACTGAGGGTATGGAAGTATTCCGCTTTCCCTCCCGTGGTGCTCCTTAGATGTCGGGAGAGTGTCGTATTGACTACCCAGTACCTGGCTTGGTATGAGCAGCGTGTTGGGCAGTCCCAAGTGGCTTTGGGGAGCAAGCGTGGAGCGATTTTGGGGCCCGATTGCCGTAGTAGCTATTGCCTTAGGAGTGCCGAAGCATGGTCTGACCCTCAGGATATTACGGGAGACACTTTGTTTGACTACGAGGCCAGAGTTGACCGACTGACGGAGAGAGGTCCTCTATTGCAGACTCGTAGAGAGGAGATCTGAGCCGAAGCACGGGCGAATGAAGCCCTGCGAGCTGCTGGATTGTTTGACTCTACTGGGAGGACCCCTGACCTCGGATTGAGAGAGACAGAGATGGCTCGCATGGAGCAAAAGAAGCCTCGCTGGGGACGAGGGAAGAAAGAGAAGAATGGCGAGGGGACAAGCGCAGATGGCGCAGAATGACCTTCTAGGTATCCATTCATTGCATTGTAAACACATTATTTGTTAAATGTATTAAGCTATCTTTTAGCATGTTGTGAACTTGAGAGTAGACCGTGCTTGAACTCATCAAGAAATGTTGTAATCGTTAGTGATTTGTGATTTACTTTTAAAGCTTTGTCGAGACGCAAGATCTCTTGTTCGCTTTTGTTTCTATTGTGAGCCTTGACGGCCTCCATCTTTGGACTTTTCTGTTGCATTTGCGGACTGAAGCAGTCTGGGCCTTGACGGCAATCCCTTTTGCTTGGGCTTTGTGTTTGGCTGACAGGTTGGATGATCCCCTGACAAGTCGTTTTGATGGTCTTTTCCGTAGCTTCCTTGTCTCTTGTTTGTTGGCGTCAGGCTCTTGACCTCATTTTTGCAGCTTCTGCTTGAGCTTTTTATATTATTATTTTTTTGTAAGCGTCTGCTTGAGCTTATTTTCTTTTTTTTTGTAAGCGTCTGCTTAAGCTTTTTTTTTTTTTGTAAGCGTCTGCTTGAGCTTCTTTTTTTTTTGTAAGCTTCTGCTTGAGCTCTCTATTTTTTTTGAAGCGCGTGAGGGCGAAGACAAGCCCCTGGCTTGGAAGTTGACATGGGTCAGTCATTTGACGCTGAGTGACCTTCGGATGTCCTTTGATGTTGCCGCCGTCATTTGACTTGGTCAAGGTGATGGTGGGGGCATGCTCTTGGAAAGTGTGTAGCTTGATGGAGGTCTTGGTTGACATTCAAACTTTTGTCTTTTTTGTGTGTTTTTAGACCGGACCAATTAAGGTTGCCTACGTTCCCCCGGACTAGAGGGCTCAGGTCTGCGTAGTTCGACACTACATGGAGTGCCAAGAGATGCACAGTTGGTCTTCTTTAGGCTAAGTACCTGCGAAGTTTGCTTCCGTTGACTGGATTCATGAAGGGATTGTCGTCTAGGTCTGTCAGCTTCATGGCACCTCCGGAGAAGATCTTTTGAACCACGAAAGGGCCGATCCATGTTGGTTCCCATTTTCCCAGTGGGTTGGTTCGAGTGGGAGTCTTTTCTTTGAGTACCAGATCGCCTTCCCTGATGTCTCGGGACTTGACTTTCTTGTCAAAAGCTCTAGCCATTCTGCTTTGGTAGGCTCGAACATGTTCCATGGCCTTTAGTCGTCGCTCGTCTAGCAGAGCCAATTCGTCGTGTCGGCTTCGGAGCCATTCGACTTCGTTGACGTCATTTTCCAGCAGCACTCGGAGTGAGGGAATTTTCAGTTCAAAGGGGAGGACTGCTTCCATCCCGTATGTCAGGGCAAATGGGGTTTCTCCCGTGGCTGTTCTGACTGATGTTCGGTGGCCCCAAAGTGCAAGGTGCAGCTTCTCGGGCCAATCTCGTCCTCGGGTGATCATTTTTCGAATGATCCATTCGAGGGTTTTATTTGCTGCTTCTATGGCGCCATTTGTTTTTGGCCGGTAGGGGGAAGACTTGTGGCGTGTGATTTTGAATTCGGCCAGCAGTCTGTCTCATTCACCCTCGAAGTGGGAGTCGTTGTCTGATATGACCTCGTTCGGGGTGCCGTATCGGCAGACGATGTTTTCCTTGAGGAAATGCGCGACTTTCTTGGAGGTGAGCACCTTTTAGGATTTGGCTTCGAACTATTTGGTGAAGTAGTCGATGGCTACCAAGACGAACTCGTGGCCATTGCTGCCTGGCGGAGCAATTTTCCCGATGACGTCAATTCCCCATGTGGCAAAAGTCCAGGGCGTAGTCATGCGGTAGAGATCGTGAGGAGGTAGATGATTGAGGTTGGAGAACCATTGACACTTGTCGCAGCTTCGGACAAAGTGGATGCAGTCTGCCTCCATGGAGATCCAGTAGTAGCCCATCCGGAGAATGATTTGCATCAGGGCTCTGGCGTTCATGAGGGGACCGCAAGCCCCATTGTGGACTTCGTTCATGAGCTCGTTTGCTTCTCCCTGGCTGATGCAGCGTAGGAGTGGTCCTTGGTAGCGTTTCTTGTATAGCATGTCCCCAAGGATGACAAAGTGAGAGGCGAGGCGTTTTAGGGCCATGATGCTCTTGGCTTTGACTCCTTCCCTGCGTTGACCTTCCTCGTCCATGAAGGCGGTTTCCCCGTTTTTGAGGTATTGGAAGATTTGGACTGTGCTGGTGAAGAGGCTCTTGACTTGCGTCTCTTTGGCTCTTCAGCAGTCTCCCAAATCGCTGTGATTAAAACCTTCTCAGCAGTTTGGGCCCGGTTTTTCTCTCGTTTGACAACATGCTTAAATGTTTGCTTGATGCATTTATTCAATTAATGTGCTTGCTTCTTTGTTTAGATGAGTTGTGATTAACGGTTGCGTGTTGGTTAACTCATCATTTGTTAAAGATGCAATGAAAGGATATTTTAGAAAGGTCGGACCTTTTATTGAAAGCGTAAAGACTGTACATTGTTGATTATGGACTCACGATCTTCTGGCGTAGAGCCATCAGATGAGTCAAAAGACATGAATTCACAGACAACACGACTCGAAGCTAGACTATAGGCGACGAGGGATTGGACCAGGCTTCGTTACTCTTGGCAGGCTGTAGCTCTAGAGGGAGTGGCGATGGTTTTGGTGGCCAATCTTCAGTTGGCACGGATCCCGGAGGATAGCTTGCATGTGGTTCGACTTCAAACCAGATCGCGGAGGTTTTTGGTTGCTCCCCTGATGATGTCCCTCCATTAGTGTTGTTGCCAGTCCTTGGGGACCTTGATGATAGAAGTCGCTGAGGGCTACTTCCAAGAGGGCGAAGCATTCGCTGATTCGGAGTTAATTCTTGCTGATGTTGATCATTTTCATAGAATCCGCCTCTTTATCTGGGATCTTTGCTTGGACGACATTTACAATGTCGGACTCGAGGGGGCATGCTATCTCTCCTTCCCTGATTAGGCCTTGGAGGAGGTTGCGCCACTATTCGTCTAGGTCAGACATCGGGATGTTGAATTGGACGATGCTGTGATGGCTGTCCCCGTGAGATCCGAGTGTATCGACAAGAGGGTTGTCCTGTACCAGTGGGTCGGTGATGAGCCAGTTTTCAAGAGGGTTTTCGGCAAAGTATGGATCTACTCCTTGGTCAATCTCCATCTGGGCGTCCCTTTCTTGATCCTCTCTTAAGCATTCTTCTCAGTTACATATGTCGGAGTTGTCGTCTTGACCCATGAGCTCTTCGATTTCTAGCTCGTCGCGGCTTAGAGCGTGGATGTAGGGATCCACTTCGTAGCGGGACAGGACTGGAGACTCATCTGCAGAAGAGTATTCGGTCATGTCGGGACCTTCTTCTGGGTCGTAGCTTGCTGGCCAAGTGCTTGCCATTGTGCTGCTTCCGCGAATATCCTCGAGTATTCCCTTGGTGTTGATAAATTTCACGCATTGGTGAAGAGTAGATGATACCGTCTTCATCTGATGTATCCAAGGTCGTCCCAGCAGGGCAAAGAAGGTTGGTTTGATTTCCACGACTTGGAACTCTACCGACTCCAGTTGTGCATCGAATTGGATCCTCAGATTGATAACTACTATGATTGGTCGTGGAGTGGAGTCATAGGCTCGGATTATCCGGGGCGAAGGTCTTATCAGGGAGCGGTCGATACGGAGTCGTTTCAGTGTGCTCAAGGCAATGATGTTGACTGCGGAGCCGTTATCAATCAAGATGTTAGGGAGGAAGAACATCTCTATTTTTATGAGGATGAGGAGGGCCTCGTTGTGTCGATTCTCACACATCGGCAAATCATCATCTGTGAAGGCTAGACCGCTTCCCGTGCTGCCATTTGACTCAGTCTCATCTGGGGAGCGTTCGATCCATCCATTGGTGTGCCTTGTTCGTGGCAGAGATCGTAGGGAGACAGTTGCCCTTGGGCGTTCTTGTCTGGATTCTCGATCACGAGACCGTTTGACTCTGGTTTCACGTTCCCAGTCATAGCGGGATACCATGTTGACGGTTTCAGAAAATGAAGGGGCCTGCTCTTGCTTGGAGTTTCGTCGAAGGCTATCGTGTTCACCGTGTCATTTCGGGGGAATGGATTTTCGATGGTATTGGGGCCACGATGGCGTTCCAACTTTCCCTCTTCGATTAGCCCCTGGACCACTTTCTTTAGCACAAAGCAATTGTCGGTGGTGTGGCCGGGGTAGTTGTGGAAGGCGCAGTGCTTACTCATATCCATGTTGGGCTTGAGAGTCTTTGGTTGGAAATTCTCGAGGGGTTTGAGGAGATTTCGCTTTACCAATGCTTCAAATACTTGGCCCAGAGGCATTTCAAGGTTGTCAAAATGCTGGAACTGTGGGATGCGAGGGGGATTGTTGTTCCTTGGGAGTGTCTGATCACGGTTTACTTGAGCTCCGTTTTGGATGTAGTGTACTATTCCAGCCGCTTCTTTTCCTTTGTTCGGGACAGGTGCTGAAGTTGACAGGTTTGTCTGATAGCGGTAAGACGAAGCAGGGGTTGCTGTTGTCTTCTGAAGACTCAGGGTCTTCTCGAACTTGGTTCAGGCGTTGACCATGGCATGGAGATCTGGATAGAAGTGATGGCTGATCAAGGTCCTCAGAGATGGTTTGAGGCAGGAATGGAAGATGTCCATTTGCTCTTCTTTGGAAAGCAGATCCATTATCTCACTAAGCTTCCAGTTCCATCTTTTGTAGAACTCGCCTACTGGTTCGTCATCCTTTTGTTCAATGGCTTGCAGATCGTGGCGGTTTGTTTCCCACTCAAGGTTGGCGCGGTACTTCTCTAGGAAGATCTCGCTGATTTGGTCCCATGTGGAGCAGTTTTCTGCCTTTACGTTGAGGAACCACCTTAGCGCTGTGGATTTGAGAGAATGCTGGAAGTGATCCGCCATTTGTTGAGGGGTTGCCCCTTTGGCTCTCATACCCAAGACATAGGTGTCGATGTGAGTTTTTGGGCATTCTGTCCCGTCAAACTTTTCCATTTCCGGCATCCTGAATTTCGGAGGGAGCGGGACCACCTTGTTTGGATCAGTGGGCAAGAGGGAGTCCTTCTGAGAACTGGCTAGCTTGCCTTGCATGTCCTTCATTTGCTCGATCAGCCAAGCCATGTGGGGATCGGCAGGTTGAGGAGGGTTGCCGTTTTCGGGGATGGAAACCAAAGATGGAGGTGGATTGGCTGATGGGATCGCCATTCGGGAGTCTTGGGGAGGTAGTTGAGTGTATACCAACCCATACCCTGGAGTGTTGAAGTTAAGGGCGTGATTGCCAGGTCCGCTAAGGGTTGTGTTTGGGAATTGGGGAAATGTTTCATTAGCCCCAAGTGGCAGACTAGCGGGTGGCAGGCTTGAGATGTCGGGATATCCGCTTGGAATGCCTGTCCCGGCTAAGCATGGGGATTTTTGGTTATGGCTGCGAGGCTCGTATAGAGGCAGAGGATTGAATCCTGGGGGATACCGAGATGCATTGGGATCTGACAGAGCAGGCACGTATGTGTGCTGTTGATACTGAGCTTGGTGTGCAGAGCTGGGAAATTGACTGTGCTGAGGCGGGCATGTCGGAGCTGCTTGACTGATGCCTGAGTGGAGCTTTGAGCGAGAGCTGCTTTGCGTTGCTGGGATCTCGTAGCTTGGCGGAGGCGGGACCTGCTGATAGCTTTGAGAAACCGGGGGAGCCGGTATTTCTTCGTCTTCAATGAGAACGAAGGTTCCATCAGGTTGGGGAACTGCAACGGTTCCTCGAATGCGCAGGGTATCTACGATCCAGGCTTGCTGCTCTTCTTGGCGCTTCTTGATAGTCTCAAAGGCTCGCAGCACCTCCTCCATTGTTTGAAGGTTCCTTAGTGGCGGGGTTCCATTTCCCTCACTGTTATCTGTTGATCCCGTCATGGGGGAGAAGCAGACGGTGCGGACCGTTGAACAGGAAGGGCTGTGGGACCTTGTGACCTCGATACTGAAAGGCGGCTCCCGGGTATTCTCAACCACTCTCGGTTCGCTGGAGGGGGTGACGGGTAAGGTTTAGACACGGGAAGGCTTTTCGGGATAAGGGGGAAAGCTCACGTGACATGCAGTTTCCGCTTTTTGTTTTTTTTTTGTGTTGTTTTAATTTACTTAAAATGTGTTTTCTCAGAGTCCTAGGTAGGTTGGAAAAGATTGCTCTTCTTTTTCGCAACTATGCCAGATCCTGGGTCAGTGGAGACCATCTGTGCGGCTATAAGCCCCTCATTTTGCACCTGTATTTCGACATCCCGGGGTGGACAGCCCCGAGCTAGGGTCCTATAGGGCAATCGGTTTCCACCGGCCTAAAAGAAAAAACCGAACCTAAGGACCGAGCCTGTCATGTTCGTTTTAATGCGTTAGCCATGTAAATAGTGAGCCGAGCCGGCACCTAAGTCAAGATCGGGTCAAGAGTTCGGCATGAACTCTCTTTACCTTGCTTGCGCAAGGGATCTGTGACGTTAGGCATTGGCTGGGTCATATTGTCATGGCTGACGTATTAAAGGCTTGATGACATGGTGTCATGTGAGCATGGATGTATATCCGGGACGGAACATCGTCTGGGTGTAGCTTCGGAAATCAAGATCAGGTCAAGATTTTAGCATGACCTTTCATCGCTTTGCTTGCGCAAGGGATCTTGAGTTCCGAGCTTCGACTCAGAAAATGGCCGGTATGGGATATGTATCCAGGCTGTATGACACGGACTAGGTAAAAACCAACCGAGTCTGGACAGAGTGTGACTCAAGACTCAAACATGCAGGGTTGACGCTTAGCTAGGATGGGATGTTTGGAATGATCCCGTGCGCATCCAAGAGGCCTAGTAAGACCAAACGGACTGCAACTGAGACCACTCTGGGTTAAGGGTTGTAGTGTGCTGTGTATCCGAGGCAGCAATGCGCGTAGCGTGCGGTGTAACCGAAGCAGCAGAGTGAGTAGTGTGCGGTGTACCGAGGCAGCAGTGCGAGTAGTGTGCAGTCTCTAAAATTCTTTTTCTGAGTAAAACAGATGTTTTTGAAGAATTTTAAATGTATGTACACAGATATATATTGATGCATTTTTTTTGTATTTTTATTTTTTTTGTAAAATAAAGGTAAAGCACATACATACACACACAACAGTTAAAGAAAGGGATAAAATGAAAGTTTGACCCTCATCATTGTTTTAAAAATCTTTTGTTTTTCATTTAAAAGTTTTTAAAACAAATCATCCCCAGCGGAGTCGCCGACTGAAATTACCCGGATACGGCTCGCGCGCGAAGCCCTGGCATCTCGCATTTGCGTCGCTTCAGGAAGTCGCCCGGATCCGATAGGCAGCGCGATCGCGCCCCGGCATCTGGCTTATTCCGTTTGCGTTGGAGGTGTCTCGCTGTGTTTTGGCTTTTTAGAGTCGCCATGCCGTTTTTATTAAGCCCAAAACATTGAAAAAGGGCATCAGTTTAAAAATAAACTATTTTTGTGTGATGAGATTTTTGAGTTCGGAGATCAGATGACTCCTCGGGAAGAGAATATTAGAATATTAGAGCTCACCCGAGTCGCCTAGTAAAAACGAGTCTTTCGGTACCCCTTATATTCTTTAACTGTTGTGTGTGTGTGTATGTGCTTTTAAAAATGCATGATGTATCGGATGTCTACATTGTACACTGCTTTATTGAAATGTATTGAAATAGTGTAGGAAGGAAGCCTTACCAATGTTGGTTTATGTCTGTCTTCCACTGGGGAATAGTGTTTGAGGATGGAATAGTGTTCCGGTACGGACCGGGATTGCTTCGGGATGAGCCGGTTGTCTGCGGACAGAGTTTCGGCGTGCGTTGGGATCGTCGGTTGCGTTCGGGCAGAGGTTTGGCGTGCGTTGGGATCGCAGGGATCACTCGGGCAGAGGTTCGGCGTGCGTTGGGATGGCAGGGGTCACTCGTGCAGAGGTTTGGCGTGGGCCGGAATCGCCGATTTGACTCGGAAAGATCCGGGACGCCTCGGGAAAGACCAGGCAAGGCCTCGGAGTACCACGAGGGGCCTCAGAGTACCTCGAGAGTGCCTTGGGGCAGCGCGGGAGCATCGCGGGAGCGCTCGAAGAGGCTTCGGAGCACCACAAGGGAGCTCGAAAGGCCTCGGAAGGATCCGAAAGGGGCCGAGAGTGCCTCGAGAGGACTTAGAGGGGTGCCAGAAGGCTGGGGGGAGAGGAGAGAAGAGGGAGACGTTTGAAATGAGGGAGGGGAAGCCCTCTATTTATAGACATGGATTTTGTGCAAGAAGGTCCGTACGGACCTTCCAGGTAATCCAAGTTTTTGGTTTTCCTCGATTTGAGGGAATAAGTGGACTTTAAGGAGATTCAGCAATGATGGTGTCTGGTAGGAAGAAGGTCCGTACGGACCAACTTGCATGCATAAAGGTCCGTACGGACCTCCCATGTAGCTGAGTAATTATTACTTAGGGGATTTGAGGGAATATCTTGGACTTTAAGAGGATTCAGTAATCATGGCAACAAAGAGGTACGTACGGACCATGTATGCATTTTTACAGAATTCCTAAAAGGTCCTTTTGTCCCTTTTTGTTCCAGAAAGGTCCCTCCCTTAGTTTGGTTGGTGGTTTTGAGGTTTTTGATGGTTATGGGTATTCGAGACTGCGTTTGCGTGAGTCTGCGGTGTTTCCCATGTGCTCGGAAGAGGGTAATCCAGATTGGGGTACTTACACCGAGGTGGGAACTTTGTGTTGGTCAAATTTGGAGATCAACCAGAGGTATTATGTCCAGGCCAGCATCATGGCTGGTCCCTTAGACGGGTTAGTGCCTATGGCCTCAGTGGTTAGAGGAAATAGATACACCGACTAGAGGGTACATCTCGGCCTTGTCTTCCATGATGAGTGCGATGCATGCAAACTTTAGGAAAATCGGTGTCTAACGGTGGATGACTTACCCGGCTGTAAATCTCTTTTTCTCCCATTTTTCATACTTGTATACTTTTTTACTTGCTATGTTACCCTTCTCGTCTTTATCTGATAATTATCTTTCTCGTCTTTTACAGATTTGACTGCCGAGGAAAAGAAGAAGATGTCTGAAGAGGTACTTGACCCTCTGGCCCTCATTAAGTTAAGGAGGAGGACTTCACGCTCCTCGACAAAGAGACACTCTGATGTCGTTTAGAGTCAGGCCATATTGGCCTCCAAAGAAGCTGGGGCTTTGCCCCTCAAGCCGATGGGGGGCGTTGAAGCCTCCACCGTGGAAACCTATGACGGGCAAGTGGCCCGAGCCAGGGAGGAAGTATCCCTTGAAACATCAACTCCTCAAGTCGAGGAGGCTCTATAGAAGGCCGGCCTTGCTGTGGCCGAAGAAGAAAATGCTGGGGGGGAAGGACCCCAGCCCCAAAATGGCAAAGGGTTGAAGCCGAGGCAGCTGGTTTCTCCATTAGAGTTGCAACTGCTCCTTCCTCTACTGTACTTTCTGCTCGGCACATAAAAATATATGCTGAAGTTGAGCAGTTTGCGCAGGAGGCACGGGAGGCACCAATTTTCAAGGGCATGGATCTCCTTGCTCGCAAAGGTCCCCAAAAAAGGGTTGGCCAGGGTGTAATATGCTGGTCCATGGACGATGATTTTATTGATCGTCTCCTTGAGACTAAGCCTAGCATGGAATCACTAGCCAGCCGAAAAGACCTGCTTTTAAGTGAGGTATGCTTCCTCGGTTTTTTCCTTCTTTCTTTTTTGTCTTGTTTACACTTGTATTTTTCTGATCATGTTTTCTTTTCTTTGTAGCTTGCCATGGTCTCGACTTTTGAGGCCATAAAATCAAAGGCGTCTGAGGTCCACAAGTAGAAGCTCGAAAAACAGGCTGAGAAGGACACGACCGACCTGAAGAGGGCCATGGAGCTCCTGAAGAACCTTTGTGCTGATGCTGATGCCTATAAAACGGCTAAGGTAAAAGCCGAGGAAGAAGAAAGGGTTGCCAAAGTGGCATTAACCCACGCTGAAGAAGCTGCCCGGCTCAAGGAAGTTGAGCTGGAGACTGAAAGAGCTATAGCCCAAAAAAGCGGCCAAGGAGGCCATAGCTCGGCTCAAAGAGTTTGAGGCCAGCATTTCCTCCAAGGAGACTGAGGCCATTGCTTGTTATAAGGCCAGCTCGGCCTTTAAACAAGCAGTGGCCGAGAAGACAGCGACCATGTATTTTGATGGCTATTTGCACTTAGCCAGAAGGGCCATGGCTGATCCTTCTCTCGGTCTCAACCTGGAAGGGCTAGCTCGGCTCATTTGTCAGGACTCGTATGATGAGGTTGCTCTGTCTCTACATCATCTTCTTCCCTTCATGGGCAATGCTCTAAAGGTCATAGCCTTCATTGATGCTCATGTTGGATGTCCTGCTTGGATTCCTCCTCCTCTCAATCCACAGAATATCCATACTTTGATTATGAAGATAGAGGATGAGGGCCTGAGTTTGGAAGAAGAGGAGGCCAATGCTGCAGTGGAGCCAACTGAGGAAGCTCAAGCCAGGGAAGCTCAAACCGAGCAGATCACAATCCCTGAAGCCGAGATCAACCAAGATTAACTCTTTACCAATGATGATCAGGCTTAGGATCTTTTTATTTTAATTTTGCTGTAATAGAATAGGATTTTGTACTTCAACTTTCATATCAATATAATGCCTTTTTTATATTCTTCGTCATTTTTAATTTTTACTGCTTTGATATGAACTGCTTTGAATTGAATTGTTGATTGTTAACTTGATTGTATGTTAAATGATGTAAGTCTTGTATAATTTTGCCCAAGCACTCAACTTTCATGGAATGCAGAGGAGGGTATCCTCGTCATTGGTATTTAGTTGTTAAACCAAGGAAGCTCGTTCGGTCTAGACACTTGGATAATTTGCAAGTTTATTCACTAGGCCGAGGAAGGTGCTCGTCATAACACTTGGGTTATTTTTTGTTTTCTCTATGTCGAGTAAGGTTGCTCGGCCATAGGTCTTAGATAAATTTTGAATTTTTTACCTCTCCATGCCGAGGAATGTCGTTCGAATATAGGACTTATGTAATTTTGAATATTTTACCTCTCTATGCCGAGGAAGGTCATTCGATCATAGGTCTTAGGTAATTTTTGATGTTTTACTTCTCTATTTCGAGGAAGGTCGTTCGACATAGGTCTTAGGTAATTTTTGAATGTTTTACCTTTCTATACCGAGGAAGGTCGTTCGGTAATAGGTATTAGGTAATTTTGTGGGAGTTTATCCCTTAATGCCGAGGAGGAGCTACTCGTCATTTGTCTTTGATAGTTATTTGTATTGAAAAAAACTGAATCTTTATTAACTGAAGCTGATTACATCAAACTGCATCCTACTTTACTTGAAAATAAAGAAAAAGACTGACAAGTACTAATCTATTACATAAAACATATTTTAACTAATGATAATACTTTCGTAAATGATCAGAATGCCACAGATGTTTCAACTCCTGTCCATCTGGGGTCTTCATTCTGTAGGTCCTTTCTCTGATAATTTGTGTGGTAATATAGGGGCCTTACCCGTTTGGGGAGAGCTTGTTTTGTTCTACATTTCTGCTAGTTGATTCAATTTTTTCTAACTGCCAATCTACGATTTGGAATACTCTCTTTTTGAATCTTTTGTCATGAAAGGATTTGGTTCTTTGCTTATAATTCACCATCCTCATCTGAGCAGCTAGTCTTCTTTTATCTACTAAGTCTAGGTCTATGAGTCTGTTGACCTTGTTGACTTTCTCATCATAGTTTGAATTTCTTTTCGTAAGGATAGCCATCTCAGCTGGTACCATGGCCTCAGAACCGAAGGTTAGTGCGAATGGGGTTTCCCCGGTTGGATCCCGGGTGGTTATACGAACTGCCCACAAGGCTAAAAGTAGTTCGTCCAACCATCTACCATCAAAACCCTCAAGGTTCTTGGTTAGGGTTGTGAGCACCAACTTATTGGCTGCTTCTGCTTGTCCGTTATATTGAGGTCTTCTCACTGATAACTTGATGTGTCTGACTCCAAGTTTGTTCAGCTCGACTGTAAATGCTTTAGTGAACTGGAGACCATGATCTGAGATGATAGTGTGTGGAACCCCAAAGCGACACCAAAAGTCATGGACAAAGTTGATTGAATTGTGCTCTGTTATTTTGGCTAAAGCCTTTTCCTCTATCCATTTGGAGAAGTATTCGACTGCCACGATCACATACTTGCAATTACCTCGGGCGAGGGAGGGGGGAAGGGTCCGATGATGTCGATTCTACACATATCAAATGGCCACATAGGTATTATGAGAGTCTTCTCTACTGCTAATGTCAGAGTATCTCTGGCATTTGTCACACTTTCTTACGTAGGCTTGCACGTCATCTCTCAGGTTTGGCCATTAATAACAGAGTGTGATGATTTTGTTATCTAAGGTTTTGGGCCCCGGGTGACCACCAAATGCCTTCGTGTACTTCTGCCAAGAGATTTTCTTTTTCTTTGGGATAGACGTGTCTCAGCAGGGGCTTTGTGAATGATATTCTGTAGAGAATTCCGTTCATTACTGTGAACCTTACTGACTTCTTCTTGATATGTCTAGCATATGCTTTATCATCCGGGAGTTGAATCTTTTCAATGAAGTCCATGTAGTTATATATCCAACATTTCTCCTCCCCATCTAGGAGCATTACTTATATTATTTCGCATGCATGTTCTTCGGCAAAGACTATGAGTGGGTTAAAGTCGGGATCTGTCATGTCAATAGTTGCCAGTTTAGATAGAACATCTGCCACTTGATTATCCTCCCTTTCTATCTGACTTCTTTAAAAAAAATCCATCTTTTTCATCATGTTTAGGACGAGTTCTTTATACTTCGTAAGTGTGGGATGTTGAGTGTTATACTCCCCTTTATCTTTTTTACTATGAGTTGGGAGTCACAAAAGGCGGCGAATTTAGTTGCGACATAGAAGGATGCCAACTCTATGCCAAATATCAGGACCTCATATTCAGCTTGATTGTTAGAGGCAGGAAACTTGAATCTGATTATGTCATGTATGGTGTGCTCTCCATCAGGACTTGCTAGTACAATTCCAACTCCGCTTCTCTCCTTAGTGGCTGAACCATCATTGTATAAGACCCAGCAGTTGGATAGGAGCTCGATGGTTGGTTCTTCTCCCGCAGGTTTTTTGTGCTTACGGGAGGTGGGGTTGTGCTCACCTATTAAGGTGGTTTCAACCACAAAATCAACCAGAGGCTTTGATAGGAGTATCTTCCTAGGTTGGTATCTGATATCAAACTCAGTGAGCTCGATAGACCAATTAAGGAGACATCTTGAACAATCCAACTTATACAAGATTTTCTTCTGGGGTGCATTGGTGTACACAGTTATGGGATATGCAGAAAAGTATGCTCGTACTTCCTTACCGCTATGACTAAGGCATAGGCTATCTTCTCTGCATTGAAGTATCTGCTTTCCACATCTGATAATACCTTACTCACATAGTAGATAAGCTTCTGAGTGGTTTCTTCATTAAATACAAGTACCACAGCTATGGCGTTGTCCATCATTGATAGGAAAACATATAGTATTTCTCCCATGACAGGGCTGCTCAACAAAGGAGGGGATCCCAAGTACTCCTTCAACTGTTTGAATGATTCAGAGCATTCAGATGTCCAGGAGAAGCTATTGGTCCTCTTCAGTACTTTGAAGAAAGGCAACGATTTTTTCGAAGACTTTGCAATGAATCTTCCAAGGGCAGCTATTCTTTCGTTCACCATTTGAACCTACTTGATGTTGGTAGGTACTTTCATGTCTATCAAGGCTTTGATTTTTTTCCGGGTTCGCCTCAATTCCTCTTTGTGATACCATAAAGCCTAGGAACATTCTGGCTGTCACCCTGAACACGCACTTACTTGGATTCAGTATCAAGTTATTTATTCGTAGGTTGTCAAAAGTTTCTTCCAAGTCTGGGGCGTGACTGCCACTCCTAGTCTTGATGACCATATCGTCTATGTATGCTTCCATGTTATGGCCTATCTGTTCACCAAAGGCTTTGTTGACCATGCGCTGGTAGGTTGTGCCTGCATTCTTGAGCCCGAATGGCATCATGGCGTAACAATAAATTCCTCCAGCTGCCTGGAAGACTGTTTTTTCAATGTCTTCCTCAGCCATTTTATATGGTGATAACTAGAATAGGCGTCTAGTAAGCTGAGAGTTCTGTGTCCAGCAATAAAGTCTACCAGCTTGTCAATTCTAGGGAGAGGGTAACTGTCATTCGGGCAGACTTTGTTGAGATATGTGAAATCTACACACATTCGCCACTTCCCGTTATGTTTCTTGACCATCAAAACATTGGCCAACCAAACAGGGTAGGTTGCTTCCCTGATAATTCAGCACTTAGTAATTTATGCACCTCTTCCTTGATTTCATTATCCTTGTCATTGGCCAAAAACCCTTCAACCTTGTTTGATAGGTTTAGCAGATGGGTCAACTTACAACTTGTGAAGAGATATCTCTTCCTTTATTCCCCTCATATCCTCGACCTTCCAGGCAAAGACCTCCAGATTATTTTTTGGGAGGGTGATGATATCTTCCCTTTCTTCCGGGGAGAGCTGACCCCCGATTTTTATTTTCTGCTCTGGATAGTCATAATTGAGCACAATTTCCTCCAATTTGTCTACGGCCTCCATCTATGGATCGTCTCGAAATTGCAGAGTTTCAATGATTATTTCTCTAAGCCTTCTACCTTCCTCACCATTATGTCTAGGTCTTCCATGTCTACTAGTTCGTCTACATTCGTTAGCTCTCCTTGTCTCGAGTCAGGGTTGGCCTCTCGAGTTTTGGCCGCTGACAAGATTAGGGGTTTTATCCGGGACGGACAGAAATGTGTTATATTTTTTGTGGATATCTAGTATATCATGTGGTACTCATCCTCTACTTCAAAAAAATCAGATTTAGCCTAGAACTGGTGCTAATAGTCTTTACACACTTAGATATTTTCAGATTATCCTCGGGCGTATCTACCTCCACTTTTCTAAATTTTTTTCTGCTCCTCATTACATGCTCCAAGAAGTATTTGGGAGTAGCACTCACACATTCGACTCCAGCACGAGTAGGGAATTTAACTCGTTGCTGAGGGAGAGAGGCGACCAAACCAAGTTTGCCTTGACTTGGAATGCCTATGATGGCATGGTAGTCACTTGTCATATCCATGACCACGAATGTTACTGTGGCCTCTACTCAGAAGGGATGTTCCCATACTTCCAGCAATAAGTAAATGGTCCACATGGCGCTGACCTTGTAGTTGGTGAAGCCTTCTAGTCTTCCAGAGTATGGCTCAAACATACTATCCTTCAGATTCATCTTCTGAAAGGTAAAATAATAAAGAATTTCTTGGAAGGCCCCCGAGTCTATGAGGAGTCTCTCAGATTCACAGTTGTCAATCCTCCCTTTGATCACCAATGGTTGTTCGCGAGCCGCGCGACTTCTGGCTAGTTCATTTGGAGAGAAGTTGATGACTTCCTCTTCCTTATAAATCCAGGCGGGGATGTGATAGACCTTACTTAGTTCGTGTATCTGGTATTTCAATTTTTTGTTGGAAACAGTCTACTCTCGTATAACATGGAGCTTGGTTCTAGGGGGACTGTCTTCCCTTTCATCATCTTTGAAATCGTCATCCTCATCCTTTCTTTTTTGGTTGCTATCTTTTCTTATAACTTAATGATCTAGTTTTCTCTCGTCTACCCATCTCTGAATCATTCTCTTGAGAGAGATGCAATTTTCTATGTCGTGTCTGTGTTCTTTGTGAAATGCACAATACTTAGAGCTGTCACGGGTGTAATTTGTTTTTTCATCGAGCGGTCGGGGATTTGGTAGATTCACCAACTGCATGGTCTCTTTAATAGGTTTGGTGAGTGGGGTAAAAACCTCGACTTTTTCAGTAGCCGAAGTTCTATTTTCCCCCGTGTACCCACTTCCATTCGAAGCTTGGTTGGTGCCAGCTGCTTCTACTTCTGGTTTCTCAGATCTCCTCTTACTTTTCTCTTCTGCCATTGCTATAGCGTAAGATATATTGTACAAATCAGACTTTGACTTAGGCTCTCTAGCATAAAGTTCATAAATCAACTGTCCGAATCTCACTCTGGAGTTAAAGCAAACAATCACCTCCTGGCCTGCCAGGCTTTCCTCTACTTGGTATGCCATGGCTCTGAATCAATTATAGTAACTCAGAGTTGTTTCATTCTTCCCATCCTCAATGGTGGCAAGATCTATCAGTCTTTTCTTTCTCTTTCCAGCTGTAGCGAAGTGATCCAAGAATCTCCTACTCATGATTTTCCAGCTATCGATACTTCCCTTATTTTGCTCACGGAACCAGGACAAAGATGTTCCGGAGAAGGTACTCGCGAATGCCTTGCAGAGAATATCATCTGCCTTGGTGAGGAGGACCATAGTGTATTCAAAACTTTGAACATGGCCCCGTACGTCTGTGATTCCTGCATATTTTTCAAAACTTGAGATTTTAATAGCAGGATTGGGAGGTAGATCATTAATCCGTTGGGAGAAATGACTATTGGCACTGGTATCATAATCATTCACGTCCTCCCCATTTCCATTTCATCTAGTCTATTTTTCAAGAGGATAATTACTCTTGCATCGATACTTGAGCTAATATGAGAGCTACAGTGGGTCCTTTCTTTGTTTATGTTCCCATTCCCCCTACTGTGTTCCACATGTTCCTGGTGATTGTCCCCATTTCCATTTCATCTAGGTGTCATTTCTGAATGGGGAGGAGTCCTGTGACGAGTGGGGCTCATAAACCGAGGAGGGCTCCTATAACGAGGAGGGCTCCTGTGTCGAGGAGAACTTCTATGCCGAGGAGAAGGATTATGCCGAGGAGGGGTTTTTTTTATTTGCATGACTGAGCCTTGCTCTCAAGTCTGCAGAATTAACCTCCTACTCCCTTTGGTGGTTCAACTGACTTCTCAAGTCTACCTCGTTTCTTGTGTTACTATGCCCAGGTGCCTTATGACGAGCTGGGACATCTTGGGGGTTTTGCTTGGATTTACCAGCAGTGTCATGTGTTGGGTTTTACGGGTCCATGCGCAGCGGAATTAAGCATCAAATAACATAAAACCCAAGAAGCCCTAGGATCCATTCTATATAATTAACTTGAAAAACTATGAGATAGATATAACCAACCTTGAACGCTTTCCGTTCTTGAGCTATCGAACGATTTTATTATGTGATTTCGAATCACAAACTTCGTTCTTCAACTTGCTTGAACTCTAGGCCTTGATCGATGAACGAGCGAAGACCCTCTTTCGGTATCCACACCTTCGAATGGATCCAAGAACGATTTCTTGAAGATTGCTAGATCCTATAAACCTTGGAATAATATTGAGAATATGTTTGTGAATTTCTTTTGAGAATTTCGGCTAACCCTCTAGGGTTGACGGACTGTTATATTTATACTACTTTAGCATCAATATGTGTTTCCTAATCGAATTAGGAAACTAGTCCAAAAATAACTCTGTGGACTCAGAGTGTCGCACGACCAGACGAGGCACATGGCCAAGATCTGTCGCGTGATGTAATGAGTCACCACAGCTTTTCTCAATCATTCTTCCCATGGTTTAATCAATCCATTCTAGTTGTGTGTGACCCAATAGGATTACATTATGTTGGCAATGAGTTCAATCATATCGACCCTCATAAGACATAAGCGGACTCTAGCAAGCCATTATGTCTACCCGAATAATGTAACGTAAGAGTTCACGTTTCCAATGGTACACTTCCATTTCTCTCTTTGTCTCACGATGTTATATTGAACACAAGTCATGGTCCTCGTCAACTTGTCTTTGTTCAATGCTTTCTCGATTCTTGAGTATAATGATAATTCCAATCATATTGGGGTATGGCCATACACTTTCATCATTATCACTCATCGAGGGGCCCAAGCAAAACATCTCTCTATCGAGGGACAAATTTCATCTTGACTTATCATCCTTCCCATCATGAATCCGATCATGCCAAAATTAGCCTTTATAAATGTCGTGTTAAGATATCGTTTGACTAAAATCAAACATGACTTTCATCATATGTAAGGTCATGATAATCTCAGGTCTAGGGACTAAATGAAGTAACCTTATGAGATTTAATTATGACATTTGACCATGACATAAATCTCATTCGGGTCAAGTCCAGTCACTTGTTCTCTAACAAGTACCCATAATTTCAATGTGCATCTCTATGCATATAATCATCGTATGATTATCCATTGACAATTATACTAATTATTCTCTTAATAATTAGGGTCGGAGATTATTATAAACAAATATACAAAACATATATAATAATCAAATGATAAACATCTCATATAATAATAAATAATGTCAACACATAAGTCCATCAATCATAGGCCTAGGGCATAACACTAACAGTCTCCCACTTGCACTAGGCCCAATCTACCATGTATCGAATACCCATGGACCTAACATGACCATCATGCTTAGCTTGCGGGAGAGCCTTAGTTAATGGGTCCGCCACGTTGTCATCAGTGTCTAGTCTGCATATCTTTACATCTTCCCTTTCACATATCTCTCGGATAATGTGGAAACGTCAAAGTATATGTTTGGATCTATGGTGTGACCTTGGTTCCTTTGCTTTTGCATTGGCACCATTGTTGTCACAATAAAGTTCAATAGGGTCTCTGATGCTTGGAACGACTTCCAAATCACTAATGAACTTTTTGATCCAAACGGCTTCCTTAGCTGCATCAGATGCCGCTATGTACTCAGCTTCGGTTGTAGAATCAGCGACGGTACTTTGCTTGGAACTTTTCCAACTCACAGTGCCTCCATTAAGCGTAAACAAAAATCCAGACTGTGATCTGAAATCATCCTTGTCGGTTTGGAAGCTAGCATCCTTGTAGCCTTTCACTACAAGATCTTCTTCCATTCCTCCAAAGACCAAGAATACATCCTTAGTTCTTTGTAAGTACTTAAGGATATTCTTGACTGCTATCCAATGTGGTTCGCTGGGATCCGATTGGTACCTACTCGTCATGCTTAGAGCACACGAGACATCGGGTCTAGTACATAACATAGCATACATGATAGACCCAATTGCCGAAGCATATGGAATACCATTCATTCTCTTTTGCTCATCATTAGTCTTAGGACTTTGATTCTTGCTAAGAGATATACCATGTAACATTGGCAAGTTTCCTCTTTTAGAATTTTTCATTTGGAATCTTCTAAGAACCTTGTCAATGTAAGTACTTTGACTTAAACCAATCATCCTCTTGGATCTATCTCTATAGATCTTGATACCAAGGATATATTCAGCTTCGCCCACATCTTTCATTGAAAAGCACTTTCCCATCCAAGACTTGACAGTTTGTAGTGCAGGAATGTCATTTCTAATGAGTAAGATATCGTCGACATACAATACCAAGAATAGTGCTACGCTCCCACTAATTTTCTTGTATACACAAGGTTCATCTTCATTCTTGATAAAGCCAAATTCCTTGATTGCTTCATCAAAACGTAGATTCCAACTCCTAGAAGCTTGCTTCAATCCATAAATGGATTTCTGCAACTTACACACCTTGTTAGAATTTTCTGGACTGACAAAACCTTCAGGTTGTATCATGTATACATCCTCAAGTAACTTCCTATTAAGGAAAGTTGTTTTGACATCCATTTGCCATATCTCATAGTCATAATATGCGGCTATGGCAATTAAAATTCTAATAGACTTAAGCATAGCTACAGGCGAAAAGGTTTCATCATAGTCGATGCCATGAATCTACCTATATCCCTTAGCTACAAGCCTAGCCTTATAGGTGTGCACCTTCCCATCCATGTCGGTCTTCTTCTTGAAGACCCATTTGCACCCTATGGTTTTTACACCTTTGGGTGGATCAATCAAGTTCCAAACTTGATTATCAGCCATGGATTGTAATTCGGACTTCATGGCCTCTTGCCATTTTTTCGAATCAGGAGCGGACATCGCCTCTTGATAGCAAGTAGGTTCATCGTTTTCGATTAACTCCACTTCATCACTTTCCGTAACGAGAAATCCATATCTCTCGGGTTCGGATCGTGACCTACCACTTCGGCGAAGAACTTGTGTATCTTGAACCCATTCCACAACTGCTTGTGAACTTGGTTCAGTCTCTACCATTGATTCAATGTTGTTTTCGGGTTCTCGAATTTCTTCGAGATCTTTTACTCCCACTGGTTTCTTTGCGAAGAAACTCCTTTTCTAAGAAAGTACCATTTCGAGCAACAAACACTTTGTTCTCGTTTCGGTTGTAGAAATAGTATCCTTTGGTTTCCTTAGGATAACCCATGAAAACACATTTATCAGACTTAGGTGCTATCTTGTCAGAAGTTAACTTCTTAACATATGCATCGCAACCCCAAATCTTCATGAAAGACAAACTAGGTTTTCTTCCATGCCACATCTCATATGGGGTCTTTTGAACCGATTTAATAGGAACTCTGTTTATAGTGAAAGCAGCAGTTTCTAGTGCATGTCCCCAAAAGAATAAAGGAAGCTCAACTTGACTCATCATAGAACGAATCATGTCCAACAAGGTTCTATTCCTCCTCTCAGACACACCATTCCATTGTGGTGTTTCGGGTGAAGAGAATTCTGAAACGATTCCACAACTCTTAAGATGACTGTCAAATTCTTGGCTCAAATATTCACCACCTCGATCAGATCGAAGTACCTTAATAGTTTTGCCAAATTGATTTTGCACCTCATTTTGAAATATTTGAAATATATCAAACGATTCACTTTTATGTTTCATTAGATAAACATATCCAAATCTACTATAATCATCAGTGAATGTTATGAAGTACCGAAATCCTCCCCTAGCATCGCTACTCATAGGCCCACATACATCGGTATGTATGAGTCCTAAAAAGTCACCCGCCCTTTCACCGATTTTGGTAAATGGGTCCTTGGTCATCTTGCCAAGTAAACAAGATTCGCATGTCTCATAAGATTCATAATCATGTGAGTCTAAAAATCCATCTTTGTGGAGTTTAGAAATGAGTTTCTCGTTTATATGGCCAAGACGACAATGCCATATGTAAGTGTGGTTTACATCATTAGGTTTAGATCTCTTGTTAATGTTATAGACATCATTATCACGATTTTCAACATCAAGAATATAAAGGCCATTGAATGAAACAGCAGTACAATAATGCATATCACTCTTGTAAATGGAAAATTTCTTATTACATATAAGAAAATTAAAACCTTCATTATCCAAACATGAAATCGAAATAATATTCCTACTTAAAGCTGAAGCGTAACAACAATTGTTCAAAACAAGTATTAGTCCACTAGGTAAAGTAACTCCATAAGTTCCTACGGCTAATGCAGCAACTCTTGCTCCATTTCCCACACGTAGGTCCACTTCACCTTTCTTAAGCATCCTTCTGTTCTTTAGACCCTGCACATTTAAACAAAAATGTGAGTTCCACATCCGGTATCCAATACCCAAGAACTAGAAGTAGATAGGAATATATCTATAACAAAGATACCTGAAGTCGAAGCAACTCCTTTGCTCTTCTTCAGTGCTTCCTTGTATTTTGCGCAGTTTCTCCTCCAATGTCCAATCTCATTGCAATGGAAGCATACTGCGTCCTCTTGGGACTTGGGCTTAGCCTCTTTAGGCTTGGAAGCCTCTTTGGGTTTAGCAACATTTTCCTTAGGATTAGCAACTTTTGCCTTTCCTTTACCCTTGAAACCCTTCCCCTTGTTAACCATCAGCACTTGGTCGGTTTTCTTCTCGACAATATTGGTTTTCGCAGTGTTCAACATTTGAACTAACTCGGAAAGGTTTTTATTCATTCCACCCATGTTATAGTTCATTATGAAATGACTAAAACTTTTGGGTAATGAATTCAATATTATGTCGGTAGCCAACTCTTGGCTAATTGGAAAGCCGAGCCTTTCAAGATGCTCAATGTGGCCCTTCAACTTAAGAGCATGGGGACCAACAGCTTGTCCTTCACTCATCTTGCATGAGTTCAAGACCTTAACTGTGTTATACCTTTCTTGCCTATCTTGTACTTGGAACATTTCCATCAGTCGATTGTTTAGATCAACTGTCCCCAAGTGCTCAAGATCCTTCTGAAGGTTCTTGCACATGGCGGAGAGCATGAGGCAACCAACATCTGTAGAGTCACGCTTGTGCTTCAGATATTGGTCCTTCACTGCCCTAGTAGCATTGGCAGCAGGTTCAGGTGGAATAGGTTCCTCGAGAACGTACAGATTTTCCTCTTGCCTGAGAACAATTCTCACGCTACGGATCCAATCCATATAGTTTGTACCATTCTCTTCCAACTTCTCCTTCTCAAGGAGAGATCGCAGTGACAGGTGATTATTATTTGATGCCATTTATTCTACAAAAAGATATACATAAAATATGAACACATATAAGTAAACGTATCATATGAGAAGTATAATACATTTACATAAAATGCTCCCACTAAATTATACACCTTCAAATGCAAATAAGCATAATATACATTTAATGGTCTAAGATCCAACTTTAATTTAATTTCAAGTTTGCTATGGCAAATCGCTCAAAATTAAATTAATTAGGTAGAAAATATCAATCATATCACATATATGACTCTTAGATCTTTTATGAGATTTATTCAAGACATCATATGTCGAGGCATATTTTAATCTCATCTTATGCATTGGGTCCAAAACCATTTTGATAACCCAATTAAGTTCATTCACTTTAAACGTATAGGAACCACCATTTCCTCATCTTGCTCGCATTCGAATAGAATCAAAGTACCTTGCTATGGCAAGCCCACCCAAAACTATTCGAATGGTCTCAAGTGTTTTAATCATAAATTGGCATAAAGAACTTAAAAGTTAATTGAAGGTTCTTTAAGGTAGATTATAAGCATATCAGAAAAGATAATCATAACTGTGCACCAGGTAAGTTCCCAGGAAGATAGGTGAGTCACAAGGACTACTTAAGTACCAACTCTTCCTTCAACAGAACTCTCCTAGACATGCACAATCAGAAATCAGCTCTGATTTGGCAACATAATCACTATCTTTTATAAACAATCAGTTTCCTTTTAAATTTCGCGTAATTATGACTTGTTTCCATAAACAATCATAAAACCAAAATTTTAATATCTAAATCTAAACATATTAGGAAACTACAACGCAATGTTTCAACTAAACATAAAATTTCTTAACACGTAAGAACAAATAAATCATGCATCACAATAATTAATAAAAACATATTTTAATCAACTAAGCATGCATAAACAATGAATTAATCTAGCATAGCTCTATAAACTCAATTTTATAGCATCCAGATTAACATACAAACGTATCAGATTGTAAACACATTCACAGATTAATCAGATTGTTCATCAAACTGATACTGCCCAGATTGGGCTAAAAGTGTCGCGTAACAGAAGCAAGTTCTGTCGCATGACAGAAGCTAGTTCTGTCGCGTGACACAGGATGAAAGTTTTCCAGATTTCCAGAATTCAATCAATTCTAAATCACAGAGCAATTAAATCATGCAAACGACTTTTAACAAATTTAATTCAATATCATTAGAACACGAATTAGGCATATTGTTTCAAAAACAATTAATTTATCGCATACAAAACATGCAAAAGAACATATAAACGATTTTATATTACTTTTCTAGCATGTTAATTCAAACTTAATCATACGAACGGGGCTCTGATACAACTTTTGGGTTTTACGGGTCCATGTGCAGCGGAATTAAGCATCAAATAACATAAAACCCAAGAAGCCCAAGGATCCATTCTATATAATTAACTTGAAAAACTATGAGATAGATATAACCAACCTTGAACGATTTCCGTTCTTGAGCTATCGAACGATTTTATTATGTGATTTTGAATCACAAACTTCGTTCTTCAACTTGCTTGAACTCTAGGCCTTGATCGATGAACGAGCGAAGACCCTCTTTCGGTATCCACACCTTCGAATGGATCCAAGAACGATTTCTTGAAGATTGCTAGATCCTGTAAATCTTGGAATAATATTGAGAATATGTTTGTGAATTTCTTTTGAGAACTTCGGCTAACCCTCTAGGGTTGACGGACTGTTATATTTATACTACTTTAGCATCAATATGTGTTTCCTAATCGAATTAGGAAACCAGTCCAAAAATAACTCTGTGGACTCAGAGTGTCGCACGACCAGACGAGGTACATGACCAAGATCTGTCGCGTGATGTAATGAGTCACCACAGCTTTTCTCATTCATTCTTCCCATGGTTTAATCAATCCATTCTAGTTGTGTGTGACTCAATAGGATTACATTATGTTGGCAATGAGTTCGATCATATCGACCCTCATAGGACATAAGCGGACTCTAGCAAGCCATTATGTCTACCCAAATAATGTAACGTTAGAGTTCACGTTTCCAATGGTACACTTTCATTTCTCTCTTTGTCTCACGATGTTATATTGAACACAAGTCATGGTCCTCGTCAACTTGTCTTTGTTCAATGCTTTCTCGATTCTTGAGTATAATGATAATTCCAATCATATTGGGGTACGGCCATACACTTTCATCATTATCACTCATCGAGGGGCCTAAGCAAAATATCTCTCTATCGAGGGACAAATTCCATCTTGACTTATCATCCTTCCCATCATGAATCCGATCATGCCAAAATTAGCCTTTATAAATGTCGTGTTAAGATATCGTTTGACTAAAATCAAAAATGACTTTCATCATATGTAAGGTCATGATAATCTCAGGTCTAGGGACTAAATGAAGTAATCTTATGAGATTTAATTATGACATTTGACCATGACATAAATCTCTTGCGGGTCAAGTCCAGTCACTTGTTCTCTAACAAGTACCCATAATTTCAATGTGTATCTCTATGCATATAATCATCGTATAATTATCAATTGATAATTATACTAATTATTCTCTTAATAATTAGGGACGGAGATTATTATAAACAAATATACAAAACATATATAATAATCAAGTGATAAACATCTCATATAATAATAAATAATGTCAATACATAAGTCTATCAATCATAGGCCTAGGGCATAACACTAACATCATGATGAGAAGAATGTTGGCCAGGAGGAAGATTTTCTCTATTCCCCCGACTACCACGCCTGTCAACATGACTTTCCCATCCAAGAAAATTTCCAGTAATCGTTTGCCTCATGAATTCAGCTAGAGAGTGCTCAGGATCCAATTGTAGCAAGGCATTTTGTTTTTATAAATGTGTTGCAGAGTTTCCATCTATTGATGAAAGAGAGTTCTGCGATCAACCTGTGTGGGGCAACATTTCTCCCCGTCTGGCTGCCATCAAGCCTTACTCGACGCCGACGACGAGTAGGGTTTGACAACATTACCTCGGCTACTAGATTTCCCCTAGAATGCATATTAATTCATAGGGGCGGCAACCCATCAATCAATGGCGGAGGAGGAGGCAGTTCCCCATTGGAAAAAGGAAAAGAAGTCCTAGTATTGCCATGAGTCTCTTCCACATGAATATTATCCGGCTCAGCAGTAACACTAACAGTATGTCCGTATTCCATTAGGATTAGGAGAATGGAGCAGAATTTTTTCAAGCTATTCAATAGATGATACAAATCGTTTCCCGACAATGGAAACAAACTGATGATGCCAAAACGTTCGGATCAGCACATAATTCACATTATCCTTGTTTGAGTAGCATTAGGTTATATTATTCTGCATGTGCGCCTCATATGCATGCTACTCGTCATATAACGCTTGATCGGCCTAAGTTGATGTCGAGGAAGAGAGAGGTAATGATAGGGAAGCCCATTTTCTCACTTTGTTGATAACCGAAAATGAGCTCCTCGTATTCAAATGAAGCCTAGGTCGGACTTGTTGGATGCCTTTCTCGGCATATGAGAGTTGTGCCTTGTCAGCATGTGTAATTGTTGTGCCTTATTCTTTATTTGCTCTGCTATATATAGGTCAACATAATGAAAATAACGAGTAAGCATGACGAGCAAAGGTAGGAAAAATCCACTCCCTTTGTCGTAATTAAGTATTGTATGAATTATATGAGTTCAATCTCTTTTGCTTTGCTCAGTCATAACCCATGTTGATAACTCAATTCATACAGTTCAGTGCCTTTTGTAATGTAACTTAGGGAGTAAATACTACTTAGTTCACTATAATCGGGCACATAATTTTAGCAGTATTAATTTCCAGTATCAAATTGTGTATTACAACAAATATTATATTACAGGTAATAAAATGATATGCATTTTAGAATGATATCATCTTGATAAACAAATTAAAGTGATGAATTTGAATTTCAGTTTTATTTTTTTAGGAATAGCATTTGACTCTATTATTGTTTAGGTCTACAAGTACTATGGAAGACTGTTCACAACTCTTTAGTATGACGGAAATGTAAGGTTTTTAAGTGGATGCTTCTTCGTCAGTTCCGGTAGTATATAATATGTCAGCATTTTTTATTTTGGTTTGTTTCAAAATAAATATTATATTATATTTTTAAATAAGGAAAGTGATATTTATTATGAAAGGAGCACTATTTTACTGTAGAAAAAAGAAAGAGATTTTATTCATTTGGAATGTATGGGAGTACTAATTATTGGCAAATACTCACTCGGTCCGTTGATAACTTCATCATTATTTTGAGCATGTCACGTAAATTAAGAAAAAAGGATAGTGGAGAAAGTGTTGTGAGCATAAAAGTAAAATAGGAGAGAGAATGAGTGGAGGAAATAGTAAATTTAAAAAGTGTTGTGAGTATAAAAGTGAAATAGGAGAGAGAATGAGTGGGTGGAATAGTAAAGATTCTTTGTCATTTTTTTGAAAAGGTGAAGCTTTTAATGGAAAATTATCAATGGGAACTCATTTTGACAAAAGGTGAAATTATCAATGGAACGGAGGGAGTCCATGTTTTAATTGAAAGTCTTATACTCCTTTGTCTCCGAGAAAAAAAGAAGAAGATAATTTTACTTTAATTTTCCTAGTTAACTAAATTAAATTTTCCCATCAACAT